>CM031628.1:25293398-25305898 GCA_018398815.1 Conus ventricosus
CGTCAACCTGTACGCCCTAAACCCCCCCCCTCACCCCTTAAACCCTGACACACCCGTTCTACCATTCACACCCACAACTGAACACCCCTTCCCTTTCTCATGCCTCAACCTATTACCATGATCTGAAATCCACGCCACCTACCCCTATCCACGTGAAGCCCTGAAACCTGCATTACCTGTATTCCACCTTGTCACACCCTGCCTTCGCGCCCACTGTACCCCCATCTATGTTACGGCCCTACGTCCATGCCCCCTGCCCCCCCCCCCCCCCCCTCACCCCCCTCCGTCCACCACCACCCTCCACAACCCATGTCATGCCTTGTTTTTGCACCTCCTCCCTCCCACTACCCCACCCATGGCACGCCCGGCGTCCACGACCGCCCTATCCCCACCAACATCACACGCTGTTCCACGTTCTCCACACCCGTCACCATGCCCGAAACACTTCATCCACGACCGCCCTATCCCCACCAACATCACACGCTGTATCTACGTTCCCCACACCCGTCACCATGTCGTACACTACATCCCCCGACCCCCTCACCCCCATCCATGTCACACCCTGCATTCACGTACCTCTATCCACGTCCCTCTATCCACATCCCTGTACCCCCACGTCATACCCTGCATTCGCCCCTCACCATCCCCCAGCCGTGTCTGTCCATAGATGTCACGCCCTGCGTACGTGCCTGCCTTCCCTCCCCCCCCCCCCCCCCCCCTCTAACAGTCACCCATTCATGCAAGTTTCAAAACGGAGTGACTGAGGGCGGAAAATGAAGCAAAATTTAGAAAGAGAGGGGTTAGGCACCGCCAAACACACAAACAGAGCACAGGGCAAGACACCATCCATTTCGACCTCTTGGGTCTTCATGTAAGATAATGTGTTTGTGATTCTCTCCCCCACACCCCTTCCCCTCGTACACCAACTAAGTCACGCCCTGCATACACACTCCCTCTCCCACAGTGCGCCCACCCATGTGGATTCACGCTCCACCCCCCCCCCCCCCCTCCTATTTTTTCATTACGCGCATCCATTTCACGTCTGCATCCATTCCCCTGCCCCCTCCAATTCGCCCATCCATGTCATGCCCTGCGTCCGCGCCCCCTCTGCCCCAAAACCTCCACCCATGTCACGCTTCGTGTCTCTACTCCAAATGCACCCACAATGTCACGCCCTTCATCCCCACCCTTTATCCCAGTAAGACACCCATGTCACGCCCTTCATTTGCGACCACTCTGCCCCAATAAGACACCGACGTCACACCCTTTATCCGGGCCGCCTTTCTCTCATTAAGACACCCGTGTTTCACTGTTCATCTGCGCGCCCTCTGCCCCAATACGTCCACCCCCGTCACGCCCTTCATCCTCTCCCCCTCTGCCCCAATACGTCACCCACGTCACACCCTTCATCCTCTGCCCCAATAAGACACCCACGTCACGCCCTTCATCCTCTCCCCCTTTGCCCCAATAAGACACCCACGTCACGCCCTTCATCCCTCTCCCCCTCTGCCCCAATAAGACACCCACGTCACGCCCTTCATCCTCTCCCCCTCTGCCCCAATAAGACACCCACGTCACGCCCTTCATCCTCTCCCCCTCAGCCCCAATAAAGACACCCACGTCACGCCCTTCATCCTCTCCCCCTCTGCCCCAATAAGACACCCCGTCACGCCCTTCCCACCCTCTCCCCTCCTGCCCCAATAGCCCACGTAGCCCTACCGCACCCCTTTCCCCAATAACCCCCGTGTCACACCCTTATCTGCCCCCCCTGCCCAATAGGCCCCAACCCCACCGCACCCCTTCATCCCCCCCCTGTCCCCTGATGCACCCCTCCCCTTTCTCCTCCCCCAACAAGCACCCGTAACACCCTTTCTTCCACCCCCTCTGTCCAATAGACCCACCCCCTTCCCCCCCCTGCCCAATAGAACCCCTCGCCCTCATACCCCCCCGGCCCTGACACCCAGTCGCCCCCTCTGCCCAATAGCCCCACCTGTCACGCCCTTCATCTTCCCCTTCCCCATGCCCCCCCGCCACTTCCCCCCCCCTGAGAACCCAGGCCCCCTTCACTTCCCATCGGCCCTAATAAACAATGTACGCCATTGGGGCCCCCTTGCCCTAAATAAACACCCCTTTTCCCTTCTCTGCGCGCCCCTGCCAAAGTTACCCTCGCCCACCCCCCATCCCACCCTTCTGCCTTCCACCCTTACCCCACCCCCCCTCCCAAATTCCACCCTTTACCCTCCACCCCCCCATCCCCCCATGTCACGCCGTTTCCCACCCCCCCCCAAAACCCCCCATGTCACCCTTTTCGACCCTTCCCTACCCCCTCCCCCCCTTCGTGCCTTCCCTCCCACGCCCCCCCATGTCCCGCCCCTCCCAAAACCCCTCACCACAACCCACCCCCCTTGTCGCCCCAACCCTTCCCCCAAACCCCTTGCCCCTTTCTTCCGACCTAAAAGCGGCCCCCCCCCCATGTCACCCCTTCCTACCTACCCCACCCCCCATGTCACGCCTTCCCCCCCTACCCCAACCACACCCCCCATGTCAGCCTTCCCTCCCCTCCCCAACCCCCACCCCCCATTCACGCCTTCCCTCCCTACACCCCCCCCCCATGTCACGCCCCTTTCCCTACCTACGCCCCCCCCCCCCCATGTCCGCCTTCCCTCCCAAACCCACCCCCCCCATGTCACGCCTTCCCTACCCTACAACCCCCCCCCATGCCCGCCTCCTTCCCCCAAACCCCCCATGTCACCCCCCCCACTCACCCCCTCCTTACGCCTCCCCTACGCCCCCCCCATGTCACGCTTCCCCTACCCTTTACGCCACCCCCATGTCACCCCCTTCCCTTACCCTACCCCACCCCCATGTCAGCCTTCCCTAACCCCTACCACCCACCCCCCATGTCACCTTCTACCCTACCCCACCCCATGTCACCCTTCCCTCTCTACCCACCCCCCCATGTCAGCCTTCCCTTACCCCTAAACGCCCCACCCCCCATGTCACCCTTCCCTCCCTACCCCACCCACCCCCATGTCACGCCTTCCCACCCTACGCCACACCCCCATGTCACCCTTTTCCCACCCTACCCCCCACCCCATGTCACCTTCCCTATTACCCACCAACCCCTCCATGTCCACCCCTTCCCCTACCCTACCCCCAACACCCCATGTCACGCCTTCCAACCCTACGCCCACCCCCATGTCACGCCTTACCTACCCAACGCCCACCCCATGTCACGCCTTCCCACCCTACGCCACCCCATCTGCTTCCTACCACCCTACCCCCCATGTCCACCCTTCCCTTTAACCCTACCCCTCACCCCATGTCACGCCTTCCCCTCCCTTTACGCCCACCCCCATGGTTTCGTTTTCCCCTTCCTACGCCCACCCCATGTCACCCTTCCCTCCCCTACCCCACCCCCTTCACGCCTTCCCTACCACGCCAACCCACCCCCATTTTCACGCCTTCCCTCCCTACGCCCACCCATGTCACCCCTTTCCCCTACCCTACGCCACCCTGTCACATTTCCCCTACCTCCAACCACCCCCATCCCCATGTCACGCCTTCCCTTCCCTACGCTCACCCATGTCACGCCTTCCCAAACCCTACGCCCACCCATGTCACGCCTTTTCCTATCTACACCCCCCATCCCCCCCTTTCCCACGCTCCCATGTCACGCCTTTCCCCTACCAAACGCCACCCATGTCACGCCTTCCCTACCCTACGCCCCCATGTTCACCCCTTTCCCCTACTTTTCGCCACCCCATGTCACCCCTTCCCTCTCTACCCCACCCCCCCCCCCACCCACCACCCATGTCACGCCTTCCTACCTACGCCCACCCATGTCACGCCTTCCCTACTCTACGCCCCCCCCCCCCCCAAATGTCATCCCTTTCTCCTATCTACGCCCCCCCCATGTCAGCCTTCCTACACTACCGCCCCTCCCCAAGTCACGCCCATTCACCCACCCATGTCACGCCTTCCCTCCCCTCTACGCCCCCCCCCCCCCCATGTCCCCTTCCTACTCTACGCTCAACCCATGTCACCCCTTTCCCCTACTCTACGCCCCCCCCCCCCCCCCATGTCACGCCTCTCCTACTCTATGCCACCCATGTCACGCCTTCCCTACTCACGCCCATTTCACAATGTCACGCCTTCCCTACCCTAGGCCCCCCAGTCACGCCTTCCCTACCCTACGCCATCCATGTCACGCCTTCCCTACTCTACGCCCCCCGCCATGTCACGCCTCTCCAAAGTCTAGCCCCCCCGATGTCACGCCTTCCTACTCTACGCCCATTCCATGTCACCCCTTCCCTACTCTACGCCCCCCCCCCATGTCACGGCCTTCCTACCCTTTCGCTCACCCATGTCACGCTTCCCTCCCCTACGCCCACCCCATGCCCACGCCTTCCCTACCCTACGCTCACCCTGTCACGCCTTCCTCCCCGCGCAACCATGTCACACTTTCCTCCCTCCACCCACCCCCTGTCACCCCTTCCACCTACGCTCACCCATGTCACGCCTTCCAACCCTACGCCCACCCATGTCACGCCTTCCCCCCTACCGCCCAGTCAACGCCTTCCCTACCTACGCTACCTGTCACGCCTTCCTACCCTACGCCCACCCATGTCATGCCTTCCCAACCCTACGCCCCCCCATAAAGCTTTCCTACCCTACGCCCACCCATGTCACGCTTTCCCTCCCCTACGCCCACCTGTCACGCTCACCCTCCCCTCGCCCACCATGTCACGCTTTGCCTACCCTACGCCCCCCCATGTCACGCTTTCCCTACCCTACGCCCCCCCATGTCACGCCTTCCCTACCTCCCGCCCACCCATATCCCTTCCCTACCTACGCACCCATGTCACGCCTTCCCTACCCTACGCCCCCCCCCCCCAACACTCCCCACGTCACCCCTTTCCCTGCCCTACGCCCACCCATTCACGCTTTCATACTTACGCCCCCATGTCACGTCTTCACTACCCTACGCCCACCCATGTCACGCCTTCCTACTCTACCGCCCACCCATGTCACCCCTTTCCCCTACTCTACGCCCACCCATGTACGCCCTCCCTACCCTTCGCCCACCCATGCCCACGCCTTCCCTACTCTACCCCACCATGTCACGCCTTCCCTACTCTACGCCCACCCATGTCACGCCCTCCCTACCCTTCGCCCCCCCATTTCACGCTTCCCTACCCTGGGCCCACCCATGTCACGTTTTCCCTACCCTACGCCCCCCATGTCCGCCTTCCCTACCCAAAGCCCACCCATGACACGCCTTCCCTACTCTACGCCCCCCCCCCCCCCCATGTCACGCCCTCCTACTCTATGCCCACCCATGTCACGCCTTCCCACTCTACGCCCACCCCCATGTCACGCCTTCCCTACCCTACGCTCACCCATTTTCACGCTTTCCCTACCCTACGCCCACCTCATGTCACCCCCTTCCCTACCCTACGCTCACCCATGTCACGCCTTCCTACCCGACGCCCAACCATGTCACACTTTCCCTCCCCTACACCCACCCCCATGTCACGCCTTCCCTACCCTACGCCCACCCATGTCACGCCTTCCCTACCCTACGCTCCCCCATGTCACGCCCTTCCCTACCCTACGCCCACCCTGTCACGCCTTCCCACCCTACGCCCCCCCCATGTCACGCCTTCCCTACCCTACCCCACCCAAGTCACGCCCCACCCAGTCACGCCCTCCTATCCTACGCCCACCTATGTCATGCCTCTTAAGTCCGCATCCCCCCCCCCCCCATCTCGCTGCTTCATCCCCACTTATAAGGGCGGGTGACTATCCCCAACCTGGGGGTCCCCGGGTGGCGGATAGGGGGTCGCCCCCAGATACGAGGGTTAGCTGCGATATAAGTCAGGGTTGCCTGGTCCAATAAGCAGTCCCGGGCCAACTGGCGAGTTCCTACCAGGACGGGGCGGGTGACAGGTGGCACTGTTACACCATATCAAATTCCCCATGTGTATGACGGGGGTTTATCATGCGAGTAAGAGGCGCATAAAAACCTCTTGCCCCGGGAAGGAAAACCTCAGAGAAACAAACCAGGTAGGGGGTGCTCATCAGCCTTGGTCGGCAGGGAAACTCGGACAAGAAAACCAACGCCGAAGACGGATGTACTGGGCCCTTGGCGCGTAACGGCAGTACAACGCATCTACGTCATGGATGGGAAAACCTCACAAAATTTTCGATATGGTGCTTACTAGAGGAGTCCCGCCGGGCTAGTAGAGAGCCGGGCCCTGTGCCTCAAAAGGGCCCCACCCCATGGTCTGGTGGCCACCCCGTCCCGGTGAGAGGAACCAGGCATCGGAGGCGAAGGGTAAATGCTACTGGCCGAAAAACATCTGACCCCCGGGGAAACCCCTAGACCACTCAAATTTCTCCAGTGGAATGCAGAGGGCGTCTACCAAAAAAAAAATCCCACTTACTGAGAGAATGTACACAGAAAACTTCGATGTGGCCTGTATCCAAGAGACACACCTGAACCCAAAACCCCAGGTTCGAGTCAGAGGTTACCAAACTTCAAGAAGGGCAGAGAAGGAAGACCGAAAGGAGTAGTGCAGAAACTCCCCAAGAACAGTATTCCAGCCTCGGAATTTACAGTGGACACAAATAGGAAGCTAAGTCCACGGAATCAAGATCACAGTGGACAAGACTGTCATCACCATCTTCAACGTGTACTGCCCCCCAAGACAAAGAGCTCTCTCTACAGAAAAATGGCATACCATCAGAGAACTGCTTAGTAGTAGGTACTTTTAAAAGCCACTCAACCTGTTGGGGTTACAGTGAGAATGACCGAAGAGGAGACGAAGTGGAGGACTGGCAGATACAGGCAACCGCTTCTGCTGAATGATCCAGAAGACCCACAACCTTCTTCTCTCGCCGATGGCTCACCACGACCACCCAGATCTTGCCTTTTCCACTGAAGACCTTGCCAAACAAACCACAGGAAGGTACACAGTCAGTTGGCAGTACACACCCAAACAATGCAAGTTCTTTCCAGATGGAATTATAAGGCGGCGGAATGAGAGATGTTCGCGGCCTCTCTGACGAGTATTGTAAGACCATCAAAGTGGAAAAGATTATAACATCAACAGAGCCACCAAAAGCTTCAACCAAGCCATCCTGAGAGCGCCCCAGAGGCAATTCTACGTGGCGCTCGCAAGAACTACAGGCCATATTGGACAGAAGAGCTGCAGGAGCTTGAAGATAAAGTGACAAGGATTAGAGGTGAAAAACAACCCCAAAAAGAAAACAACATCACTCTCAAAGCCTGCACGCCAAATACAGAAAGGCCTACGTCCAAGCTGCAAGAACACGCTGGATGGAGGAAAACGGAAAAGCGGAACCTTGACAAAAGATGGCAACAAACTTTGGAAACTCGCCAAAGTCATGAAAAAATGAAGAGACAAGGTCACGCCTGTCATGCTCCAAAACGATCAGGACATTGTGACAGAAAGAGAGGCAGCGAACTGCTTCATAGACAGCTATGTGCAGACCTGCAATATCTCTGTGACAGAGGACAGAAAACAACAAGTCCATGATGAAATGAAGAATCATCAGGATGACCAAGACCACCTGATTACATGGACAGGCCTTTCAACCCGAAAGAATAAAAAGCAGCCGCAAAAACTTTACGGACAAAAAAAAAAATCTCCAGGGCCTGACAAAGTCACCAACGAGATGCTAAAAACACCTCGGCACCAAAGCAAAGACCTTGCTCTCTTCAACAACAGCTGGAAGACGGGGGGGATGTTCCCAAAGCTAGCGAGAAGCTGACATGGTGCCATCCATAAGAAGGGCAAAGACAGAGTCAGGGCTGGCAGCTATCGCCTTATCAGCCTCATCAGCTGCGTTGGCAAGCTCCTTTAGCGTATGATCAACTCGCGGCTAGTTTGGCACCTGGAGAAGAACAACATCATCACTCCAGAGGGAGACAGGCTTCTGCCAACATCATTCCACTGAGGATCAAGTGACCTACATAGCCCAGAAGATCGAGGATGGCTTCCAGAACAAACAGCATACACTGGCCCGGGGTGGATAGACATGGCAAAGGCGTACGACAAAGTCTGGAAGGATGCATCACAGAAAAACTCAGAAGAATGGTGTGATGGCTGTATGTTTCCAATGGATCTCGCAGTACCTGAAAAATAGGAAGGCCCGAGTCCATGTCAACGGAGCATACAGTCGGAAGAAGACACTGAGAGAAGGAGTCCCTCAAGGAGTGGTTTCTTAGCCCTACCTATTCCTTTTCGTTATCAACGACATCGTCAAAGATATGCCACGCAAATGAGCCATCTATGCAGACGATCTTGTCCTAAGGGGCTCGGAAGAGCACCTCACAACTGCCAATACAAAGGGGGCGCTGAATGTTCTCGAAAGCTGGACGAAACAGTGGCTGGAAACATTGATGCCAAGAAGACCACTTACACTGTTTTCAGCCTTCGCCAAAGAATAGAAGGCCAACCGGAGCATCAAATGGACAAACTCTGCTTGCTGAAAATAACCCCACGTACCTGGGGGTCACCTTCGACAAAAGTTTGACGTGGAAGAAGCAAGCGGAGACAACCGAATTAAGAGCAAAAGTACGTCTTGCGCTCATGAAGAAGCTGGCAGGAACAACATGGGGTGCAACAGCACGACCCTCAGGGGACTGTACACTGGTAGAGTCAGGCCACTGCTGGAGTATGGCATGACTGCATGGGGAAAATACAGCCAAATCCAATTTTGAAGGATAGCAAATTCAGAATCAAGCTACCCGTGTCATCACAGGCGCCATGATGCGAAAGAACCCCTCCCCTCATCCAGTGCAGCATCCCTGGTGTTGGCCCCAACGATTCCCCAAAACGGCCCTGAAAGAAAGTCCCTCACCTTTGAACACCTCCATACTAGTTCCCCAAAGAACCCTGGACTCATGTCTATACTGACGGCTCTGCAGCAAAATGCCCATCGAATGAGGGGCAGGAGCTATGTCCCATATCCAGGAGGCAGAGAAGAAAAGATCTGGGCCTCCTAACGGGCCCGTATCCACCCAACTACAGAGCTGAAGCAGAAGCCCCGAAAACGCAGCAGCCCACATCGAGGTCAGCCCCTACGCCAGCCACAACGTTGTCTTCCTGACCGACACCCGTCCATCTTGCAGACTCTTCAGTCCAACAATTCAAGGCTCAACGATTGTCCTCATCTCTGCCTCCCTCTGCACAAGTCACACAGTCACCCTGCAGTGGATTCCCTCCCATGCAACGTGCTTGGGAATGAGACTGCTGATCCTTGGCAAAGGAGGGCACTACGAGGAGCAGATGGACAGATCTACCAGCTACCCTGAATCCAGGACCATCATTAAGGCCAAGCTGCAGAACAGGTGGAAGCAGCAGAATCCACGCCACAACAGAGCAGACCCGAACTGCTGTTGACTCGACGAGAGCAGGTAGTCATCTTCAGGCTCAGGACAGCCACAACCCGCTGAAACACCACTAAATTTTTTAAAGTCCCGGTCGCCACAGGGGCAGTGCCCCTGCAGAACAGGCACCAGACAACAGAACATCGCTGCAGTCCTGCCCGCTCCACCAAACGCTCCGAGAGAAAACCTGGCCCGACCCAATACCAGTGGCCCGGAACGCTAACGGAGGACTGGAGGACCTGCGACGTACTGCCACCTTTGTCGAGGAGGCGGGGGGAAACCATCTGAAGAAACGGGGAACGAGACGCAATCCCCACTCATGTCATGGGCCCGAATTCTACGCCCCCTCCACCCCCCTCCCCCACCGACTGAACGAATGAAGCCGAGATCCGACCACCGAAAGAATGATGGACAACCCACTGACCGTCTAAAACGAGTGAATGAATGAACGGACGACCGACGGAATGAATGACTGAACGACCGAATGAACGAGTGAATGAACGAACGAACGACTGAACGAATGAATGACTGAATAGCCGACTGAACGAATAAGTTAATGAACGACAGACTGACCGATTGACCGACTAAACGAATGAATGACTCAAGGACCGACTGACCGAATGAATGACTGAACAACCGACTGAAAGAATTACTAAAAGACCGACCGAATGAACGAACGAATGACTGACCGACTGAAAGAGTGAATGAGCGAACAACCGACCGACTGATTGCACGAATGTATAACTGAATGACCGAATGGCCGACTGAATAAAAGAAAGATCAACTGACCGACCAAAAGAACGAATCATTTGACGACCGAATGAATGACTGAACGACCGACTGACCGACTAAACGAATAAATGACTGAACGAACGATTAACCGACTGAAAGAATTAATGACTAAACGACCGACCGACCGACTGAACGAATGAATGACTGATCGATTGAACGAATAAATGAACGAACGAACGACTGACCAAATGACCGACTGATTGACCGACTGATCGAATAAATGAACCAACGAACGACTGACCGAATGAATGACTGAACAACTGACTGACCGATTGAACAAATGAATGAATGAACGATCGAGTGACCGACTGAACGAATGACTGATTGAACGGCCGACTGACCGAATGAACAAATGAACGATCGACTGACCGACTGAACGAATGAACGACTTGAGACCGAATGAATGAATGAACAACCGACTGAACGACTGAATAAATGAACAACCGACTGAACGACTGAATGACTGAATGACCGACTGACTAACTATAAGAATGAATGAACAACCGACTGAACGAATGAATGAATGAACAACCGACTGAACGACTGAACGACTGAATGACTGAATGACCGACTGACTAACTATAAGAATGAATGAACAACCGACTGAACGAATGAATGAATGAACAACCGACTGAACGAATGAATGACTGAATGACCGACTGACTAACTATAAGAATGAATGAACGGCCGACAGACCGACTGAACGAACGAATGAGCAAGCGATCGACTGTCCAACTGAACGAATGAATGTCTGAACGACAAACTGACCTTCTGAAAGAATGAATGAACGAGCGATCGACCTACTGTTGACTGAACGAATGAATGACTGAATGACTGAACGACTGAGCGACCGACTCAACGAATGTATGACTGAGCGACCGACTGAGCCAATGAGTGACTAAACGAGCGATCGACCGAACAATTGACCGAACGAATGAATGTCCGAACGACAGACTGACCGACCGAACGAATGAATGTCTGAATGAGCGAGCGACCGAACAAATTTACGAACGAATGATAGAACGATCAACTGACCGACTCAACGAATGACTGACTGAGCGAGCGACCGATCGACCGACCGACTTAACAAACGCTCAGAAAGGAAAAATAAATTAACGAAGGAACAAACGAATATAGGAAAGAAAGATTAGAAGTTAAAAAAAAATTTAAAAAAAGAAGAAAAGTCACAAACAGTACCAAAGAATGAAAAAGCATGAACGATTGTAAAACAAACTTGTCTTAAAACATAGCGGGGAATGAGCGGGGAGTTGGGTGGCGATCAAAGAAAAACAAACCTGTTGTTGTAACTCTTTGTGCCGTTAATTTCAGTTCAAAGTATTTAAACTGAGATGTAAAATACGAAAACCTAAAACTTTCCATTGGTAAGACTGTAAACACTGCTTAGAGGTAAAATCAATCAATCAATCAATTGATCAATCAATCAATCAATCAATTTATCTATCAATCAATCGAGAAGTAAATACGGTAATCAAATGATAAATCAATTACTTACTAAGTAACTACCGAACTAGATAAATACATGAATAGATAATTGAAGGAATGAATGATTCTCGCTTTCTGTGTGTGTGTGTGTGTGTGTGTGTGTGTGTGTGTGTGTGTGTGTGTGTGTGTGTGTGCGTGTGTGTGTGTGTGTGTGTGTGTGTGTGTCTGTGTGTGTGCGTGTGTGTGTGTGTGTGTGTGTGTGTGTGTGTGTCGCGCGCGCGGGTGTGTGTGTGTGTGTGTCTGTCTGTGGGCGAATGTGTGTGTTGTGTGTGGTGTGCGTGCGTGCGTGCGTGCGTGCGTGCGTGCGTGCGTGTACGTGTGCGTGTACTGTGTGTGTGTGTGTGTGTGTGTGTGTGTGTGTGTGTGTGTGTGAGTACGTGTGTCTGTACATGTGTGAGTGTGTATCCGCGTGAGAGAGAAAACAAAACTTAAGCAATGCTGTATATGCAAATGTGTTTAAATTAGTAAATTCCAATGACACTGAAGGGGAGGGAAGGTCAGGGTCAGGGGGGATAGGGGAGGGGTCGGGAGTGGGGGGGGGGGAGGGGTGTCGGCAATACTAAATGGAAAAAACACAAACTGTAATACAACCTAACACAACATTATCAAAACAGGGAATCAATCAGAGCAAGTTACCAATGGGACTCTTATACGGTCCCTGTACAATATCAAATATTTGTAAATAATTCGAAAGTAACTTTTCGAAAGATGAGCGGGATGGCTCAATGCCCGAGAGCCAACTAGGCAAATGTTTTTTCAACTGCTGGCAAAGAAAAATAACATG
>CM031628.1:25310898-25337904 GCA_018398815.1 Conus ventricosus
AAATCCGTGAACAGTTCTTCAGCGCGATGCCCCAATGACTTCACACGGACCTAGTAAAAAGAAGTTGGATACCAGTGATACCAAGCAAAATTGTTCTTGTATTTTTGATTTTTTTTTTTTTTAATCCAGAACGTGTCTGTGATTCTAGGATTGAGCCATTTGTTGATCCTCTTTCTCAGACGACAGAAAATTAATGTTTTCACATGATGTCAGTCAAATATAATCATTATCCAATTTGGTCTGTCGGGTCTCTTTGTGAGGCATGAGTCAGGCACTGTTGGACCTGATGGAACAGATGAAAGAACAAAACTGCATTTTTCGTTAATTCACTTGCATAATTTCTAGCTGGCTGGTGGGGGGGGGTGTGTGAGAGAGAGAGATGAGAGAAGAGAGAGAGAGAGAGAGAGAAAAGAGAGAGAGAGAGAGCGTGTGCGTTGTGCCTCTTTTCAGACACTCGCTTCTAGAGTCAAAGAATATTTTGTTTTTGGATTAAAGACAAAAAGAGTTGGAATAAATATGCCCATTTTTCATTGTCCTGAATGTTGTTTCTCTTGCCTGAAGAAGACCTAAGAGATCGAAACGCGTTGTGTCTGTCTTGTAATTTGTTTGTCCATGTAACATGGCGGATTAACTTTTTCTTTTTCAGTTTCCCCCTGCATTCATCTCACTTTGAAGCTATAATCGATTAGTTTTTGACAACTTGTCTTATTCTGAAAGAGACAAAAAAGCCAACTTCATGGTATGAATTCAATATATTTGTATGTACCAGACTGCCAAAAGCTAATTCAATAGCTCTATTGTCTGTAGATTGTATTTCATTCATTAAGCTGTGCAGGTTAATCAATAAACTTCTTATATCGTGACTCAAGTTTTGATCGGACAAGCTGATGACTGTGCTAACGGAGGTTATTGTTGTTGTTTGTGTCTTAATCCCATGGTTAAGTATCAACTGCTGTCAAAATATGTTGACTTTTTCCTTACTGTCACTATCGAATTCTGGGTATGAAACCGCCAATGTAATGATACTAGTATCACATAGCGATATACATAGGAGCTACACAAAAAATAGACACACAGACCCCACACACACACACATGAGAGACATTCTGAGCCTCTCCAGTGCCATCCCTCCTCCCCAAGCAGTTACATCCGGTCGTTTTACCTACCCAGGATGGACCGTGCCAGCGATTGCCTTGATCTAAAGCGTGACGCCTGAGAGACATTCTAAGCCCCTCCCCCCCCCCCCCCCCCTCCCCGAGCGAACATCCGTTCATTACCTACCTGGATGCATTGACATGCTAGGTCCCCTCTCCTGCTCCCCTCCCCCCCCCACCCTCACCCCCCATCCCTGAGCAGTGGGTCAGTAATGAAAACCAGACCTCGATAATGTCCAGTGCCTGACGTTTCTCCGACGTGTCAAAGACGTGCCACGCTGCACAGTTATTCAAATTCAGACTCGGGCAAAAGCTATATAAACTAAAGATATCAACTTCCTGCAGCTCCCCTCCCTGGCATCCTCTAGTGAGTCAAGGTGTTGCTGGGCCTCTCGGCCTTCGGCCTGGCCACAGTGATCATGGTGTTAAGGTATGCGACTTCTGTGTTTTTGTGTATCTATTTTTATCAGTCTAGCCAGAGAAGGTCTTAGTTGAGAGTTAGATTTCCTGGAATGTCTTTATAATTTGTAGTGAAAATAAATACGTGTGCAAATTCTAAGAGCCTGTTTATTGAAAGGATGTTATATTCTGCCTCGTCCTGTCCTCTGCTTGGTATGTTCTGAACATGTATGGAGGGGTTTCTCTAACATTTCACACTGCTCTATCAACCTCACTCTAGCTCACGTTCAGCCTTGTATCTCTGAGTGAAGGATACTCTCTCTCTCTCTCTCTCTCTCTCTCTCTCTCTCTCTCTCTCTCTCTCTCTCTTTCATGTGTGTTTGATTTGCTTTCTACTATATATTGATTTTTCCTTGCCCAGGGGCTGGATGTGGAAGGCATCCATGCTTGGTCCACTGCCCTTTTGAAGTGGAATTCGTTCGTTTCTCTCTCTCTCTCTCTCTCCTCTCCTCTCTCTCATCTCTCTCTCTCTCTCTCTCTCTCTCCATTTACCCCAAACCTACACCTTGGCCTTTTCCTTTCCCGTTTCCTTCCCCTTGTTCGCTATGTTCACGCGTTTTCTATTGCGTTCGTTTGTCAATGGTGTAGACAATTGTTAATTTGTATTGAACTGTACAAGATCTTGTTATACTTTGTGCTTTTTATATGTATTTGCATTAATTTGATCTTTAAATGCATTAATTTGATCTTTAATTTGTTTTTCTTTCCTTTTGCCCCAGGGCTGGGTGGATTTGATTTGATCGATTGATTTAATTTAACGTCTGTTCACAACAATGGTGATATTAGACTATTAGACTAGGGCTGGTGGAAAAAAGCATTGTATTGCTTATCTCATTACCCTGGTAAAATAAAATTTCGTTCGTTCGTTCGTTCGTTCGTTCTCTCCTCTCTCTCATCTCTCTCTCTCTCTCTCTCTCTCTCTCTCTCTCTCTCTCTCTCTCTCTCTCCTCGCTCTCTCGATAACAGTACATAGAATCTTAGTCATTAGTCAGTTGCAGTGTCGATTTATTAACATCCCACAATACATGAGTAGATCCCCAACATCCCCAAATCATCTAGTAACATCCCCTAATACACCCGAACTCAATTCCTTTTGTATAATAGTTCTACGACCCACACACGCAAAACCGTTCGTGCGATACTAGTCAGTTAAGTATCCAAACATTTCGTCTTGTGCGTTTGTTTTGTCATCTAGTTCTTGATGTTGTAGCAATGATGTCGGATTCTCCCCGTTAAAAAATCTTTATTACCGTGCTCTCTCCCGATTATGCAAGCCCATGATAAATACTTTGTGCATGATTTATTACCCTGATCTTCTTAGATTTATATTTGTATAGATGGAAATATCGTCTGAATATACTACATGCACCTTAGGTAGGTCATAAGTAGGAGTAGCACACACAACAGAAGTAACAATGACACATTGAAGGATGTGGATATTCTGAAGAGATGACTAGACTTTGCCGGCTCTTACACATTCAGATTCTCCAGATTAAAAATTGCTCACACAAACCTGCGCTTTTTCTACTAATTTTCACATTTTAGAGCAGTTTGGCAATTCATTTGTTAGTGTAGGCTTTTAATGATTGATGTGACAATGTCTCTTCACAACACAATGCGAAATAGTAAAAGCAAGCTATGTGAAGGTCCATAAAACATTAATGTATCAGTGAAGAAGAATACTAAACACAAGAGACAAAGGTATCAGCTTTCCCCGCCTCCTTTCCTCGACACCTCTTCATCCCCATATTGTCTTCTGTTTTGTCGCTCCTCCACAAACACCAATTCACATGGTTGACATGCTTCCCCCCCCCCCCCCCTTTCTCCCCACCTCCAGCGCTCGCGCGCGCGCGCGCGCACACACACACACACACACACAAAACGACGAGCACACACACACACACACACACACACACACACACACACACACAAAGGACGCAAGCAAGCAAGCGCACGAACACACACACACACACACACACACACACACACACACACACACACACACACACACACACACCCCGCAGACACACAAACACACACGCGCGCACATGCATACACAAATGCGCAAGCACGCACTCGCGCGCGCTTACATCGACATATACAGCTATCCACGCGCACACGCACTGATTTATACATATACAACCATGTGCGCGCCCATACAGAACACACACACACACACACACACACACACACACACACACACACACACACACACACACAACACTTACGCGCGCGCACGCACACACACACACACACACCACAAACCACACACACACAACGCATGTGTACACACAAACACACACGCGCCCGCGTGCCGTACACATACACATATACAACCATGCGCGCCCTCGTGCTCGCATACATATTTACATATTAAACCATGCGCATGCGCACGCAAGACGTTTGTATATCACACACACACACACACACACACACACACACACACACATACACGCGCCCGCGCGCGTGTCCTCACTGGTAGACAGTACGGACTGTTAAACAGCTCACCGGCCCATCACCGCTTGCTCTTTGTTCGAGTCTTGCAGCATAATTTGAATTGATTGGAGTTCCTGAAGTTAAAAAATATTGCTAACCTATTTTCTGTCTTTGAGCTTATCTTATGTGCATCAACCTTTTTTTTTTTTTGACCCGCCTGATGTACTAGGGCTATATTTCTCCAGAGACTTTATAAAACGATCTTGTGGCATCTTTTTAACAGCAAATATAATACCAACAATACAATTACGCGAAAAGAAAGACGTCAAGTGTTCTTTGAATTCCTTGTATGTAATATATGAGTTTGGTCTTTAAGGAACACGTATACTCTCATCTTTGTGTTTTCAACTTCTGATATCAGGAATGAGACCCGACGGTAAATTGGTCGAGAATGCCTTAAAAATGCCTGTGCTTTGTCAAATGATCTCATGACAACAATGCTTCCTAATTTAATAGGATACCATGGGAGTTTACAATTATTCTTAATTTCTTTTATATTTCCACACTTTGTGCATATAATTTGAATTTAGATATTTCAGAATGACGAAAATCGGAACGAAATACAATTTAGCTTTTAGCAGCAACTTTGTTGCTGTGATTTAACGTGAAAATTATGAATGACTGACGGGAGATGGGCGTGAATATTAAGGATGATTGATCATGGACGAACGTTGAACCGATGAATGACTGGCGGGAGATAGATCGATCGACAATGTTGCTTATAGCCAGTCGACCACTAAGGCCAATATCAGGGCGGTCACCGCGTTCAAGTCACCTCATACGTTTACTGGCAGGAGAAGAATGAGGAAACGATGAAGGAATGACTGGAGAAGAAGGTGGAAAGGATGAATGAATGACTGGAGAAGAAGGTGGAAAGGATAAAGGAATGACTGAGAAGAAGGAAGATAAAAAAAAAGTGGAAAGGATAAAGGAATGACTGGAGAAGAAGGTGGAAAGAGGATAAAGGAATGACTGGAGAAGAAGGTGGAAAGGATAAAGGAATGACTGGAGAAGAAGGTGGAAAGGATAAAAGAATGACTGGAGAAGAAGGTGGAAAGGATAAAGGAATGACTGGAGAAGAAGGTGGAAAGGATAAAGGAATGACTGGAGAAGAAGGTGGAAAGGATAAAGGAATGACTGGAGAAGAAGGTGGAAAGGATAAAGGAATGACTGGAGAAGAAGGTGGAAAGGATAAAGGAATGACTGGAGAAGAAGGTGGAAAGGATAAAGGAATGACTGGAGAAGAAGGTGGAAAGGATAAAGGAATGACTCGAGAGAGCGCTAAAATGGTAAGTGACTAACTGGAGAAGAGCAAGGAAAATGATGGATGACCGACTGGAGAAGAAGGTGGAAAGGATAAAGGAATGACTGGAGAAGAAGGTGGAAAGGATAAAGGAATGACTGGAGAAGAAGGTGGAAAGGATAAAGGAATGACTGGAGAAGAAGGTGGAAAGGATAATGGAATGACTGGAGAAGAAGGTGGAAAGGATAATGGAATGACTGGAGAAGAAGGTGGAAAGGATAATGGAATGACTGGAGAAGAAGGTGGAAAGGATAAAGGAATGACTGGAGAAGAAGGTGGAAAGGATAAAGGAATGACTGGAGAAGAAGGTGGAAAGGATAAAGGAATGACTGGAGAAGAAGGTGGAAAGGATAAAGGAATGACTGGAGAAGAAGGTGGAAAGGATAAAGGAATGACTCGAGAGAGCGCTAAAATGGTAAGTGACTAACTGGAGAAGAGCAAGGAAAATGATGGATGACCGACTGGAGAAGAACTTGAAAAACAGCCAATGACTTGATTGAGAAGGACTTGGACACGATGAATGAGCGACTGGAGAAGAACATCAAACCAATAAATGACGGATGTCAGAGGAATGTGAAAATAATGACTGACAGATAGGAGGAGAATGTGAACACAATGAACGACTGACGGACGAGAGCATAAGAACAATAAATGATGAATGGGACGTGAAGATAATGTGAAAACGGTAAGAAAATGGAAACCGATGGATGAATTGACATAATTATGAGGGAGAGGCGAAGAGCAGAACGTGAAAATAGTGTACGGCGCACAGGACAGCAGCATGAGATGGAGAAAAGAGGTGTTCTGGAGAGGGAAAAGGCGAGAAGAGTACGACAATGATAGATTACATGACAACAGAACAGCGTGAGAACGATCCAGAAATGATCGTTGTGGAGGAAAATGAAACGAGAGGACACTTCTCACGAGATGAAAAGAAGAAAAAAAGGTGAACATTATGTACAGGAGACGGGACTTGAAGAGAGGCGAGAGAAAAGAGCATCGGGACGATGGATGCCATAACAAATACGATATTGTCAGAATGATTCAATAAAGGCAGAAATAGATTAAGTATGACAACAATGATGAATGCAAGACGCAGTGAGGAGACGAAAACGCGAAATGAACGAGATGAATAAAGAGGAACGTGAAAATAATGAACAATGGACGGGGAAAGAACGTGAGAAATTTCAGTGATGGATAGGACTAGAAATAGCGAATAACAGACGGGATCGAAGAATGAGAAGACGTTAACAGAAGGAATTATTCATGAAGAACTAGAACAGGAGAACGTAAATATGACGAAGGAAGGAAAGAAGTAAGGAATTTGAATAACAGACACAATGAGAACGAGAAACCATGAAGGCTATGACTGACTGACAAGAATGAGAATAATAATCGACGGGACTTCAACATAATTATGAACGGATCGAGAAAAGAGGGTGAGAATGACGAACGAGGCACAACAGGGGAAGGAAAAGGGGTGAATAACGGATGGAAGAAAAACTAAAGAATGGTGAAAGACAGGAGAAAAGGAGAACGCGAATATGATGAAAGAGAGATAGGAGAACATGAAAAGGTTGAAACTGCAATCGGAAACTAACGACAGAATGATGAAGGGCAGTTCAGAAAAGAAGGCAAGCAGTTGAGGGTGGCGCGTTCGGCCCCGACTGGAAGAAAACAGGCAGACGCGAAAATGACAGAAGGATAGACGAAAGGAAGACATGAGATGGATAATGATCGAGATGATTAAAGCGTCAGAATCGTGAATGAGGGTGTGGGATGAAAAGAGACAGTGATATCCATGAATGGGAGGTGAAAGAATGTAAGAATGGTAAATGATGTGTGGAATGCGACGGACAGAGTTGCGAATGGGAAAGCAACGTGAGATCGATGAAGATAAGAAGGAAAAGAAGAGAGGCGTGTGAGACCGACGGATTAATGAACACTGGACAGCGTTGAAATGGTGCAGTGATACCAGAATAAAACAAAGGAAACAAAAGGATGACCAGTGCTTGCAAACGGAGAAAGGTGAGAGTGATGAATGGGAAACTGGATAAGAGAAGGGAGGTAAAAGGGAAGAACACGTGGGAATCGTGGAGTACAAGAAAATCGGACATCGTCAGAGTAATCTAATGATGAATGGAATGAGAAGGGAACGAGAGAATAACAAACGGAGAACTTGATCAAAAAGAAGAACGAAAGAATGACGAATGACAGACGAAATTAGAGAAGAGAAAGTGGGAAATGGTGAGTGACGTACTCAATAAAGAGCATGACGCGAAAATGATCAATGCTGGAGGGAGGGAAACGTGATAATGGTGAATGTTGGACTTGGGGGGGGGGGGGGGGGGAGTTGTGAATGATGAATGTTGGACAGGCAGGGAAGAAGTGAGAATAAAGCATTTAGGAGAATGATGCATTTTGAACGGGGGGAAACGTGAGAATATTGAATGTTTGAGCATGAGATACGTGAGAATAATGAATGATTGATTTTTTAAAAATGTGAAAATGATGAATGTTGGATGGGGTAAAGGGCGAAAGTGATGAATTTTGGACCGAGGCAAGCGTGGAATGATTAATGTTAGATGGAGGAAACGTGAAAACAAAACTTGTTGGAGTGGCGGAAAAGGTGAGAATGATGAATGCAGGACAGGGAAAAAGGTGAAAATGATGAATGCAGGACAGGGGAAAGGTGAAAATGATGAATGTTTCACTGGAGTAAAATGTAAGTATGATGAATGTTGGACGCTTAGAAACGTGAGAATAATAGATGTAGCTCAGGGGGAAAACGTGAAAATGATGAATATTTGACTGGAGTAAAATGTGAGAATGATGAATGTTGGAGTCGGGGAAAACGTGAGAATAGTGAATACAGGAAAGGGTAAAACTTGAAAACGATGAATATTGGACTGGGGAAAATGTGAGAATGATGAATGCAGGACAGGGGAAAAGGTGAAAATGATGAATGTTGACCTGGGGGGAAATGTGAGAAAAGATGAAAGTTTGAGAGGGAGGAATCTGAGACTGATAAAGAGGAAAACACGAGAGTGATGAATAATGAACAGGGAGGTAGGGGGTGTGAGAATGAATAATCATGGGCTGAAGGAACACGTAAAATGATGAAAACTGGACTGCAGAAAAACGTGGAGAATAGTAAATGTTGATGGCGTAGGATAAAACATGCGAATGGTGAATGTTGGACGGGAGGTGTGTGTGTGTGTGTGTGTGTGTGTGTGTGTGTGTGTGTGTGTGTGTGTGTGTGTGCGTGTGCGTGCGTGCGTGCGTGCGTGCGTGCGTGTGTAAAGACAGAAGGAGGGGAGTGGTGAAAATCATGAATATTGGACGAGATGGAAAACGTGGCAATGACCAATGTTGGACAGTGAATAAAGGTGAGTAATTAATGTTGAACCGGGGAAAACGTGAACATGAGAATGTTGGACTGGGGAGAAAAAAGCCAGAATGATGAATATTGGACTGGTGGACTGTCACGCACGGACATTCAAGGGACATGATTGTGCATATTGTAAGGTGCACTTATTGCAGCGGTCAGTTCTTTCTTTTTCCCGTGTCGATATTTGGGAGTTACGATGCGTGTTTTATTTGTGTGTGTGTGTGTGGTTTGGTCGAGTCATTGTTGGTAGGTGATCGACCAAAGAGGGTGGAGATTGTGCCTATATTTGGCTGTATCCATTCTTGTGATTTTGTGGTCTGTTGCCTTAGTGGGGATTGGTGCTTGCATAATTATGGATGTGTCCACATTTGGTCTTGTGTACAAGCTGTTGGTGGTTATCAATTGATGATTGGAGGGATTTATAATCTAGAGTCTGTGCCGATACACAGTTGTTCCCATATTGGGAAGTGTGGTCTCGTCACCCTAGGTGACTTATTGCTGATTGGTCCTCTGGCAAGTTGGTGTTTCGAGTCTGCATACGACTCTCTACCTATGCCCCTATCTGGAGTTTTGTCGTGCCGTTCCCTGGGCAACCTACTGATGATTGGTCAAAGTCAGGGTGTGGCCTTGTCAGTTTCATGGTGTCTGTCAAATCTAAGTGTCGTCTGTTTTTGACTGTCTGATTCAGTTGTTTGCGACTCCTGGCTCGAGACGGAGGTCTTCTGATCCAGCGTTTGGTGAGGCAGTTTTGCCACTTTGTTTAGTGGGCTGCCAGGAAACCCATCAGTGTGTCCTTGTGACAGCTCGGGATTTCAAGAAGAAGTTACCGGTGTGTCGGTGTCTACCACCAGTGTCCACGCCTTCAAGGGAGCGAGGGTTTCCCCGGTCTGGAGCTGCTCTGGCGGGTGTTTGTCCTGTATTGTCTTCGTTGGTCATCGTAACTCCAGGTGAGAAGTGTAGGGCAGCTTGTTCATTGAAGAAGGGAGTTGGAGGTAGACGATTCGGATCGAAACGCGTCGTTTGTACATAGACGAAATGTGAGAAGCGCGATTCAGTTTAGTATGAAAAACAGAGGATCTACGGGGCCGTAAATCGCGCCGGCTTGTAGACAAGGGGGGAAGGAGTGAGAGGGAGGTGTCATACGCTTGACGCGCGCTACTGTTTCGGGCGAGAGGTTATCGTCAGCGCACGCGCGCGCCGAATGTCGGTATGTGCGGCGATTGTTGTTTTCTTTGCATTGCGTTTCCGTCGTTTGTTGAAAATGAATTTTAAAAAACAAAATTAATGTGTTGTTTTAAATTCCGATAATTATTGAGTCAAACCATAAGTTCGTATATATGAAAATTGACGAGGATTATAATAGGTTTTTGTATATTATTATTTTTCTTTTGATTGGAGGAGAACATTATTTCGTATGAAGGATGGCCGTTGCGCCGAAGCGATAATGGTAGGGGGGATGGTGGTGTGCTTTGACCTCGAGTAGGGAGAAGAGGGAGTGTGAAGGTGGTTATTGTAGTTGGAAAGAAAATGGTATATGGTTGTTTGTGTGAAGTTGGTGAATTATTTGTGTGAAGTTGGTGAATTATATGACATTGGTGGTTTGAATTGATGAATATTTGCGGTGTTATGCATTGATACATTTAATGCATTCTGTTTTCTTTTTGTGATCATGATTGGAAGTTGGAAAAATTTGTTGTGTTATTCTTAAGTTAGTGCAGTGATTTGGTTGCAAGTTGAAATTGATTAGGCGTATGCCTAGTCACGTACAGCCCAGCAGGGGGCGCCGTCTTGTCGCTCCGCTTTTGTTAGTATGTCTGGGTCTTCGTTACTATATATGGCCTCGCCGGTCATTTGTTTTCGATCGCTATCGGTTTTTGGTGATACTGCGCTGTTTGAGTTATTATTGGATTATGATATATCGGGGTTGACCTAATATTGTCTCTTATTCAGCAGCGGCGAGCGCTTCCGCTCTCCGGTATTTTTGTTGTTGTTGTTGAATCGTTTGGCATTCATGATATGCCGTTGAAGAAAACAGTAATTCTTTATTATTTTATAAATTCCCTGTGGATAATTTCTTTGATTGATTTATAGCATCATCCTGTCCCACTTCGGTACATACCGTTTGAGGTGTGTCGATTGAGATATGAAACAATATGATATTGATAGTGTGGTATGTGAAAGGATGGTTGTTAATAATTTGTGTCGCATTGACAGTATTATTAATTGACTTTGTTGACTTTGATACTCCAGAATATGGAGAAAGCCGGGTGTTCATAATCGGAAGTTAACAACAGGTTTGGGGTTTTTTGTGTGCAGGTTTGTTTTGTTTTTTTGTTTTTTTTAATGGATATTGTAGGCTGATTTATGTCCCGTTGGTAAAATTGTCAGTGCCAGATTGGGTTGTTGGTGTATGTGTTACACTTAGTTAAGTCAGATTGGGTTGTTGGTGTATGTGTTACACTTAGTTAAGTCGCAGAGACAATGGGTTGTAGTTCTGGTGTGCCCGAAGTTCTATAATCAGTTGTGGGCCAGAGTAGTCATGAAACTATTTTATGTCCAGGTGTCGACAGGGTTTGACCGCTCTGCTGCTGCAACTTCTGGTGTGAGGCATCTTACCTGGTACTGCCCTGTTTCCGACTTCTTTCTGGCCGCTCCCCCTCCTGCTGCTGAGATCTGCTGAGCTCTTCATTTTCTTCAATGTGTGTCACAGTGTACTTTGAATCAGTGACTCCGTGTTGAACCTTGTGACATCGTCGATTCTTCATCGTTCGGCGCTTCGTCTGCTGGGGCATCAGGACCTCAGTGACAGTGTGGTCACCAGTGCACAAACCGTGAACGTTCGTGAAGGAAGAAGAAAAAGTTGGAGTGTGGGAATTGATTGTGTGGGGAAAAAAGACGGTTCGAGTGTGTGAAGGGTGAATGGTATCGTGCGTGATTTGTTTATAATTTATATATATATATATATATATATATAGAGAGAGAGAGAGAGAGAGAGAGAGAGAGAGAGAGAGAGAGGAGAAGAGAGAGAGAGAGAGAGATTTGTATGTATTGTGTGGTGGGGGAATTGTAACTTTTTGTTCGTTTGTTTGTTTTTTTGTTTGTTTGTTGTTGTTGTTGTTTTTTTTTGGGGGGGGGGTCGTTGTGTCCCCTTTGTGGTTCGCATCGCGCGGGCACTTTGGGTTCGGTGGGCCATCCTACCTCTGGATGACCCAGCCCCAGGTTACCACGTGATAGTCTTTGGAGTATCCCTGGTCCGGTATTAACCCTGTGTGGGTTGGGGTTCCTGAGGCCTCCTGGATTTGAAGGTGGGGTGTCGGGGCATTTTTATTGTGTATTGCTGATTTCGGTGTGTTTTCTGTTTTTTGTTTTGTATATTTTTGTTTGAAGATTTTTTTTTTGCTGATAGTGTGTGGGTGAGTATGAATTTGAATAAAATTTGATTGTTTGTTGCACCTATTATTTGGTGTTTTGTATTTTTGTTCTGTGGTGTCGGTAGTTTTAGAGTGTGGGCGGGGTGGATGAAAAGGGGGTACACCCTTCTACATTCGGGTATCCCTGTCACCGCACTAGACGTAGTGACAGGACTGAAATGGTGAAATGGGGGAGGGGGGAGATCTGAGAATGATGAATGCTGGACGGGAGGAGACTGTAAAGAATGATGAATGTCGGACTGGCGGGGATGAGAGAACACAGGAACGATGAATGATAAATAGAAAGGTGGTGCGGACAGGGATGAACGCAAGACGCATGAAGAAAGCGAACGAAAGAGAAGAGCGTGAGAATGATAGCCTTAATAAAACATTGTGGCAACAGAACAGTATGTGGCACAACCAACACAGAATAAGACGAAATGAGAGGACGGGAACGCGTTAGTAATGAATGGTTGACACGATGAGACGAAGAGACCATTACAATGCCAAGTGTAGGACGAGGGCCGAACCTGACAATAGTAAACATAAGAACAAGGTGGGAAGAAGAGAACATCAGAATGATAACTGAGAGATGGAACAGGGGGCGTGAGAAGGATGAATGACGGACGAGTGAAGAAAAGCAGAACGGAGATCAATGGATGTGAGGAGAAGACAACGTGAAACTGCCGAACGATGCTCTGGAGGAGGAAAAGAGTTTTCGATCATGAATGATGGATGGGAGAAGAACATAAGGATGATAAATGACGGGGGGGATGGGAAGGGGAGAAACTGGGTGAAGCTGAGTAGAGTACGTCCACCCTAACGTGTAATACCGCCGGAAGAGAAGTAAAGGGGTAACGATGGAAATGACTATCATAAGTGATGCAGAAGAATAGGTCAGCAGTGGGTAAACGGACTTGTTCGTGGCAGATAAGAATGAAGCGGGGGGAGGGGGGGGAGGGAGACTGCAGGACTTCAAAGGAAGGTTGGTGTAATGGGGAAAGATCAAACACGACATAAGAGAATGGTGAATATAGAAACATGAATAATGTATTACAGGAGGTATGGGCGGTAATAGAATATGGAAACATGAATAATGTATAACTGTGGGTATGGGCGGTAATAGAATATGGAAACATGAATAATGTATAACAGGGGTTATGGGCGGTAATAGAATATGGAAACATGAATAATGTATAACAGGGGTTATGGGCGGTAAGAATATGGAAACATGAATAATGTATTACAGGAGGTATGGGCGGTAATAGAATATGGAAACATGAATAATGTATAACTGTGGGTATGGGCGGTAATAGAATATGGAAACATGAATAATGTATAACAGGGTTATGGCGGTAATAGAATATGGAAACATGAATAATGTATAACAGGGTTGTGGGCGTAATAGAATATGGAAACATGAATAATGTATTACAGGAGGTATGGGCGGTAACAGAATATGGAAAAATGAATAATGTATAACTGGGGTTATGGGCAGTAATAGAATATGGAAACATGAATAATGTATAACAGGGGTTATGGGCGGTAACAGAATATGGAAACATGAATAATGTATAACAGGGGTTATGGGCGGTAATAGAATATGGAAACATGAATAATGTATAACAGGGGTTATGGGCGGTAATAGAATATGGAAACATGAATAATGTATAACAGGGGTTATGGGCGGTAATAGAATATGCAAACATGAATAACGTATAACAGGGGTTATGGGCGGTAATAGAATATGGAAACATGAATAATGTATAACAGGGGTTATGGGCGGTAATAGAATATGGAAACATGAATAATGTATAACAGGGGTTATGGGCGGTAATAGAATATGGAAACATGAATAATGTATAACAGGGGTTATGGGCGGTAATAGAATATGGAAAGATGAATAATGTATAACAGGGGTTATGGGCGGTAATAGAATATGGAAACATGAATAATGTATAACAGGGGTTATGGCGGTAATAGAATATGGAAACATGAATAATGTATAACAGGGGTTTATGGCGGTAATAGAATATGGAAACATGAATAATGTATAACAGGGTTATAGGCGGTAACAGAATATGGAAACATGAATAATGTATAACTGGGGTTATGGGCGGTAATAGAATATGGAAACATGAATAATGTATAACAGGGGTTATGGGCGGTAACAGAATATGGGAAACATGAATAATGTATAACAGGGGTTATGGGCGGTAATAGAATATGGAAACTGAATAATGTATAACAGGGGTTTATGGGCGGTAATAGAATATGGAAACATGAATAATGTATAACAGGGGTTATGGGCGGTAATAGAATATGGAAACATGAATAATGTATAACAGGGGTTATGGGCGGTAATAGAATATGGAAACATGAATAATGTATAACAGGGGGTATGGGAGGTAATAGAATATGGAAACATGAATAATGTATAACAGGGGTTATGGGCGGTAATAGAATATGGAAACAAGAATAATGTATAACAGGGGTTATGGGCGGTAATAGAATATGGAAACATGAATAATGTATAACAGGGGTTATGGGCGGTAATAGAATATGGAAACATGAATAATGTATAACAGGGGTTATGGGCGGTAACAGAATATGGAAACATGAATAATGTATAACAGGGGTTATGGGCGGTAATAGAATATGGAAACATGAATAATGTATAACAGGGGTTATGGGCGGTAATAGAATATGGAAACATGAATGTATAACAGGGGTTATGGGCGGTAATAGAATATGGAAACATGAATAATGTATAAACAGGGGGTATGGGAGGTAATAGAATATGGAAACATGAATAATGTATAACAGGGGTTATGGGCGGTAATAGAATATGGAAACATGAATAATGTATAACTGGGGTATGGGCGGTAATAGAATATGGAAACAATAATGTATAACAGGGGGTATGGGCGGTAATAGAATATGGAAACATGAATAATGTATAACTGGGGTTATGGACGGTAATAGAATATGGAAACATGAATAATGTATAACAGGGGTTATGGGCGGTAATAGAATATGGAAACATGAATAATGTACAACAGGGGTTATGGGCGGTAATAGAATATGGAAACATGAATAATGTATAACAGGGGTTATGGGCGGTAATAGAATATGGAAACCTGAAAAATGTATAACTGGGGGTATGGGCGGTAATAGAATGGAAACATGAATAATGTATAACAGGGTTATGGGCGGTAATAGAATATGGAAACATGAATAATGTATAACAGGGGTTATGGGCGGTAATAGAATATGGAAACATGAATAATGTATAACTGGGGGTATGGGCGGTAATAGATATGGAAACATGAATAATGTATAACAGGGTTATGGGCGGTAATAGAATATGGAAACATGAATAATGTATAACAGGGGTTATGGGCGGTAATAGAATATGGAAACATGAATAATGTATAACAGGGGTTATGGGCGGTAATAGAATATGGAAACATGAATAATGTTTAACAGTGGTTATGGGCGGTAATAGAATATGGAAAACATGAATAATGTATAACAGGGTTATGGGCGGTAATAGAATATGGAAACATGAATAATGTATAACAGGGGTTATGGGCGGTAATAGAATATGGAAACATGAATAATGTATAACAGGGGTTATGGGCGGTAATAGAATATGGAAACATGAATAATATATAACAGGGGTTATGGGCGGTAATAGAACATGGAAACATGAATAATGTATAACAGGGGTTATGGGCGGTAATAGAATATGGAAACATGAATAATGTATAACAGGGGTTATGGGCGGTAATAGAATATGGAAACTGAATAATGTATAACAGGGGTATGGGGGACTATAGAAGGGCTAAGGAATGAAAGGAGGGTGGAGAAACTAAAGGGCCTTGGGTTCTAATCCATGAAATATTTAAAGAAGACATCTGCTGTGGAAATCCGAGAAACTGTCACTGGACGGAGATGGAAACTGAGGGCGGTGCTTCCCATCCCATCAGCATGTGTACAACATGATTATACGATAAAGTGAAGGGTCTCTGGAAATCATCAAGGAGTTGAAAACTAGGGAATGGAGAGAAAACATGTCTGAAAAGTACAATAGCCTGGTATGAAAGAATGTAAATGAGAAGCACAGGAAAGCAAGTGAAAACAGAGTGTTTTTGATGAGCATATGAAAATCCTACGTGAGTGGGAACAGCGGCAAAGCAGGATATTCATAAAGAGTTTCCGCATCTATACCCTTACCCACCTCATTAAATCGTAAGTTCAGGGGAAACCACGCAAGCCGTTGTAAGGTAAGTTCACATACGCCTGGGGCTTCATGTACTGATGTTCTGATAGTACTGGTGTAGCGCTGCGTGAACAAGCCCTCTACCATCCCTCTCTTCCCCTCCATTCCCCACCCCTCCGACGGCCTTCATTGTAGCAGTGAACACGTCTGCTCTTCCACCTTGGTGATTGTCGACGCTCAACCTGAATACCACCTCACACCCTGCACAGGGTCTATACTAATTCAGTTTTGATACTAGTTTGACGGATTTGCAACAAATCTCAGCAGCGAAATATTGTTGAATACTACCAGCGGTATCACACCAAAAAAACACACACACAGCAATGAAAAACTGTTGAATACGGACAGCGGTCTCACAAGCAAAGTGTTTCAGGTGACGGCAACGAAATAACATCGAGCTGCACCTTTGTTACACTCAGAACGAGAGAACAGCACAAAGCCAGGAGAACTCGGAAACAAAGGCCAACTCGGCCTGGTGCAGAAACTTCTTCACTGAAAGAGAACAGAAAAATGCACAGTGCTGACCCCCTCCAGTGATGAAACGGTGAATCAAGGGGTACTTACATGGCAGCCTGTCTTCTGACCTATGGTACAGGGAGCTACACGGAAGTTTACCCTTAGTAAGCGAAACTGACGCAGGAAGTGAAAATAACACGTGGCACGTACAACGGAGAAAACTATCTTGACACCGTGTGGTGTGTGTGTGTGTGTGTGTGTGTGTGTGTTGTGTGTGTGTGTGTGTGTGTGCACGCGTGCATCCGTGTTTCTTAAAAAGTTCAGTTTAAAAGCAAGGTGTCTTTTACAAACGTTAAACAGCAGCACCAGACATCATCAGGGGTTTGGATGGCTGCATACAAATGAAGGAAGGTCTTGTCAGACCGTGCTTGTCCGGGTATGTGGCGAAAAACAACAAAGTCTTGGCATGGCGGCGCCACAATTACTAAGCAAAGAATGTTAATGCTTTGAGGAGAAATAGATTACTCAAAGCTCAACGCATTATCAGAAACAAAACTCAAATGGCAGTATCGGAAATTGGAACAGACAATATCCGCCTCAGTACAGCTCGAGCAGACCACATAGAACATTTTCAGGGCTGTCAACACAACAACAAAAAAAAAAACCCAAAGAGCAAGTAAACAAGCACAACACGAACAAACCACCAACAACAACAAACAACAAAACCCAGAAGTAACGCCCGTCAAGAACACTAATATCAGCAAGAATATGTCCATTTGTAATAGAACATATCGATAATGCATGGTGTGAAAGAGACCGATTCGAAAAGAAGAAAAAAAATGAAAAAAGGGGAAAAAAGAAGAGGTAGCAGTGGACATTTTTGTTGTTGTTTTTTCGCTTTTTTTTATTTTTTTTCGGGGGGGGGGGGGGGGGGGGGGGGGGGGGGGAGATGAAGAAAACAGTGGTGAAGCGCTAAAAAATGAAGAGGTGAATTTTGGCCTTAGGTGAAAAAAACGGGGGGGGGGGGGGGGGGGGGGGGATAGAAGGCCACCGCCTTAGGTGTTCCATTGATCGATAACTGATGCCACACACACACAAAAAAAAACTTCTGTCAAGGGAAACTCAGATTTACATACGGTTTACGACACACTTCTTCATGACATTTCCATGCTGCAATCCTTCAGTCGGATAAGTGTAAAGCCATGTTAAGTGCGCTGACCACTTGATAGTTTCGATCAGGTTTTTCTTTAGAACCGATTTTTTTTTTTAATCCTTCTGAGATTAATTTCCAATGCAACAAATATCATGAACATAGTGAACGGCACTGCAGAAAGCACAGCAAGTGCCTGTTCCAGTAGTTAAAACCCTCACCATCTAGTCACCAGATTACAAGAAAGAACTAACATCTTACAAAGTTTATCAAGAAAAACAATAAAAGAAAATGCTTTGCACACCACAGGATGATGAACAGACCACAGCTAGCTGCAGAAAAGCGGTGGGCAACAGTACAGAGAAAAAAAAACATAAAACCCAATTTGAAAGGAAGGCAAAGTCAAAGAGAGTGGCACAAAAGAAGAAGCTACTGGTACCGGAGAGTTCTAGAAGACAGAGGCACCATTTACCCTGATAGATCCTAACCTCCCCCTCTCTCCCTTGCATTATTCCTAAGAGGTGAATTTACAACGTATGCAGTGTTCAAAACACAGACTAAAGAACGGGATATAGAAGCCGAAAAAAAAAGTGAAGAAACGGCGATGAAAAAGAAGTTTTTAAAAAGCGAAAGGAAAAAAAAAAAAGAGGAAAATTGGAGCACAATATTGCAAGAAGACTGAAATACAGTTTATACTTAAATAGCCCCCCCCACCTCCCATCCCACCCACACTCCTTTTCGCGTGGGTTTCCAAAGTACCAGGTGATTTCTAGGGAGAGGTGTGCAGCAGATTAGCTCACGGGATGTCCAAGAAGACGAGGTGAAAAATAAACACGTTACAGGGACGGTCAAGCAGGCTCAGAAAAGTATCATACAGAAAATCCTCACGGAACTAATGTTCACATGTTGGCAACACCGGTAATTTGTTTCAGAATACTCAGAGAATGTAAGCCAGTAAAGGAAGGAGTTCTATGGGACCTATAATGTCCTTTCCTCTAGGATGTTGTGAACTTCCGTTTCACTCACAGAGAGAAAGGAGGCGGGAGGAGGGAGGGGGAGGTAGGGAGTTGCATCAGCGAATGAAGGGCCAAAAAAGGCACTGAGGGGAAGGGGGGGGGGGGGGAGGGGAAGTAACAGAGGAGCAGACGTTCGGAAGGGATTAAGTGGGTTCTTGGATAATGAGAGAGAAACGCTAGTAGCATCAGAAAAACAATAGGTAGGACGAAGACGAAAGACGTTCGACATGACAGAACAAAGCGATCAGGAAGAAGTGGTTTTACATCGTTTAAGAGTTGAAAAATACCTCGCTTCGTAGGAGAAAATCTACAATGCTATAAATTCGCTTGCAGCACAGCCGCTTACAGATTTAGTACTGACGGCCATTGCCGCGAATGTTGTCAAACGGGAGTGCCTGCGCGGTCTCTGCGTGAGTGCGTTCGTGCGTGCGTCTGTCTGTCTGTCTGTCTGTGTGTCTGTGTGAGCGTGTGTGTGTGTGTGTGTGTGTGTGTGTGTGTGTGTGAGCGTGTGAGCGTGTGTGTGTGTGTGTGTGTGTGTGTGTGTGTGTGTGCGCGAGAAAGAGACAGAGAGAGAGAGAGAGAGAGAGAGAGAGAGAGAGAGAGAGAGAGAGAATATGTGTGTGTATGTATGTGTGTGTGTGTGTGTGTGTGTGTGTGTGTGTGTGTTGTGTGTGTGTGTGTGTGTATGTGTGTGTGTGTGTGTGTGTGTGTGTGTGTGTGTGTGTGTGTGTGTGTGTGTGCGTGTGTGTGTGTGTGCGTGCGTGTGTGTGTGTGGTGTACACATGTGTGCGAGTATGTATGTGTACACGTACGCGTATGTGTATGTGTGTGTGTTCGCGCGCGCTTGAGAGCGAGCGTACGTGTGTTCGTGCGCGCGTGTATGCGTGTGCATGCGTGTGCATGCATGCGTGTCTAAAGATAGATAGGTAGATAGATAGACTGGTAGACAGGCAGATGGATAGATAGACAGATAGATAGATAGATAGATAGATAGATAGATAGATAGATTGATAGTATAATGTAAGGGGGGGGGGGGTAAAGGGGAAAGTTAGTCTGTATGACTCTTCCAGTGCAAGATGCGGTAATGTCTCTCACTTTCTCCTGTATGCTCTGTATAGGGTGTATGCAGAAGTAGTGTGTGTGCGTGCGTACGTGCGTGCGTGGGTACATGTGTGAGTGAGTGAGTGAGTGAGTGAGTGTGAGTGTGTGTGTGTGTGTGTGTGTGTGTGTGTGTGTGTGTGTGTGTGTGTGTGTGTGTGTGTGTGCCTACGCACATGCACTCACTGATTCTATTTCAGAACCACCAGACTTTCTCCCAGTTATTCTCCGATCCACCTTCAACACCCTCATCCTCTCTTTAAGACAGATTCCAACAAAACAACCCCCCTTGAAAGACGACCCCCGAACCCCAGCACCAAAGATCAACACCCCCCCCCCCCCCCAATCCTTCCCGCCATCAAACGGCAGTTCCGCCGAACCCGCCCTCTTTGGCTCCCCCCTCGTCTCGAGACCAACACAGGGTGCCAGCTCTCCAAGGTTCTAGAAATCCATGACCCGACCTGAGCTGGCGATGGTCATCTGACCCACACGCGTGCTTCCAGTAGTTAAATGCAATCTTTGTTTATGCTATGATATAGAAACAGTAGTCTTATCCACGTAATAGGGCATTCACGAGTCATTAGGCGTATTTAATACCATCTGACTGCGCCATTGGCCGTATTAACCGTGGAAATCCCCCCCCCCCCCCCCCCCCCTTATTTCGATGATTAATTAACTTTCTATTGTCCACATAACAGGGCATTCACGAGCCATTGGGCGTATTTAATACCATCCGACTGCGCCATTGGCCGTGTTAACCGTGGAGGAGTTTTTGCCTTAATTCAATGATTAACTTTTTAATCACATAACAGGGTATTCACGAGTCATTAGGCGTATTTAATACCATCTGACTGCGCCATTGACCCCATTGACTGATTTCTACCCCTGAATTAAATGATAACATTAAACTTTTTTAAAGTCCACGTAACAGGGCATTCACGAGTCATTAGGCGTATTCAATACCATCTGACTGCGCCATTGGCCTTGTTAGCTGTGGAGGTTTTTTTCCCCTTCTTCATTTGATGAGTATATTAACATTTTTATCTACGTAATGGGGCATTCACGAGTCGATTAGGCGTGTTTAATACCATCTGACTGCGCCATTGGTCCTGTTAGCTGTGTAGCCCCTCCTCCCTTTTTCTTTTGGTTTCGATGATAATATCAACTGTTTTAGTCCACATAACAGAGCATTCACGAGTCATTAGGGCTGTTTAATACCTTCTGACTGCGCCATTGGCCCTGCTAGCTGTGGAGTTTTTCTCCATTCGATGATCACATTTAAACCTTTTTTTTTAATAGTCCACATAACAGAGCATTCACGAGTCATCAGGCGTATTCAATACCATCTGACTGCGCCATTGGCCTTGTTAGCTGTGGGGATCCCTCCCCCTCCCCTACCCCCCCCCACCCAATCCCTTGTTTTGATAATTACTTTAACCTTTTTTCAGTTCACCCAACTGAGCATTCACGAGTCATTAGGCGTCTTTAGTGCCATCTGACTGCGCCATTGGCCCGTTAGGGTGGAGTCCTCCCCCTCTTACCGCCCTCTATTCGAGATAACATTAACTTCCCTAGTCCAAGTAACAGGTATTTAACGAGTCTTTAGGGTCCTGTTAACTATAGAGGATTTGCTTTTTTTAAGCACCTGTGACCTAGGACAATTTTTGATGGGCGGAGGATCACTTTTGTCTAGAACCAAGGAGAGATGGCACCCTCTGTTGACCCCAGACTGAAGTCGAAAGAGGGGGGAGATTCAGGAGGGAAGGTGCTTGGAACCCCCGTTTGATGGCATTGGGGTTGATCCGGTGCTGAGGGTTCGGGCGGGCGTCCACCAAGGGGGGTGGATTGTTGAAACTTGTCTCAAAGGGCAGGAAGTCGGGTTTGAAGAAGGATCGTGAGAATAAGTGAGGAAAAGGCCATGACGGGGCTGAATAGAATCTCTCTCTCTCTCTCTCTCTCTCTCCTCTCTCTCTCTCCCGTCCGTCCCTCCGTCGGTTTGTCTGTCTGTCTGTCTCTCTCTCTCCCCGTCCGTAATCCGTCCTCGTCTGTCTGTCTGTCTGTCTGTCTGTCTGTCTGTCTGTCTGTCTGTCTCTCTCTCTCTCTCTCTCTCTCTCTCTCTCTCTCTCTCCGTCCTTCTGTCGCTATCTGTCTGTCCGTCTCTCTCTCTCTGTGACACTCTCTCTCTCTCTCTCTCTCTCTGAATCTCTCTCTCTCTGACTCTCTCTCTCTCTCTCTCTCTCTCTCTGTATGTGTGTGTGTGTGTGTGTGTGTGTGTGTGTGTGTGTGTGTGTGTGTGTGTGTCTGTCTGTGTGTGTGCGTGTGAGTGTGTGTGTGTTTGTGTGTGTGTGTGTGTGTGTGTGTGTGTGTGTGTGTGTGTGTGTGTGTGTGTGTACGTGTACGTATACGTGCGAGCACGCGTGTGTGTGTGTGTTTGCGCGCGCGCGTGTGTGTGTGTGTGTGTGTGTGTGTGGTGTGTGTGTGTGTGTGTGTGTAGTGTGTGTGTATGTTTTTGTGTGTGTTTGTGTGCGTGTGCGCACACGCGTGTGTATGCGTGCGCGCGTGCGTGTGTGTATGTTGTTGTGGCGGTGTGTGTGTGTGTGTGGTGTGTGTGTGTGTGTGTGTGTGTGTGTGTGTGTGTGCGAGCGCGTGTGTGTGCGCGTGTGTGTGTGTGCGCGTGTGTGCGCGTATGTGTGTGTGCATGCGCGTGTGTGTGCGTGTGCGTGTGCGCGCGCGTGTGTGGGGTGTGTGTGTGTGTGTGTGTGTGTGTGTGTGTGTGTGTGTGTGTGTGGTGTGTGTGTGCGTGTGCGTGCGTGGTGTGTGTGTGGTGCACGCGCGCGCTCGGTGGTGTTCCTACCTGCGTGCCTACTGGTGCTTTTGTGTGTGCGTGCGTGTACGTGCATGCGTGCGTGCGTACGTGCGTGTGTGTGTGTGTGTGTGTGTGTGTGTGTGTGTGTGTGTGTGTGTGTGTGTGTGTGTGCTGACAGAACATTCTGTCCTCTGTGTAGTGACAGCCCTCAAAAATGGAAACAGATTGTTTGCTAGACAACAACAAACTGACACGAATCAATATTACAGACAGCCGATCTGTGGGTTTTTTGTTTTTGTTTCCTTGTTTGTTTGTTTGTTTGTTTTGTTGTTTTTGTTTGTTGTTATTGTTTTTTGGGGGTCAAATCAAGGTAATCCGAGGTTCTAAGGTGACGAGGAAGACGGATGTTGCCACAGAGAGGGCATGCTGCTGGTGCCAGGTGTGCAAAAATATTTTACACCTCACGGAGAATATCCTTTTACATTACATTACATTACATTACATTACATTACGGAGTAAGTAACATAACCCCAGGCGTGCACCAAGTATCCTGAATTTTACGGCGAAAGTATATAAATGCCAGGTGTGCACCAGGTATCCTGAATTTTACGGCGAAAGTAATAAAATGCCAGGTGTGCACCAGGTATCCTGAATTTTACGGCGAAAGTAATATAATGCCAGTGTGCACCAGGTATCCTAAATTTTTTACGGCGAAAGTATATAATGCCAGGTGTGCACCAGGTATCCTGAATTTTACGGCGAAAGTAATATAATGCCAGGTGTGCACCAATTATCCTACACTTAACGGCGAAATTAACGTCGCGTTTTGGGCGGAGATCGACTTTCCCACCTTTACGGCGAAAAACCATAGTGTCAGGCATGCACAGGGTATCCTACCCCTTACAAAAGAAAGTAACGGTGCCAGGTGTGGACCGGGTATCCTACACCTTACGGAGAAAGTAACAGTGCCAGGTGTGACGGGTATTGCTAAATCTTACGGAGAAAGTAACGGTACCGGGTGTGGACCGGGTATCCAATACCTTACGGAGAAAGAAAACAGTGCCAGGGGTGCACCGGGTTTTTCCTACACCTTACGGAAAAAGTAACTGTGCCAGGTGTGCACCGGGTATTCCTAATCTTACGGAGAAAGTACGGTGCCGGGTGTGCAGCGGGTATCCTTTAACCTCACGGAGAAAGTAACGGTGCCAGGTGTGCAGCGGGTATCCTATACCTCACGGAGAAAGTAACGGTGCCAGGTGTGCACTGGGTATCCTACATCTTACGGAGAAAGTAAACGGTGCCAGGTGTGCACTGGATATCCTACCATCTTACGGAGAAAGTAACGGTGCCAGGTGTGCACCGGGTATCTTACATCCTACGGAGAAAGTAACGGTGCCAGGTGTGCAGCGGGTATCCTATACCTCATGGAGAAAGTAACGTGCCAGGTGTGCACTGGGTATTCTACATCTTACGGAGAAAGTATACGGTGTCTATGGTGGTGCACTGGGTATCCTACATCTTACGGAGAAAGTAACGGTGCCAGGTGTGCACTGGGCATCCTACATCTTATGGAGAAAGTAACAGTGCAAGGTGTGCATTGGGTATCCTCACGGAGAAAGTAACGGTGCCAGGTGTGCACCGGGTATCCTACATCTTACGGAGAAAGTAACGGAGCCGGGTGTGTGACCGGGTATCCTACATCTTACAGAGAAAGTAACGGTGCCAGGTGTACACCGGGTATCCTACACCTTAGGAGAAAGTAACGGTGCCAGGTGTACACCGGGTATCCTACACATTACGGAGAAAGTAACGGTGCCAGGTGTGGACCGGGTATCCTACACCTTACGGCGTAAAGTAACATGATGCCAGTGCACAGGGATACCCTACCAAGTCACGGATTCGGTTACACGCTGCAAGGAATGCATGGATATCCTACGTCACACGCCGAAAGTATCATAGATGCCAGTTTACACACTGTATGAGAGGGGGAAATGAACCATGGCGCTAGGCGTGCATGGATAGTCGACACGTTATGTAGAAAGTAACAGGGTTGTGGGTGTGCACGGATCAGCGCACGCCTTATGGAGTAAGTAACATGGTGCCAAATCTGAACGGATATCTTACACCGGAAAGTAGAATGGTGCCAGATACGAATGGATAGCCCACACCAAAAAAAAAACGTGATGCCAGATATGAATGGATATCCCACACCGAAAAATAACATGAATACCAATATGAACGGATATCCTACGCCGAAAATAACATAAGCCAGATGTGAAAAGATATCTTACTCTGAAAATAACAAGGTGCTAGTTTTGAACAGATATCCTTGACCAAAATAGGAGCCGCCAGATGTATACGAATATCCTAGACCAAACAAAACATTATGTCAGTTATGAATGGATATCCGAGACCAAAAATAACACAGTGCCAGAAATGAACGGATATCCTACACCAAAAATAACATGGGCCAGACATGAACGGATATCCTACACCACAACAGCATGATGTCTGATATGAACGAATACCCTACACCGAAGCTAACATGGTGCCAGATATAACGGATATCCTACACCAAAAAAACAGCATGATGTCAGATATGAACGAATACCCTACACCGAAGTTAACATGGTGCCAGATATGAACGGATATCCTACACCGAAAATAACATGATGCGTGGTTGGCCCAGCAGTGATGCATAGTGTTCGCTGTTCGAAGTTCTGACCGACATAAAAACTGCCATTTCCCACTGCCGTTTTAATGCACTGTTCCCCGCTTTCCCGTGCTCTAACCTCCCCCGCCCAAAACATATGCAATCCGAAATGATTATTCTTATCTACACATAAGTTATAGTGGCACACGAGTGTTGACATCATGAAAACGGAAGCATGGATGTTGACAAAGAACAGATTACGTTTGACATTACGATGAAAGCAAAATTGGTGTGGACGTCAAGAGAATGAAAATATGGACGTGTATATCGTTGTAAAGATGGACGTAGACATCAAGAGAAAGAAAAGGCAGATGATGGCAATATGGGAAACGAAAGATGGATGAGGACATCATGAGAAAGGAAAGATGGATGAGGAAATGCGAGAAATGAAAGATGGATGAGACAATTGTGAGAAAGGAAAGATGGATGAGGAATTGTGAGGAAGGAAAGATGGATGAGGACAGTGTGAGGAAGAAGATGATGAGGAAATTGTGAGAAAGAAAGATGGATGAGGAAATTGTGAGAAAGGAAAGATGGATGAGGAAATTGTGAGGAAGGAAAGATGGATGAGAAAATTGCGAGAAAGGAAAGATGGATGAGGAAATTGCGAGAAAGGAAAGATGGATGAGGAAATTGCGAGAAAGGAAAGATGGATGAGGCAATTCGAGAAAGAAAGATGAATGAGGAAATTGTGAGAAGGGCAAACGGTGAGGACGCGATGAGAACGTGAAAGATAAAATAGGACACAATGAGAAAGAAACGACCAATGAGAACATATGAGAAAGGACGGGTGAAAGAAACGTCCATGAGACAGGAAAGATGACTGAGGTTTACAGGGGGAAAGAAAATGGATGAGGACATCACGAAAAGGAAATTCTTGAGGACATGATAAAAGACAAAAGAATGGGAAGAGGGTTCAGTTCTTAGCTGGAAAGGATCGATAATGGAGACATCATGAAAAAGGCAGATAGTCGGAAACTTTACCAGAAAGACTGATGGGGATATCAAGGACAGATGGATGAGGACATCATGAGAAATGAAGGGCTAGGACATGATGAGAAAGGACAGATGGGCGAGTGCATAATGAACAAAATGTCTACGAGCTCACGTTAACTAACGAAAGACAGATGAGGACACGTGAGAAAGAACCATGGCAAGCATGAAAAAAACAATGGGTGTCGGGAAGAGAGAGAAAATGGATAGAACGGAAAGAAAGAGAAGCCAATTCAGGAAATTTGTAAATAAAATAGAACGAGAAAAAGACCCAGG
>CM031628.1:25347735-25352735 GCA_018398815.1 Conus ventricosus
TTTTGAAATTCCCTTTCTCTTTTACAACAGGTCTGACTTCATTTCATGGGTATTTTCTTTTAATAATATGTGGAGAAAAACAAAAGCTCCTTTCACAATTTGAGAAATGCATCGACCCCTCCTTCCTTCAACTCCGGTAAACCCTAAAGCTCTTAGTAATGGCTAAAACAACTCCAGTAAGAGGAAGGTGGTAGAAAGAAACTCATGGAGAGCGTGGCAGCAGAGAGTCCTCAGAAGAGAAGCCCCTTCAAGCAAGTGTTTCGGCCCTTATCTCCTGACACTCTAGGCGGGTTGGGCCACACCCGGTTCATGACTCCGGATGTCCCTCTGCTGCCCCCTTTTTTTTCCCCCATCTTGGGAACGAGCCATGGCTGGGATTCGAACCCATGACCCTCTGGACATGCTCATTTTCTACTTAGTGACTCGCGCTTTAACCACTGAGTCACAGGGACACCTGATTTTTGTAGGGAAATTAAGCCTTATGAAGTTCACTTTGTTCCTCCTTGACCAGATCCAGCTTGAACACCTCTCTGCTGCTTCTGCCATTGCTTTCAGGGCTCTGGTTTTTTCTTCCCTGCAACTGAGAGCTGTTTCATGAGGCTGTATGCAGACGTTCCTACAAATCCCCTAGCTCCAATTTCTGCAGTGAGGACTTTGACTTGATAGCCTTCTCTCCTCAGGCTTTTTTGCCAGATCAGCATACCTTTCAGTCTTGTAGATTTGAGCTGCCTCCATTCTGTTCTCATATGGCACCGTGAGCTCGATCATGATCAGCTGCTTGGTTGACTTAGAGGGGACTGCTATGTCTGGTCTCATGCCACTCTTGCTGATGATCTCTGGGTGACTCTTCCATTCTGGGAGGTCTGCAGTGCACTCCCAGTCATCTGCCCCCATCAGCAGACTCTGCCTGCATGTTTCGAGTGGCACTGTTGTTCTTGGCCTGATTTGCTGCCTCCTGCCGTGAAGAATGTTGCGGGTGCTTTTGGAGTCCTGATTCTCCCTTTTGTGTGTGGTACTAGCCCAGACTACTTGTACAATTTCTTTGAGCACTTGGTTGTGCCTCCATGTGTACCTTCCTTGAGCCAGGGCTACTTTACATGAGCTTAGAACATGCTCCACTGTTTGTTTTTCATGGCAAAGGGGGCATGCAGGATCGTCTTTTTTCCCCCACTTCACCGGGTTTGCATTGAGGCAGAAGGTCATATGCAGATCTGAGAATGAAGCTGATCCTGAGAGGGGCCATGTGCCAAATGTCATTCAAGTTAGACTTCTTTGGAGTGCATTCTCCACGTTGTCCATTGCCCTTGCTGGCTCTGCTGGACTGCTTTTTGGAGTCTTTTTTGGTCTTCTTCTTTTCTCGTCTCCTGAATCAGCATGTCTCTTTTGGCTTTTCCTTTGGCCTTTGACCACCATTCAGTTTTGGTCACCCCCAGTCCTTGTCTGTTGGTCTGTGTGTGTCCTGTTATTTTCTCTGATCTTGAGACTTTCTTTTGCAGAATCCATCGCCTCTTGAACTTTCCATTTTCTGCCTGTCTTCAGCTGGGGCTTGATTGCTTCTACCACCTTGTCTCGTGAGTCCTCCACCATGCTTTGGAAGTCTGATCTTCCCTGCTTTGTATTCCTCCAGGATGGATTTCAGTGGTAGTTTGAGCTTTGCTTGGCGACAGTACAGCGCGATGTCAGTCAGACAGGGTGGGACAACCAAGCCATTTCCTTGTGAACTTGTTGATTTTGGGGCTTAGGAAAAAGGAAGCCAACATATACTGTCTTCAAGAGACACATTTGAAAACAGAATCAGAAAATTTTCATAAGAGCAAGCTGGGTTATAATGTCTGGCTCTGCGGTTCTGAGACAAATAAAAACGGGGTTGCCATTCTTTTTAGCAATAATTTTGAATATAAATTGTTCGATGTCATTAGAGATCCTCATGGTTACTATATTGTAATGAAGCTGGAAATTCTAAATAAAAAAGCTTACCTTAGTCAACCTATATGGGGCCAAGTAACAACGATAAACCTGAATTTTTTGACGGTATCTGCGAACACATTGAGCGCATTGCCAATGAACATGTGATTATCACTGGTGACTGGAATTGTGCCCTGGACATGAAATTGGATGTCAGAAACTATGCAAGTGTGAATAATCGTCCTAGGACCAGGAAAAGAATTACTGACATGATGGTAAAATTCAATCTTTTTGATGTTTTTAGAGAAATGTATCCTGAAAAAGATCATATACTTGGCGTAAATGTAATTCATTTAAACAAGGAAGACTTGATTATTTTCTAATTACTGAAGAATTATTGGTCGAAACAAATAACATTTTGACTGACCCAGGATACAGATCAGATCATTCTTTAGTTACTATACTTTTAAAAAAAGAGCAGCTTAAACGTGATAGGCCTTTTTGGAAATTTAATAATAGTTTGCTTAAAGATAAAAAATATATTTCAGAATAAAAAGAATCATCAGTGAGGGTGAAAAAACAATACGCACTACTACCTTATAATTTAGACAACATTGATAACATTCCTAACGAAAATATCCTCTTTGAGATTAATTGATCAACTTTTTTCGAAACCCGTTATTAGAAATTAGGGGGAAAACAATATCTTACAGCACTACAAAATAGATGGAAACCCAACAATAACTCAACTTGAAAAAAGAATAAGTAATCTTGAACGTGATTTTGCACGACGAGATATTCCAGTTTTAGAAAACTTAAAAACACGTTACAGGAAATTAGAGATCATAGGATTCAAGGTATGGCAATGCGTTCGAGGGTTGGCTGGATCCATTAGGGTGAAAAGTTAATAAATACTTCTGTAATTTTGAAAACCGTAACTACTTAGACAAGTCTATACCCTTTCCTCGAAAAGGAAAATGGAACAATAATTCCAGATCAAAAAAATATTCTTAATGAAACAAAATGCTTTTATGAGAAGTTATAATGCTTTAGAGAGGTAAACGATGTTAACATTACTGATGAACTCCCTGATGCACCAGTTTTAACTAATGAGGAGAGTGAATCTATCCAGGGCTTAATAACATTTCAGGAAGCTGCTTGTTCTTTGAAAAATATGAAACATTTTAAAAGTCCAGGACCTGATGGCTTTACTGTAGAATTTTTTAAGTTTTTCTTTATTGATATTGGCTCTTTCCTTGTGCGTTCTATAAATGAAAGTTTTGACAAAGGTCAAATGTCAATAACCCAGCGGCAAGGAACTATAGAAATGTATCCCTAAAGAAGGAAAACCTAAACGGTTTATTAAAAATTGGCGTCCTATTTCCCTTTTGAATACTACATACAAAATCGCTTCAGCTTGTATTGCTAACCGTCTCAAGAGAGTTTTACCAAGTGTTATTCATGAAACCCAAAAAGGGGTTTTCTCTAAAGGGCCGTTTCATTGGCGAAAATATCAGACTACTCTATGATACATTGTTGTACACTGAAAATGAAAATATTCCAGGCATGTTATTATTAGTAGATTTTGAAAAGGCGTTTGACAGTGTGTCTTGGTCCTTTCTACTAAAATGCTTACATTTTTTAAAATTCGGCCCTGACATTATTAAATGGATAATGACTTTTATAACGAAATTTCTACCTGTATCTCGGTCAACGGCCAATACACTCCTTGGTTTTCAATAGAAAGAGGAGTGAGACAGGGGATCCTGCCTCCCCTTATCTGTATTTAATCTGTGCGGAAATATTGTCTCTCATGATCCGCCGTAATGTGAACATTAAAGGAATTTAAAAATTAAAAATAAAGTAAACTTACTATCCCAATTTGCTGATGACACAACATTGTACCTTGATGGATCAGAAAAGTCATTTATTGAAGCAGTACATACCCCTTTCAAGATTTGCACATACTTCTGGTCTAAAAATAAATTTTGACAAAACCAAGTTGTTTGGATAGGTAGCAGAAAAACTCTGGCATGCAATATATGCGCGATAAGAATTTTGTTTGGGACCCAGGCACTTTTAAGGTTTAGGCATTACATTTTCCACCAACACTGACACTATTGTACAACTAAACTACTACGACAACTGTTTTCAATCAGACGCATCTTAGCGTTTTGGAAAAAAGACAAATTACTCCTTATGGAAAAATAACTGTTATTAAAACTTTAGTGTTTTCAAAAATTATCTATTTATTAATTAATTTGCCTGACCCACTAGACTATTTTTTGAAATCTTTAGAAAAAGAACTGTACAAGTTTTTGTGGAATGGCAAACAAGGCAAAATCAAAAGGTCTGTGGTTGAAAAACAGTACTTTGAAGGTGGATTGAAGATGCTGAATGTTGGAAACTTTTTGTCTTCTATGAAGATATCTTGGTTGAGGAGACTGAACTTTGATTCTGAGTGGAAGGATTTTACCCTTAATATGTTTCCTAGGCTAAGACATTTAAAACATTTTGGAGCCGAATATGCTAATAAATTATTATTGAAAATGTTGAAAACCCATTCTGGAAGGTTGTTGTAAAACATTACAAAAAAACTATGTACAAAATGTTGTATATCTTCTGTGCCTGAATTCATGTCTGAATGTATTCATTACAACATTAATATTATAAGGGACGAAGGGTAGTTTATGTGCGAGAATGGTTGTGACTATGACATTTTCTATGTAAAAAATATAATTAATGACCCAAAGGTCAGTTTATGACATATAAACCAATTTCTGCTGAAATACCCAGGTAAATTTGAACCAATTTCATATTGTAGGAAGGTATTGTCGACGCAATCCGAACATATTGTCAAAAAGTTAAATGTAGTTCTAACCAACAGATACAAAACTTTAGACTCGATGACATGGTCCTTTATTTATAAGGGCAATAAACATGTGTAGACCATTTTAAATGGAAATGATGCTATTCCAACAGCAGGCCAAAAATGGAACAACTTGTTTGAAACTCTGAGCTGGAAGCATATTTTTTTCACATTATTATAAAACTACCAAAGATGTACAGCTCCGATGGTTTCAAACCAGACTATT
>CM031628.1:25357735-25372735 GCA_018398815.1 Conus ventricosus
TCACCACCACTACCATCACAACCTACACCCTCCCCAGCCCCCAACGGACTGGCAGCACTGGGAATGCGATGTGAAAATATTTCAGGAAGATGGAATGAGCAGTGTTGGAGAAATTTCATTGGCGAGCACAAAAGACGACACATTAATAACAAAAGAAAAAAATCGGCAACATCTCTGCAGTACTACCCACAAGTGCGTCATTGGATGGCTCGATGACGCCGAAGGTGACGGCAGGCCCAAACGCTTCCCGTGCCCAGAGACAGGAGTCTGTCCTGCCAGCCTCTATCTCCATCAGAGGGCTGGCTCCGCCAGGAAAATGGCCAGTCCAGCTTCTTGGCAAGCCGCCAGGAAACTCCGGATCTTTTTCTGCAGACACAGAGTCAGGATCAGGTATTTGATTCGTGTGTGTGTGTGTGTGTGTGTGTGTGTGTGGTGTTGTGTGTGTGTGTGTGTGTGTGTGTCGTGTGTGTGGTGTGGTGTGTGTGTGGTGTGTGTGTGTGTGTGTGTGTGTGGGGTGGTGTGTGTGGTGTGGTGTTTGTGTGGTGTGTGTGTGTGTGTGTGTGTTTGTGTGTGTGTGTGTGTGTGTGTGTGTGTTGTTTGTGGTGTGTGTGATGAAGAAAAATGTAGTCAACTGAAGCATAGACAGGAATCTGACACACTGGGAGTGTGTTCAGCGAAAGTGTTTCCTTTAGTACTTACCCAACGTATGCAGAATATTTGCATGGATCCTGCCCCCTCTGCAAAGACTGAGTTTCCTTACCACACACACACACACACACACACACACACACACACACACACACACACACACACATGCACATGCACATACTCACACACACTCACTCACACACACACACACTCACTCACACACAGACACACACACACACACACACACACACACACACACACACACACACACACACACACACACACACACAATCAAAGTGAATACCTTTGAGCATAGAAACTGACTGTAAATAAGCTTTCTTAGCAAAACATAACCAACGAACTAACAAACAGAAAAACAGAAAGCAAACAAGCAACAAGGAAACAAACAAACAATCAGACAATTAAAGTAAGAAAAAAGTCTTGCCAAACAAATCCGTCGTGGCAAAGTAAGTAAAATGTTTCCAGACAAAAGGAGAAAAGTGTCTTTCTGAGTAAAAAAAAAAAAATCTGTCTAAAGAAAACTAAAAGAATGAGCAAAACAATCGTAACACGTCTCTGGGCAAAACAGGGGCAAGCCGTGGTTATTCGTAAACCAAGAAAAGTTCTTCTCAAGCACAATAAAGTATACAGACTTTTTTTTTTACAGTAAAATAGGAACTGAAAATAATTTTGCGTGAATTAGAACTAAAAGTTATCACGAACATAAGAAAACGCATCTTTCTGACCAAACTAAGAAGAAGAAGAGCTGGCCGCGGTGGAGTGGTGGTTATCGTATTAGACCTGTGTCTTGAGAGGTCGTTGCTTCGAACACCCATCAGAAGCATTTATGTGTAAATTTTTGGCCCTGTTCAGCTCCTAACAACAACAACAAACAACAACAACAACAACAACAACAACAACAAAAACCACACACACACACGCGCGCAAAAAAAACACCGGAACGATGCAATCAGCTTTTTCTTTAACCTGTCAGTGGCGGCGTATACGCCGTTGTTGAACATCCCCAAAGTGACTCGGCAGCAGCGCAGCCGTTCCTCCGAAGGGTGACCCTACGATGGCTTAATATTGACTGCTTGCCGGCGCAGGGAGAAGAATTACCCTGGATTTAACTTTGTGTTGGGGAGATGAGACGGACTAGCGTGTGAATGCTGTTAAAAGAAAACGAAAAAAAAAAAGAAACCACTAGAAATCTGGGTAAAGATGGACAGAAATGGACTGCTGGTGGGTTGGGAGAGAAGTCGTCCGTGAATGATGGGGCACCTGTCTTTCTATGTGGAGCTGTGGCCTTGCTCTTGAACGAGGAATTTGAACAAGAAGAGGAGATGCAACTGAGTTCATAGAGAGAGAGGAAAAGGACTTTGGAAAAGACATGAGGCCAGTTCAAACGCTCGTTGAGAGAGAGAGAGAGAGAGAGAGAGAGAGAGAGAGAGGAGAGAGAGAGAGAGAGAGAGAGAGAAGGGGAGAGAGAGAGACAGAGACAGAGACAGAGACAGAGAGACAGAGAGAGTTGTTAAGAGAACTTGCAGCTGTAAAAGAAAGTTTTTGGAAATAATGTTGTCATTAGTGTTGCTGTTGTTGTTGTGTTGTTCTTGATTTGTTGTTGGTGATGTTGCTGTTGCTGTGTGTAACTGGAAATCGATAGGGGCAAAGGGCTGCGAATGCTGTTTTGTACTTAATGCTGCATTAAGATTGGTCCTGCTGGTGTGAACTGAATCACGCAAGACCGGAAACAGCTAGACAATAAACATCAAGGTTCCCTCAAAATAGAATTTAACTTCATAAGGGAGGTAATAACAGACAACCACAAGTTCCACATCATCCTTCAATTCAAAATTGTATTGTGCTGCGACAGAAAATATGTGCACAATGACCTCTCTCTCTCTCTCTCCTCTCTCTCTCTCTCTCTCTCTCTCTCTCTCTCTCTCTCTCTCTTCTCTCTCTCTCTCTTCTGTCTGGTCTGTCTTCTGTCTGTCTGTCTCTCTCTTCTCTCTCTTCTCTCTCTCTCCTCTCTCTAATATATTGCTATCATACAACCTATTCACACTTGTTTTTGTGAAGCGGCGAAGAAATCCTTTACATGTTTTGACGGCTTGCGCTGCTTGTACGATAAAGGGAGAGAATTCTACTATGTTTGTGTCTGGAGTGGTGCGCTCATGGAGTGGCAATAGTCTCTGACCATTGCGCAGTAGAATACAGCGTGCAATACCCTGTAAAACAATCCAGTCCAATCCAATCCAAATACAGTATCATGCAGTACAATACAACACAATGCCGCACAGAACAAAACAATATTGTACAATGTACAAAAAGTTCTAGGTAGGACTGTTCAGAAGTGTATCAGACAGTACAATTTCGCACAACCGAGTAATATACAGTACAACACATCACACTACTATGCAACTCAGTACACTTCAGTGATGTACAGCAAAAACAAAACACTTTCGTACAGTGAACTGAGCACTAAGCCCCCAAAGGACTTGCTTCTAACATAGGCGTGCAGCAGTCGGTGTCAACTTACTCTCAATTCTGGAACAGCCGTCCTGGGCGAGTTGGGTGCCAGAGACATCAGCAGGAACATCGAGGACACGGTTCCAGAGGCCAGCACACACAGACACCTCCACCTCCACTTCTTCTCCCACATCATCGTCTTCACCACCTTCACCACCCAAACACGCTGCAAGGAAGCTTCGTGGTGTGCATCGCTTCTAATCCGTCCCTCGACCTCCCGACCCCATCCGCCCCCCCCCCCGCCTGGGCGCTCGCCCGCTTAACTGAATACTATACAATGAAGCCACAAAAATGAACAGACAAGTCAATTAATCAGCAGAAGAAACAACCCGAAACAAAACCAAAACCAACCAACAACCAACCAACCAGCCAACCCGCCAATCAGCCAACCAACCAACCAGTCAACCAACCAGTCATCAGCTGTCAACCAATCAACCAGCCAACCAACCAACCAACCAACCAGACAGCCAAGCAAGGAAGGAAGCAGTCAAGCAAGCAATCAAGCAAGCAAGGAAGTGAGCGAGCAAGCAGCCAGTCATACTAACAATCTGAAAACAACGGACATCTTTCAGGCTGCATTTCTCGCATACACTTACCTTGAGGAGCAAGTATAGATCTTTGTAAGCTTGCGATTTGTTTTCTACTGCAGGTTAGAGACTGATACTGCCTCTGGCGTGAAACAGTTTGAAGGCCTCAAAATATACCGCGCCCTTGATTACAGCACAAGGGCGCCCTTTAAAACAACCCCCAGTTCAGTTTTAGGCCCTGGGGCAATTTTGTTGTGGCCTAAACTTCTTACAGTGTGTTTGTGTGTGTGTGTGTGTGGGGGGGGGGGGGGGGGGGGGTAGTGCGTGCGTGTGTGCGTGCATGCGTGTGTGTGTGTGTGTGTGTGTGTGTGTGTGTGCGTGCGTGCGTGCGTGCGTGCGTGTGTGTGTGTGTGTGTGTGACCGCGAGCAAGCTTTGGCTTGTGAGGGGCACGTGAGGCGTATGTATACTCGCGCGTATTTTGTAAGTATGTACGCTTGTTGAAAGTTGCAATTGTTTTGCTGTCGGAACGATGTAATCACCCAATGTGCAATTTTGAAAATCATGAATTCAACAGAATCGAATTCAAGTGAATTAATCTGTAGTGAATTAAACTAAACAGAACTAGATTGCCCTCAAAGTGAATTGAAGTAAACCGCAGTGAGTTGAATTATGTCGAATTGAAGCGATGGAAATGGACCGCCCTATTTCATTGTCACGGATACCTCAGAACGCCTTCATGACGACATATTTGAGAATGTACGATAACTGCATTTTCAGGTTAAAGATGTGGCCTCCAGGAGATGATGTCATGCATATCCAAACTGACGAGAACCGTGATGCGGAACTACTCCCTGAGGTGTTGCTAGACATGCACGGCCGACACCTCCACGGAAATAACTCTAGACCATTTTCCCCCCCTGAGATTTATCGCCGGTTGTAACACGCTACAAATGCTACCGTGTCATATACACTACGGTAGCAGCTTGCAGCTTACGCTATGTACGCTACGGCGGTGCTTTTGCATTCCCGTAAACACGATCTTCCAGCTGACAGAACTCTGGCAAACAAGCTTCTTCATCAGCTCCCCGAACAACATACACTACCTCTCACTTTACCATACCATCAGTTTTACCTCCCCCTTATTTTTGCACACCCCCCCCCCATCCCCCCAATTTTGATAAATTAGTTTTAGCCTCAGTGAACAATTTACGTACATGCATTCTTCAGAACTGCTTGTGCGTAAAGAATTCTATTCATTTTTTTTGCGGAACGGGGAGAGGAAGAGGGGGGGGGGGGGGGGGGGGGGGGGCGGGGGGACAGGAGGGAGACCACTTCAAAAGGAAAATAATTCCTCCAATTCGCACAAAACATGGTTGAAATTACCGCCCTTTGCATATTCCATCCAAGTTTTCGGTGATAGTGTTTTCAACGTGGCTGGGTGGGTGGGTAGTGTTTGAGGCTTGCAGATAGCGTGGATCCGCATGGGTTGGAGTACGTGGTGTATGCGTGAGCTACAGACACTATACAGTTTTCAAACCGTAAGCTGTTGAACGTTGTATTGTCTATGGTTCTTCTTCCTGCGTAGTCTGATTCTGTCCGGTTACACCGGGTACAAAAAAAAACAACAAAAAAAAAAAAACACGTCAAGGGGGAGGGGCAGCAAGGCACACTCTGCAACCTCCTTCGCCCTCGTCACACACCTGTGCAACCACGACATCAACACACCAGAGCACGTGACCTGTTACAACATGGATTAAGTATAGACCTTGAGACTGTTAATGTCATTGGTTAATGGCTCCCATCCACTAGTTTATGCCTTTCTTTCACCAGGGCTGAACATAATACGCAACAGTATCGATTCGCCGTTTATGTGCTACTTGATCAATCGCTCGACAGCGACGAGTTTCGCGTTCTATCCTTCTCCTTCTCCTCCTCGTCGTCGTCGTCGTCGTCGTCGTTGTCGACGTCGTCGTCGTCATCATCGTCGTCGTCGTCATCATAATCTTCGTCGTGGGTTGTCATCATCATCATCATCTCATCATCTTTCATCATCATCATCATCGTCGTCCGTCATCGTCGTCGTCATCGTCGTAGTCGTAGCCATAGACGTTGTTCTCGTCGTCGTCGTTCGGTCGTCGTCGTTCATTATCTCATCATAATCTTCTAGCACCAACATTATATCACCACCACCGCTATCACCGTCATCGTCATTGTCGTCGTCGGTCGTCGAAGTCTCGTCGTTATTGTCGTCGCATCATCATTATCACCATCGACCTCATCACCACACCACTATAACCCGGTGAAGTGCATGAGGCTACCATTAAATATCATACTGCCAACACCCATTGAAATAATGACACTTAGAATTAAACAAAAGGTGTACATAAAGCACTGACCGGATGGTGTGCTTAAAAGGGGCAGATAAAAGATATTCGGTGATACCTGGCGACCAACAACAATAACTTTAAGGCTTGGAGTCATGGTAGCTTGGAAAACAATAAAAAGGTAATCTAGTGAAATTATGGAAACACACACCAACAACACAACACACACACACACACCACACACACACACACAGAGGCATGAGAATGCAGCCCCTCTACTTCAACCCCCCCCCCACACACCACACACACACACAATCCTTGTACTCACGTATCCAGGACAAATCAGTGTATTTGAAACGGGTCTTTTTAATCAGCTTGTGAGCGACGTTCCGTGCAAATCACGGTTTGTTTGTTTTGTTGCCCGTGCTGCACGTGAATCAATTGCCCCCCCCCCCCCTCCTCCTCCCTGGTGTACGCGCAACCAGTCTGCGCACACTTATGACGCAACCGGTCGGAACAACATGGAGGAGAACTACTACCACGTCGACACAAAAAACGCGTGAGTTTATTGTCAGTTGTCTTGGCAGAAGTTTCTCTTTGTGGCAGACATTCACCCCTGTGTGCTTTCCTAATTAGAATGAGAAGAAACAGCTTTCTGAAACTTGCATCTAGACATGTCCACTCTCTGGAGAAAGCGGCTGTTCGGAACTCCCAAGCAGAAGGTCAAGCGGGTCAGTGTCAATATCGCTTGGTGTTGTCGGCTCGCGCCTGTGTTGACGGTGATTCACAAGTACCCTAGCAGGTAGGTTATTATTCGTGTGTGTGTGTGTGTGTGTGTATGTGTGTGTGTGTGTGTGTGTGTGTGTGTGTGCGTGCGTGCGTGCGGTGTGTGTGTTCGCGCGCGTGTGTGTGCGTGTGCGCGCGCGCGCGCACGAGCACTTTTACTTTTGTTTAATGTTCTGTCACACACACTTTGTAGACGACAAATTAAGATTATTTTCATAATGTTATCAGAACAGTGCATTCGCGCGCACGCGCGTTTGTGTATCTAATGTGTAAGTGGTCGGCTGGCACGCGGGAGGGGTGGGGGTGGGGGTGGGCGCGAGTATGTGTTGTTCTTTAGTTTAACGTCCTTCCACTAGAAGTGATTCAGACAATATTATAGTGTAGAGTGAGCTTGATGTAAAGAATGAAAGAGATGCATTTTTTTAGGGAGTGTAAGTTTTAAAGTAGTACGTAAGACATGTAATCATAACCCTCCACCCCACCCTATTCATCAGAACGTTTAACTTAAACTAAAATTGTAACTGTAACAATCACAAATGCTAAAGATAAATATTAAGTGAACAGCCTAATAAACATTTAGAAATAGATTCAAGAGTAGCAAAATTGTTTAATATACTAGATGGTGGTGATAAAGGAGTCGATCCATCAACAAAAACCCTCAATACCTGATTTATTAAACAGCTCTTTTGTTTTGGGACAATGAATCAGTAAATGATTGACACTTATAGAATCCCCACACATACATTTAATATCTTTGCAATATTTTGTTTTAAACGAGTTGAAACGAAGCCTATGGATTAGACTTTCAATCTCCCTGGATGATGACATAAATCTTTTGTTATGATGTTATCCCATTGTTTTTGTCATTACAGTTGATGCAATTGTTATAATAATATATGTCCTGAGTTCCTCAGTGTTTTTGTCGCATTATCATGAGATGTTTTATTTATGATAGAGAAACATTCTGCCAGATCTAAGCGAACATTTATTGTTACTGTGCCGCTAAGGTTTTGAGCTGCCTTTTTTGCAACTTTGTCTACTTGTTCATTTGCCGATATACCACAATGAGAAGGCACCCAACAAAAAGTAATATTAATGCCTTTTTGGGAAAGAAGGTGTACTATATGATTAATTTGTTATGTCTAATCGTACATATGAATTAGAAGACCATTCAATCCTGCTTTTGAATCGGCGCATATTACGATTTGACTTATTTATGGGGGAATTCAAAATGAAATCCAATGATTTGAGTATAGCAAGTAATTCTGCGCTATATATAGACAGACTTTACCAAGATAAAATAACTTTTCTATTTTTAAGCTAGGAATTATGAAAGCTGCTCCCGTGCTATTATCATCCAATACTGAGCCATCTGTGAATATTTTAAAGTGATGGTTGTACTTATTTCTAAGTGAGTGTAAGACAAAATTTCTCAAAATGTTGGGAGAATCCTTTTTTGTTAAATTATTGTAGTCAATGTCAAAGGAAGCTTTTGATTGTACCCATTTTGAGAATGGGTGAAAACGTAGGTTTTCCGGCGATATTATTTTTATCTATTTTTGTATCTTTTAGAAGATCTGAGGAAAATGAATAGTGTGTATGTTTATGTATTGTGTGTGTGCTTGTGTGGGCATTCGGGAAGTGGGGGTGGGAGGGGGGGGGGGCGGGGGAAGTGTGTGTGCACTTGTACAGATGTGTGCCTGTGTGTGGTGCGCCCGCGCCCGCGTTTTGTGTATGTATGCTCGCGCTCGCGTGCATGTTCGTATGCGTGTGTTCTCTGTGTTATACTACGCTGTTTTCTGTCCAGTTGTGTTCATGTGAGTTGTGTATGAGTGTGTGTGAATGATGTGTGTGTGTGTGTGTGTGTGTGTGTGTGTGTGAGGTGTGTGTGTGTGTGTGTGTGTGTGTGTGTGTGTGTGTGTGTGTGTGTGTGTGCAGTACGTACATAGATGCACGCTTGTGGAGAGCGATTCCTCGGAATTTACCTTGCCGATTTCAGTACAAGATTAGCAATCGGTTCTCTCCTTGGTTGAATGAAAACTATTTATTAAGGAAAACTAGTTATCAATGAAATAGAAATAGTCAAGATTGGTAGATAGCAAATAGGTAAAAAAAAAAATCAATTAGTGAGTCAGTCAGTCTTTCCCTCGTCAATATCCCCTTTCTCGTGATATCCTCGCCATTTTCCCCTCTTACAATGACCTTTCCCATGACCCTTACCATGCATTTTTTGTCACCATTTCCTCATCCATCTTTCCTTTCTCATGAGACATCATTGATCTTTTGTTTTTCAGGACGTCCTCATCCATTTTCCCTTTTGTCATGATTTCCTCTTTGCACAATATCCACCTTCATATTTCCGTTACCATGATGTCTTCACCCATTTCCTTTTTCATCGAATGCTTGTGTGTCTTTTTTTAGTCAACATATCATCATCTGTTTTTTTTTCTTATTACGTCCTCGTTTACATATTTCTTTTGCCCATAATCTTATATTTCCTTTGTAGTGACGTCGTCATCCTTCTCATATCATCATCCGTGTTTCCATATATGCGACGTCCTGATTTATCTTTTCTTTCCTACGAAGAATATTTTTTTTTTCATATTCTCATCTTTCATTTCCTTTTTCATGATGTCCTCATTCTGATCCTATTTTTTTAAAAAAAATACATATTATACTTTAATCTGTTATTGGTCCCTCAAAATGTCCTACAAATCCCATGTTTTCTCACGTCTTTCTTTTCGCCATAATGTCCACATTTATTTTGCCTTTCTTGCAACGACCTCGTCCGTCTTTTCTTTCTTCTGATGTCTTCTTCTTGTTGCCTTTCACCATGCTGTGATCCGTCTGTCCTTGGTCATGATGTCTTCTTCTTGTTGCCTTTCACCATGCTGTGATCCGTCTGTCCTTGGTCATGATGTCTTCTTCTTGTTGCCTTTCACCATGCTGTGATCCGTCTGTCCTTGGTCATGATGTCTTCTTCTTGTTGCCTTTCACCATGCTGTGGATCCGTCTGTCCTTGGTCATGATGTCTTCTTCTTGTTGCCTTTCACCATGCTGTGATCCGTCTGTCCTTGGTCATGATGTCTTCTTCTTGTTGCCTTTCACCATGCTGTGATCTGTCTGTCCTTGGTCATGATGTCTTCTTCTTGTTGCCTTTCACCATGCTGTGATCCGTCTGTCCTTGGTCATGTCTTCTTCTTGTTGCCTTTCACCATGCTGTGATCCGTCTGTCCTTGGTCATGATGTCTTCTTCTTGTTGCCTTTCACCATGCTGTGATCCGTCTGTCCCTTGGTCATGATGTCTTCTTCTTGTTGCCTTTCACCATGCTGTGATCCGTCTGTCCTTGGTCATGATGTCTTCTTCTTGTTGCCTTTCACCATGCTGTGATCCGTCTGTCCTTGGTCATGATGTCTTCTTCTTGTTGCCTTTCACCATGCTGTGATCTGTCTGTCCTTGGTCATGATGTCTTCTTCTTGTTGCCTTTCACCATGCTGTGATCCGTCTGTCCTTGGTCATGATGTCTTCTTCTTGTTGCCTTTCACCATGCTGTGATCCGTCTGTCCTTGGTCATGATGTCTTCTTCTTGTTGCCTTTCACCATGCTGTGATCCGTCTGTCCTTGGTCATGATGTCTTCTTCTTGTTGCCTTTCACCATGCTGTGATCCGTCTGTCCTTGGTCATGATGTCTTCTTCTTGTTGCCTTTCACCATGCTGTGATCCGTCTGTCCTTGGTCATGATGTCTTCTTCTTGTTGCCTTTCACCATGCTGTGATCTGTCTGTCCTTGGTCATGATGTCTTCTTCTTGTTGCCTTTCACCATGCTGTGATCTGTCTGTCCTTGGTCATGATGTCTTCTTCTTGTTGCCTTTCACCATGCTGTGATCTGTCTGTCCTTGGTCATGATGTCTTCTTCTTGTTGCCTTTCACCATGCTGTGATCCGTCTGTCCTTGGTCATGATGTCTTCTTCTTGTTGCCTTTCACCATGCTGTGATCTGTCTGTCCTTGGTCATGATGTCTTCTTCTTGTTGCCTTTCACCATGCTGTGATCCGTCTGTCCTTGGTCATGATGTCTTCTTCTGTTGCCTTTCACCATGCTGTGATCTGTCTGTCCTTGGTCATGATGTCTTCTTCTTGTTGCCTTTCACCATGCTGTGATCTGTCTGTCCTTGGTCATGATGTCTTCTTCTTGTTGCCTTTCACCATGCTGTGATCTGTCTGTCCTTGGTCATGATGTCTTCTTCTTGTTGCCTTTCACCATGCTGTGATCTGTCTGTCCTTGGTCATGATCCTGACATCTTTCTTCTGCATGATGGTCTTATCTGTCTTCTCCATGATCATGGTCTTATCTGTCTTCTGCATGATGGTCTTATCTGATGGTCTTATCTGTCTGCTGCATGATGGTCTTATCTGATGGTCTTATCTGTCTGCTGCATGATGGTCTTATCTGTCTGCTGCATGATGGTCTTATCTGTCTGCTGCATGATGGTCTTATCTGTCTTCTGCATGATTGTCTTATTTGATGGTCTTATCTGTCTTCTGCATGATGGTCTTATCTGTCTGCTGCATGATGGTCTTATCTGTCTGCCGCATGAAGGTCTTATCTGATGGTCTTATTCTGTCTTCTCCATGATGGTCTTATCTGTCTGCTGCATGATGGTCTTATCTGATGGTCTTATCTGTCTTCTCCATGATGGTCTTATCTGTCTGCTGCATGATGGTCTTATCTGATGGTCTTATTCTGTCTTCTGCATGATGGTCTTACCTGTCTTCTGCATGATGGTCTTATCTGTCTTCTGCATGATGGTCTTATCTGTCTTCTGCATGATGGTCTTATCTGTCTGCTGCATGATGGTCTTATCTGTCTTCTGCATGATGGTCTTATCTGTCTTCTCCATGATGGTCTTATCTGTCTGCTGCATGATGGTCTTATCTGATGGTCTTATCTGTCTTCTGCATGATGGTCTTACCTGTCTTCTGCATGATGGTCTTATCTGTCTTCTGCATGATGGTCTTATCTGTCTTCTGCATGATGGTCTTATCTGTCTGCTGCATGATGGTCTTATCTGTCTTCTGCATGATGGTCTTATCTGTCTGCTGCATGATGGTCTTATCTGTCTTCTGCATGATTGTCTTATCTGATGGTCTTATCTGTCTGCTGCATGATTGTCTTATCTGTCTGCTGCATTATGGTCTTATCTGTCTGCTGCTGATGGTCTTATCTGTCTTCTGCATGATTGTCTTATCTGATGGTCTTATCTGTCTGCTGCATGATGGTCTTATCTGTCTTCTGCATGATAGTCTTATCTGTCTTCTGCATGATGGTCTTATCTGTCTTCTGCATGATGGTCTTATCTGTCTTCTGCATGATGGTCTTACCTGTCTTCTGCATGATGGTCTTATCTGTCTTCTGCATGATGGTCTTATCTGTCTGCTGCATGATGGTCTTATCTGTCTTACCGTTTTGTCGTTATTTCAGTTAGCAGAACATGCTCGTCCATTATTTCTCCCTTATAATGTTTTTTTAAATTTAATTGAAAAAGATATCATTCCTTTTTCACGTTTCGTTTTTATGTACTTATCCATCTCTCTTGGCTCAGATTTTCATCATCTGCATTTCTCCTTTCAATATGGCGTCTCTGCCTTTCTTTTCTCGTTCTATCTTCATTCATCTCTCTTTCTCACGACACCCGTATCTTGTTTTTTTTTTTTTTCATGACAGATATTGCCATGGTTCTTTTCTCAACCTGTCCTCATCTGTCTTTCGTTAGTTAACGTGAGCTCGTAGACATTTTGTTCATTATGCACTCGCCCATCTGTCCTTTCTCATCATGTCCTAGCCCGTCATTTCTCATGATGTCCTCATCCATCTGTCCTTGATATCCCCATCAGTCTTTCTGGTAATGTTTCCGACTATCTGCCCTTTTTCATGATGTCTCCATTATCGATCCTATCCAGCTAAGAACTGAACCCTCTCCCATTCTTTTGTCTTTTTATCATGTCCTCAAGAATCTTTCCTTTCTCGTGATGTCCTCATCCATTTTCTTTCCCCCTGTGACCTCAGTCATCTTTCCTGTCTCACGACGTCTTCTTTCATCCGTCCTTTCTCATATGTTCTCATTGGTCTTTTCTTTCTCATTGTGTCTTATTTTATCTTTCACGTCTCATCGCGTCCTCAGCCGTCTTGCCCTTCTCACAATTTCCTCATCCATCTTTCCTTTCTCCCAGTTGCCTCATCCATCTTTCCTTTCTCATAATGTCCTCATCCATCTTTCCTTTCTCATAATGTCCTCATCCATCTTTCCTTTCTCATAATGTCCTCATCCATCTTTCCTTTCTCCCAGTTGCCTCATCCATCTTTCCTTTCTCCCAGTTGCCTCATCCATCTTTCCTTGCTCACAATTGTCTCATCCATCTTTCCTTGCTCACAGTTGCCTCATCCACTTTCCTTTCTCCCAGTTGCCTCATCCATCTTTCCTTGCTCACAATTGTCTCATCCATCTTTCCTTGCTCCCAGTTGCCTCATCCATCTTTCCTTGCTCACAGTTGCCTCATTCATCTTTCCTTGCTCACAGTTGCCTCATTCATCTTTCCTTTCTCATAATGTCCTCATCCATCTTTCCTTTCTCCAGTTGTCTCATCCATCTTTCCTTGCTCATAATGTCCCCATCCATCTTTCCTTTCTCATAATGTCCTCATCCATCTTTCCTTTCTCATAATGTCCTCATTCATCTTTCCTTTCTCACAGTTTCCTCATTCATCTTTCCCTTTCTCCAGTTGCCTCATCCATCTTTCCTTGCTCACAGTTGCCTCATCCATCTTTCCTTTCTCATAGTTGCCTCATCCATCTTTCCTTGCTCACAGTTGCCTCATCCATCTTTCCTTTCTAATAGTTTGCCTATCCATCTTTCCTTGCTCACAGTTGCCTCATCCATCTTTCCTTGCTCACAATTGCCTCACCCATCTTTCCTTGCTCACAGTTGCCTCATCCATCTTTCCTTGCTCAAATTTTCCCTCATTCATCTTTCCTTGCTCACAATTGCCTCACCCATCTTTCCTTGCTAAACAATTCCCTTCATCCATCTTTCCTTGCTCACAGTTGCCTCATCCATCTTTCCTTTCTCGCAATTTCCTCATCCATCTTTCCTTTCTCATAAATGTCCTTATCCGTCTTTCGTTTCCCATATTGCCATCATCGGGGAGGTTAGAGCACGGGAAAGCGGGGGAACAGTGCATTAAAACGGGCAGTGGAAATGGCAGTTTTTATGTCGGTCGGAACTTCGAAAAAGCGAACACTATGCATCACTGCTGGGCCAACCACGCATAAATGTTATTTTCGGTTTTAAGGATATCCGTTCATATCTGGCACCATGTTAATTTCCCGGTGTAGGGTTTTCGTTCATATCTGACATCATGCTGTTTTTTTGGTGTAGGATATCCGTTAATATCTGGCACATGTTAGCTTCGGTTTTAGGGTATTCGTCCATATCAGACATCATGCTTTTTGTGGTGTAGGATATCCGTTCATGTCTGGCCCATGTTATTTTTGGTACAGGATACCCGTTCATTTCGGGGCACTGTGTTATTTTTGGTCTCGGATATCCGTTCATTAACTGACATCATGTTTTGTTTGGTCTAGGAAAATCGTATAACATCTGGCGGCCGTCCTATTTTTGGTCAAGGATATCTGTTCAAAACTAGCACCTTGTTATTTCAGAGTAAGATATCTTTTCACATCTGGCGTTATGTTATTTTCGGCGTAGGATATCCGTTCGTATCTGGCACCTTGTTATTTTCGGTGTAGGATATCCGTTCATATGTGGTATGGTTTTTCGGTGGGGGGATATCCATCATATCTGCCATCACTTTTTTTTTGGTGTGGGTTTATCCATTTCGTATCTGGCACCATTCTACTTTCCGGGGGTAGATATCCGTTCAGATTTGGCACCATTTACTTACTCCATAAGGCGTGCGCTGATCCGTGCACACCCGACACCCTGTTACTTTCTACATAACGTGTCGGGCTATCCATGCACGCCCAGCGCCATGGTTCATTTCCCCCTCTCATACAGTGTGTACACTGGCATATATGATACTTTCGGCGTGTGACGTTTGGATATCCATGCATTCCTTGCAGCGTGTAACGAATCCCTGTGCACTTGGCATCATGTTACTTTTCGCCG
>CM031628.1:25377735-25379309 GCA_018398815.1 Conus ventricosus
GGATATTCCACGGTTAGCACGGCCAATGGCGCAGTCAGATGGTATTAAATACGCCTAATGACTCGTGAATGCCTGTTACGTGGATAAGGCTACTGTTTCTAGTAAGTCAGCCCCAGCAATTAAAGACTCCAAGGAGAGGAGTTGGAACTCATCATCTCTCCAGTGACAGGAGAAGTCGAGGGAGAGGAGTCGGAACTCATTCTCCAGTGACGGGAGAATTCAAGGGGGGCAATATGATGTCTGAGAGAGTCGACAGGGAATCGTGACAGTATGGAGTCTTATATCTGATGCAGGCATGGCATCAATGATTACAGGAGTTATTTATTCTCACTGTCTGGATTTTGGGCTAATGTAATGTGAAGGCCATGACTTTATAGAATCTTAAATGAATTAGTTTATCTCTCAGTGTAAAGAGAGATACATGTATAAAACTGTTTTTAAATTGTTTGATGTATTAGTAAAGTGTTTTTTCCGAAGGAGAGGGGGAGAAGAAAAAACATTCAGTAGTGCGCCTTTGGTTGATTGGAAAGATTGTGTGTGCGTAATGGAGTAAATGCTGTCTGAATGCATTGTGCAAAGTGACAGTGTGACAGAATTAAAAGAAGCCGCAAAATCTTTACAGGACAAAAAAAATCTCCAGGTCCTGACAAAGTCACCAACGAGATGCTAAACACATCGGCACCAAAGCAAAGACCAAAGTCCTTGCTCTCTTCAACAACAGCTGGAAGACGGGCATGTTCCACAAAGCTGGCGAGAAGCTGACATGGTGCCCATCCATAAGAAGGGCAAGACAGAGTTAGGGCTGACAGCTATCGCCTTATCAGCCTCATCAGCTGCGTTGGCAAGCTCCTAGAGCGTATGATCAACTCGCGGCTAGTTTGGCACCTGGAGAAGAACAACATCATCACTCCAGAGCAGGCAGGCTTCCGCCAACATCATTCCACTGAGGATCAAGTGACCTACATAGCCCAGAAGATCGAGGATGGCTTCCAGAACAAACGGCATACACTGGCGGTGTGGATAGACACGGAAAAGGCGCACGACAAAGTCTGGAAGGGTGGCCTCAGGAGAAAACCCAGGAGAGTGGTGTGACTGGCTGTATGTACCAATGGATCTCGCAGTACCTGAAAAATAGGAAGGCCTGAGTCCATGTCAACGGAGCATACAGTCGGAAGAAGACACTGAGAGAAGGAGTCCCTCAAGGAGGTGTCCTCAGCCCTACCCTATTCCTTGTCTTTATCAACGACATCGCAAATATATGCCACGCAAAGGAGCCATCTATGCAGACGATCTTGTCCTAAGGTGCTCGGAAGAGCACCTCACAACTGCCAACTACAGGCTACAACAGGCGCTGAATGTTCTCAAAGCTGGACAAGACAGTGGCTGGTAACAGTTTAAGGCCAAGAAGACCACTTACACTGTTTCAGCCTCTCGCCCAAAGAACAGAAGGCCAACCGGAGCATCAATGGACAAACTCTGCTTGCTGAAAATAACCCCACGTACCTGGGAGTCACCTTCGACAAACGCCTGACGTGGAAGAAGCAAGCAGAGAAAACCGAATTAAGAGCAAAAGT
>CM031628.1:25379409-25389409 GCA_018398815.1 Conus ventricosus
GGGGACTGGGAAAAGCTGACATGCCATGCACCCCTGCTTCCCTGATAGCTGTAAATGAATGAATGAATTTTCTGTCTAACGAATTTGCACCATAATTATTGATATTACAAAGGGCGTGGGGGAGGGGCGGGGTAGAACATGCGCCCGCACACACACCAAAGATAAAAATATACGCACACATACAAACATACCTACCTATACATTATGGGTTATACTACATTACATTACAATATTGAATAATCGCAAATTTTAAAACCACCTTATGGAAGAAGGGCAATAGAACTATTCAATATGCTTCGTCCGGGTGCAATACATTTAAGTGATTGATTTTGTAATACAAAATAAGCAGATAATCTATTGGTCTAAAGTTCACTGCTGTCAAATTATAACCTGTTCAGAATCTGGCATTTTAAAAAGAATGTATGCCTTGGAAAGGAAACGACACACACGCACGCACACCACCCCACCAACACACACACACACACACCACACACACACCACCCACACACCACACAAAACACCCACAGACGCACACCAACACACACACACACACAAAACCACACACACACACACACACACACACACACACACACACAAAAAACACACACAGAGACGCACCCCACACTGAACATTCGTAGAATGTTTTGTTTTCCAAGCATCAAACCCTCATTCTGTGTAAAAAAACTAACACTATGCTAAGGTCAAGAAAGAAAGGTTTTTTAAAAAGACCAGCATGAGTCCTATTTCTAAACTTCAAATATACTGCTCTTTCAATCTATATTGCAAAATGTTGACTGGGGAGAAAAGGAGCATGAACAGAAGTACTGGGCGACCTACACAAATTACAGAACAAGCACAATACGTTTAAAACTTTCGGGGTCCTCTTTGGACAGGAACGAATAACATTTGAACCAATGAAAACAAAGAACAAACAGCCCGCCGCTCACCCCTGTGGCAGTCTGTCCTGCCAGCATGCTGACACGCTAACATTGTCATATTGCGTTACGTTCCCTGGATGAACTGCATAGAAATTGTCTGAAATACAGACAATAAGATTTTTTTTACTGCAGATTTGTTTTCACTCTGTTCCGCCCTCTCCCCACATTCAAAAGGATGCATGGTAGAAACCCATGTCGATTTTCTTCATGCAGAAGCTGTTACAAGTGATGTTTTGAGGGCTTCGAGTTTTATCACACAAGAAACCCTAAGGAGCCGTAGGGGTTAAAGGAAGTTCCACAGACGAAAAAGCCATCTCACACACACCAATTCGCATGTAAGACGCCTTGTTTACTGATTTTCGCAACTATTTAGCCTTTAGACTTTTACTTATGATAAAAGATTTCATCCCTGTGAAGCTCACTATTAGGCCTCCCCGACTAGATCAAAGGTGAAACTCTTCTCAGCTGCTTTGGCCATTACTGTGGGCTCTAGTCTTCTTCCTAGGAAACGGGAAGCTGTTTCTTGAGATCATAAGCAGACGTCCTCACAAACCCACTTATTCCAACCTCTATTGCAAGGAGTTTGGGCTTAGAAGGGCCAGATTTCCCTCCTAGCTGCTGGGTTAAAAACTGCCATTTTTCTAAGCCTTAAAATTGGGGGGTTTTTTTCTCTCTGCTCTGCTTCATATGATGGTGAGTGCCATCAGCATCATCTGTTTTAAAGGACTTGAGTGGCATATCCTGTCCGTTCTATGCCACTTTTACTGACGATTTCTGATTTTTTTTGGTAAGGTTTGTTTTGTTTTTCCATCCATCCACTCCATTCAGTACATCCTGTTTCCACGCCCCGAGTGTATCAGCTGTTACAGAACACGATTTGCTGCCCCCATTCGCGTAGTGTTGAACTGTTGAGCTTCTTTTGGTGCGGCTAACTCGGACAAAATCTTGCTTTTACCTTCTTTGTAAGGTGCTAACTTTTTCTTGGACAAGCCCCCCAACCCCCCCCAAAAAAACCCATCTTAAATTGGGGAAAACCCCCTTTTTTAAAACGTGAACTGATTTTGAAAAATTTTTCCACAAAAACTCGATTAAAACAAATTCCAACTTAGACGCGTTTTTTTTTTTCATTTTGGGTTTTTTCCGCAGCGTTCTGCTGCACATTTGGGAAAGTCCCCTTTTTTGGGATGTTTGTTTCCCCGGGGGACATCCTCAAAACGCCCCGTGTTTTTTTTGGGGGGTTTAAAGAAAAAAGGGTATTTCAATTGGCGGATCCCCTAGTTGACAGCCGGCCCCCTTCTCTATGGCTGTTGCGGGGCAGTGGGGTTTGATTTCCTAAAACTACGCCGTATTTTGGGAATTTAAATTTCCAAAACGCCGGTGGAAGCCTTCCCTTTACGGGCCCAAAAACCCTTAAAACCAAATCCTTCACACTTCCCCAACCCCTTTTCCAAATGCGTCAATTTTCCCCCCCCAAATTTTTTTTTTCAACCTTTTTTCCCCCCCTCCCCCCCTTAACGTTTCCCCCCCCTTCCCCCCCCCCCCCCCCAAAAAAACCCCCCCCCCCCCCCCCCCCCCCCCCCCCCCCCCCCCCCCCCCCCCCCCCACCAAAAAGAGAAGTCCTGGGGTTTTTTCTTTCATTGTATTCTCAAGTTTTACGTTGTAAAAAAAATAGGAGCAAGGAAAAAGGCCTAGACACACTTAAGGTTGTTGGAAGAAGGGTGGGAAACCTAATTGTGAAAACAGAGCGCATGGGCTTTAGGGTGGCAAAGTTAGTGTCAATGCCCCGTGCATGATCTGTCATAAACCCCCGCCACCCGATTCATTCCAAGGGTTTTCAAAGTCGTTGAAGTCGTCGATAGTGTTGAAGATGTTTCTGCAGTGGTCCCCGTTAAATTGTTCAGACGTGCTTCTTTGGCCTGAATCCTGTTTCTTTCGCACAGTATCTTCTCTTTCAACAGGACCACCACACTACTTTATTTGAGAGATTAAAAATGTGCAGTACCTCCGCCTGCATGCTCATAGTCACTGCTACCAACAGCTAATACTGAAACAATTACTGTTACTACGAATGCTGCTGTTTGTTGTTGTTACTACGAATGCTGCCGTTGGTGTTGTTGTTGCTACTGCTGCTGCTGCTTGAGTATTTTACGGTGCCGCTCATATTCTTCTACGGCGACCTAATTCTTCCTTTCCTCAAAGCTGTCTTCGTCCCCTTCAAAATCTTGTTACGGCTTTTTTGCTTCTTCTCTTCTTGTTGTTCTTCTTCTTCTTCTGCTCCTCCTCCTCTTGTTTCGTAATCTTGTTGTTCTGGCTGTTCTTCAAAAACTTATTATTTATTTTCTTCACTTTGTTGTTGTTGTTGTTGTTGTTGTTGTTGTTGTTGTTGTTGTTGTTGTCTTGCTTTCTGTTTTACCACTTAGCTTGTTGTTCGTGATTATTTTTCACCTTTTTGTTTTGCAGTTGTTCACGTCGTTTTAGTTGCGGTCTTTCTCATTTGGTTTCGTTTTCTCCTCCTCCTCCTCCTCCTCCTCCTCCTCCTCCTCCTCCTCCTCCTCACCCTCCTCCTCCTCCTCACCCTCCTCCTCCTCCTCCTCCTCCTCCTCCTCCTCCTCCTCCTCCTCCTCACCCTCCTCCTCCTTCGTCTTTTCCCTCTACTCCTCCTCGTCCTCCTTTTTTTTTCCTTCTACTTCTTCCCTCTTTTCGGTTTTTATTCTGATGCAATGTCTGTTCACAGGTGCATTTTGCCCAAGTTCACACTCCGATGGGCGGAGTTTGCGGGGTTAAGGGTTCGTGTTCCATACCCTCCAGAAGTTTATCTGAAAACTACGTATGGTGAGCGTTGGAGATATCCTGACGCAGGCTTCGATTGGCTGACAGGTCCTTTGAACTGTGTGTCAGCCGGCGTGTGGCCGGAGAGTGAGAGAAAGCACGTGTGGCGTGTTTTTTTACGAGCAAAGAACCAGCGAACAGCGGCACCATGACAGTGAAACTGCCAACGAATCTATCTACCAATCAGAGGACGTCATTTATTTTCTCTGTAATTTTTTTTTTTGGAATATTTTTAAACTCATGTTTCAAGTTCAAAAACCGCATCAATAGGCAATAATGCATCAAGAAACCACGCACGCACGCACGCACGCACGCACGCACGCACGAACACACACACACACACACACAACACACACACACACACACACACACACACACACACACACACACACACACACACATCTCTCGTGGTAAGAATAACACAGAGAAAAAGAATAAAAAAGGTAATATGATGCACCAACATTATTCGATGAAGATAGAAGAACATATCATATAGATAAAGAAACACACACACACACACACACACACACACACACACACACACACACACACACACACACGTGGACATAATTCCGTTGTCTCACCAATTCCATCCTAAGTTAAGCCAAAGCATTACTGGAGTGAAACTTGGTAAGAAACAGTTTCTCACGTGATCTTTCTGAGCAAAGAGTCACGTTAATACTTTTTTTTTTATTCCATATATCCCTTTTTTTATTTCACGCAATCAATCAAATAACAAGAGGACGATAGGAAAGTCGGTTCTGACGGAACTGTAAATTAATTCCATGAAGTACATACAGGTATTCGTCTGAAAAGTGTCCGTTCTTCATATGGGCAGGGAAGGCTTGTAAAACTGCGCGAACATTCTGAAGCTGCTAACGTTGATGCAAGGGGATAAACCAGATGGCTGAACATATTTCGAAAGAAAGATTCTTCTCTTTTTTTAACCTGAAGCCCGTTATGACAACATTCGTCTTGAAAAAAAAAATCACGTACTGTATCCGCCACACATGAACAAACGAATTACAAGACAAAACACGACGCGTTTCTACCTCTTAGGTCTTCTTCAGGCAAGATAAACAACACTCAGGAACAACGAGAATGAAGAACGTGCAATCATTTATCTCATTGCATTGGGCGCAAGACGGGCATTGAATTAAGAGGCATGCCTTTTGACTGGATGTTGATGTATGCTCCACTTCCTGAATAGAAACGAAAGACACTTGGCCCAAAGGCTTATTATCATTTCCATACAGACAGATCGACGGACGGACAAACAGACAGACAGGCAGACGGATTAATTGGCTGAAATAAATGTTGTTTTTGGTAGATGATGCAGCCGTCCTTTTCCACGAAAGAGTATGAAACCTGAAAAACTGAAACATACAGAAAAAATTCATTCACAGCATCAAAGATAGGTGTCACACCAAACACATCACAAAACCTCTCCCGACAGAAAAGTAAAGCAGCTGAAACAGTTACTTTTTATGGCAGCCAACCAAGCCGTCCCAACAGCGACAGAAGAACTAGTCAGGAGACTTGGATGAGGGTATGATGATTGATGGAAGGATACAACGAGGGGAACGGGAACCAAGATAATGGCAGTGGAAAGCCTGCAGATGATAGACCAGTATGGCCTCTCTGGCAAACACAAGGTCAAGGGTCTGTGGAACCAAGATGATAGCAGTGGAAAGCCTGCAGATGATAGATCAGTATGGCCTCTCTGGCAAACACAAGGTCAAGGGTCTGTGGAACCAAGATGATAGCAGTGGAAAGCCTGCAGATGATAGATCAGTATGGCCTCTCTGGCAAATACAAGGTCTAGGGTCTGTGGAACCAAGATGATGGCAGTGGAAAGCCTGCAGATAATAGACCAGTATGGCCTCTCTGGCACATACAAGGTCTAGGGTCTGTGGAACCAAGATGATGGCAGTGGAAAGCCTGCAGATAATAGACCAGCATGGCCTCTCTGGCAAATACAAGGTCTAGGGTCTGCAGTTCATGCTGATCCCAAAGCTGCTCCGGCCTCCACTGCTTTACGGTCTCAGCAAGTGCAACGGAATTAATGGAGGCCAAAAACAATAAATCCACAAGAAAATGGCTTGGCGTCCCTCCTGGTCTCACTGACATTGCACTGTATTGTCCCAAAGCTAATCTGAAGCTGTGCTTGAAATCCTCGATGAGTACATAGTGGGTAAAGCACGGCTACTGACCAGGGTTAAAAAGGTGGGAGGTAAGGTTGTAAGGTCAGTCAGCTCAAGCAGAGGACTAATAGAAGTGGAAAGTCCAGGAGGCAGTGAGTATTGCAAAGGAACACCTGAAGATAAGGAACCAACAGAAAGGGCGTGGGTTCAACAGAAGAGACGAGGTGGTTAAAAGGAAAAGGAAATGCAACGGGACACATGGTACTACAGAAACTGAAGAATGAAAGGGATGCCAAGAGAATCCTAAAGGCAGTCCGGCAAGGCCAATGGGGGCAATGGACTATGTGGGAACACACACTCCAAAGGAGGTGCAGCTTAAATGAAATGTGGCACACGGCCTCTCTCAGGATCAGCTTTATCCTCAGATCCGGATATGACTTCCTTCCAGTTAAAACCTGGTGAAATGGGGGAAACCTGATGACCCGACATATCCGCTCTGTCAAAGCAAAATAAACAGTAGAACATGTCCGGAGTTTATACACAGCAGCGCTGACTAATGGACAATACGCACAGAAGCACAGCCTAGGGTGCAGGAAGATCACACCTGCTCTTAGCACAGCCAGGAGAAACACTACGCCACCAGAAGCGCCACTGACAAACGTTCTAAACCGTCCGGAGGCCACAAATCATCAGTCTGAAACAGTTGTACTATCAAACACCTGGGACCGGGGTATACCGGTTGGAGTGGGTGACTGTAAGTGCACAAGAGATGTTCCAGAACGGGGAAAAAAACGCCCAGACATCATCAGGAAGAATGCAGGGAGGCTGGATATTGTACCCACTCCACGTCACGTATTTGGATTGACTTCACTGTTCCACTTGAAAGCAGAATGGAGCAAGCTCGCTTCTACAAGACAGCAAAACTATGCCAGTCTAGCCAGCAGCTTAAAGGATGCTTGGCCTCCAAGCCAAAGTCATCGCCATACAAGATACAGCAAGGGGGACTGTAGGCTCGTCAACCTATGGTCATAATTATGAAACAGCTCAGAAGTTCTAGTAAGAAGAGAACTAGAACCCTAAAGGCGATTATAGAGGCAGGTTAAAAGATCTCCAGCTGGATCTGCTTGAGGTTTCATAGTGAACTTCATAAGGCTTAGATTTTCCAGCTCCCAACAGGTGTGAAGTAGCGATGTGGGCAAGACATCCGTCTGAAGCTCAACACCTGGGAACGCGAACGTTACTGGCTGGAATACTCGCAGCACCAGGCAAATAATTCTGCAGGAGAAAGACACCTACCAGCAATGACGTGGATCAGGCCTGGCCCCTTTGTATGCAAGGAGTTCAGAGTCAAAACACTTGTCTGGGAAAGGGTGGAAGGAGGGGGGTCTCTGAAGACCATCTGCTGTCAAGCTCTCTTTACACCCCCCCCCCCCCCCTCCACAAGATAGACAGATCACATGAAGATAGACAAATCACAAGGACAGAAGGCAAGACAATAACTGTAAAATATGAAAAGGACCGAAAAAAATTTAGCCTCTTACAACCCATCTGTCACATACCCAGAACCCACCTGTCTGTTTGTTTGTTCTTTTTTTTCATGCATTTCTCGGTGACATTGACAGGCACTACTTCCTGAACTACTGGATAATATTATATGCCAAAAAAGCAATGACTGGATGTCATGATAAAAGCAAATTGAGTGACTGCCCCTCTGTCTGACGTTATGATTTAATCGTAAACGACATTTATCTTTTCTCTCTCTCTCTCTCTCTCTCTCTCTCTCCTCTCTCTCTCTCTCTCTCTCTCCACACACACACACACACACACACACCACACACACACACACACACACACACACACACACCATACACACACGCATGCACGGACGCACGCACGCACGCACGCACGCACACACACATGTGGGCGCTCGCAAGCACGTAGGCAAAGAAAAAAACTCTTGTCAAGCTGTACGTAGAAAGAGAGTTCGGATAGTTTGGAGAGGAGAGTAGGGGGGGGGGGGGGCGGGTCTAACGTTTATTGGTTGACAGAAAGAGAGCAATTGTCCTTAACCTTTGACAGGCTACCCTCTTTGCCCCATCACTCCTTCCCCTCGCCAGCGACTTCTCATTCTCCCCTCCCCCCTACCCCCACTCTCGCCCCTGCTCCAGTCCTAAACACCTCTCCTCTGGCATTCTCCCACGGTTCTCCTCACCCCCACCCCCCACCCCCGCCTCTCTCCCTCCTCCTCTCTCTCTCTCTCTCTCCTCTCTCTCTCTCTCTCTCTCTCTCTCTCTCTCTCTCTCTCTCTCTCTGACAACGCAAAACTGGCACGAACATAAAGTGACAGATTTTCTTGGTATAGAACATTTAAATCATCCAATGATTACGAAATGTACCTTTAACTTGATATTGACGGACATATCAAAAATGACATGACGAAGTTCAGATTTGTTGTTTCGGATATAGCAGTCCATCGTCAATGGTATAATGCAGTTTCTGACAACATCTGATATGCCCACTATGTGAAAAAGCAAACGATGACGAAATACACTTTTTGTTCTCCGGTCCCGCTGTCAGTGACCTATGGCAGAAATATATTTCATTTTTATATGTATAGCGAATCCATGTCAGTTTCGTGTGATTCTACTGACAATGAATAGAAATCAAAGTATTGTGAGGAATTTGTGCATAATTATATTTGTATAGAGCCTTAAAGAGGCGAGCTGTTGTGTTTAGTTAATAAACATACTGGAACGCCGATGTTATATGAATATTGATATCCTTGTATGAAGTTAACATTTGAGTCAGTAGATTGTACTGTATGCACGTGCGTGGTAAATTGCATTCCATGTGTTTGTGTACTGTCTTGTTGCTTTTGTTGTTATACTCACTATGCTATGTCTTTGGATGTATTCTCCCTTCAGAAGGGCTGTGGCCTATCCTGAATAAATTTCATTTCATTTCATTTCATTTTCTCTCTCTCTCTCTCTCTCTCTCTCTCTCTCTCCTCTCTCTCTCTCTCTCTCTCTCTCTCTCTCTCTTCTGTCTCTCTCTCTCTCTCTCTCTCTGTCTCTCTCTCTCTGTCTCTCTCTCTTGTCTCCTCTCTGTTTCTCTCTCTGTCTCTCTCTCTCTCTCTTCTCTCTCTCTCTCCCACTCCCCCTCTCTCTCTCTGTCGTCGCTCTCCTGTCTGTCTGTCTGTCTGTCTGTCTCTCTCTCTCTCTCTCCCTCTCTCTCTCTCTCTCTCTCTCACACACACACACACACACACACACACACACACACACACCACACACACACACACACACACATACTCTGTCTGTCTGTCTCTGTCTCTCTCTCGCGCGCGTCTCCTCTCTCTCTCTCTGTCTCTCTCTGTCTCTCTCTGTTCTCTCTCTCTTCTCTCTCTCTCTTTCTCTCTTCTTCTCTCTCTCTCTCTCCTTCCTCTCTCTCTCTCTCTCTCTCCTCCTCCTCTCTTCTCTCTCCCTCTCTGAAGCGGGTGTGTGAGAGTGTGTGTTTTTGTGTGTGTATGTGTGTGTGTCTCTGTGTGTGTGCTTGTGTGTGTGTGTGTGTGTGTGTGTGTGTGTGTGTGTGTGTGTGTGTGTGTGTGTGTGTGTTGTGTGTGTGTCTGTGTGAGAGGAGAGAGAGAGAGAGAGACGAAGAGGGACGAGAGGGGGGGGGGTGTATGAGGTGGGGCTTGGGTGAGGAGTGGAGAGTGGAGAGGGGCAGAAGGAGCGAGGACCGTGGCGGGGTGATAGAGAGCTGGCAGTGTGTGTGTGTGGGGGGGGGGGGGGTGGGGGGGGGGGGGAGGGGGGTCGCTAAAATCTACACTCTCTGTCTGAATATAAACATATGTTGTTTTTCTTATTATTTCTTTTTTCTCCTCAAATTTGCTTTTGACGTCGGCACTGTCTTTGTTTCGTTCGCTTTTGATTTTTCATTTTCGGCGTTGTTTCTGTTTTGTTCACTATTTGTAGCTTTTCTTTATTTATATTTTTGTGTGTGTGTGGCTAAATTCGATGACGGGTGATGTAAACCAGCCTTAGGCGTACCAGTTTTACCTAATCTTGAACATTTTCATTGTGTCCTCTC
>CM031628.1:25391909-25394409 GCA_018398815.1 Conus ventricosus
ACTGGTTGGTTGCTTGGTTGACTGGTTGGTTAACTGGTTGGTTGGTTGGTTGGTTGGTTGGTTGGTTGGATGGATGACTGGTTGGTTGGTTGTTTGGTTGACTGGTTGGTTAACTGGTTGACTGGTTGGTTGTTTGGTTTCGTTTTGTTTTGTGTCGGCTTCTTCTATTGATTGATGGACTTATCTGTTCATATGTGTGAGTGAAATCATCCATTCCATTGATTTGTAATTATTCATTGACTGTTTTTACCGGTCTGATGAGCAGTCCCAGAGTGTCAGAACTTTGTGTCATCTTTAATCCAAGCTCTTAATGTGCCAACTAAAGCTTTGCCCTCCACAATCTGTGTATGGAAGTATGTATGCAATTACTCGACCTACTTAAAATGGATCTGCATATAGACGTACGTGCGCGTGCGTGTGTATGTGTGTACGTGTGTGTGTGCTTGTGAGTGTTTGTGAGTGTGAGTGTGTGTGTGTGTGTGTGTGTGTGTGTGTGTGTGTGTGTGTGTGTGTGTGTGTGTGTGTGTGTGTGTGTGTGTGTGTGTTGTGTGTGTGTGTGTGTGTGTGTGTGTGTGTTGTGTGTGTGTGTGTGTGTGTGTGTGTGTGTGTGTGTGTGTGAGTGTGAGTGCGTGTGTGTGTGTGTGCATGCGCGTGCATGCGTGCGTGCGTGCGTGGGTGTGTGTGTATGTGTGTGTGTGTGTGTGTGTGTGTGTGTGTGTGTGTGTGTGTGTGTGTGTGTGTGTGTGTGTGTGGTTAACTGTGGAGGCTTGATTTAATTCCACAAGACAGAGTTTGAACAGATTCAAAAATCAAAGTGCTGTTCTGTTTTTGTTAATTTTTAATTTTCATATCATTTTCTCTCATTCCTTTTAGTTCGACATCATAGCAGTAAGCTAAATACCAGTTCTTTGTAACAAAGAGCTATCTGAAGTGTCATAGCAATAAGCTAAACACCACTTCTATATAACAAAGAGCTATCTGAAGTGTCATAGCAATACGTTAAATACAAGTTCTATGTAACAAAGAGCTATCTGAAGTGGCATAGCAATACGCTAAATACACGTTCTATGTAACAAAGAGCTATCTGAAGTGTCATAGTAATAAGCTAAACACTAGTTCTTTGTAACAAAGAGCTATCTGAAGTGTCATAGCGATAAGCTAAACACCAGTTCTTTGTAACAAAGAGCTATCTGAAGTGTCATAGCAATACGCTAATACCGGTTGTTTGTCACAAAGAGCTATCTGAAGTGTCATAGCAATAAGCTAAATACCAGTTCTTTGTAACAAAGAGCTATCTGAAGTGTCATAGTAATAAGCTAAACACCAGTTCTATGTAACAAAGAGCTATCTGAAGTGTCATAGTAATAAGCTAAACACCAGTTCTTTGTAACAAAGAGCTATCTGAAGTGTCATAGCAATAAGCTAAACACCAGTTCTTTGTTACAAAGAGCTATCTGAAGTGTCGTAGCAATAAGCTAAACACCGCTTCTATGTAACCAAGAGCTATCTGAAGTTTCTTAGCATCTTTTCAACTGTGTTTTGAATCTCAGCAGTTTCCTTTTTTTCCTTTATTTTTCGTTGTTATTGTTGTATCAAAACCTCTGACGAAGGCAAGGCATTCACATCTGAAACCGTGTTATTTTCCAATGGACAGCATCAGCTTCTCAAACGGGAGAAGCAGCCTGAACCTGCCTTGACCAGGTCAGCGACAGCCAGTCGACTGACGAATGATGAATGCCTGGTCGTTTGATTTTATCGCCAAGAAACTAGCTCTCAGCGAAACTAACCGGGATGTGTTCAAAGAAATGACCAGCTGGGCTTGAGATTACTGACGAGATGAAGATTCTGCTGATGTGTGTGTGGTGTGTGTGTGTGTGTGTGTGTGTGTGTGTGTGTGTTGTGTGTGTGTGTGTGTGTGTGTGTGTGTGTGTGTGTGTGTGAGAGAGAGAGAGAGAGAGAGAGGAGAGAGAGAGAGAGAGAGAGAGAGAGAGAGAGAGAGAGAGAGAGAGAGGGAGAGAGCCGTTGACGATCAAAGAAGGGCGACCTTTGTAAACCTAATATATGCAAGATATGGAAACTTTGTGATATAGACGTCAGTTTCTCCCTCCTGGCCTCATACCTATGCAAGATCCTCTCCTCTGTGTTCGCTTAGGAAAAGAAAAGTAGCTTCCAGGCTCAGTATACAGTTGCAGTTTGTTTATTTGAAAACAGAGTGAACTCACAGTGACTACAGCCGGAGCTGAACCATAAGAAGACCTGTAAGTGGAAACGCATTTTTTGTTCTTCTTTTTTTTTTTTTAAAGTTCTGAATGCCTGTAAAAGGCAATATGTCACAAAGTATGAGACAACTTTCATCACATTTAGCACCAATGTGTGAAGAGACAATGTTGTTAAAATGTGCACCATGATGTGTCTGAAAAAGATAACTATTGTTCCATTTTGCATCATAGTGTAAAAAAAAAAACAACTATTACTATATGTTGCAGCAAGATGGGAATAA
>CM031628.1:25399409-25411909 GCA_018398815.1 Conus ventricosus
ATACGGGACAATTATAGGTCACGATGTGACAGCATACAAAACCAGTTCCAGTGAGCAGAACCTCCAGGCTCTCCGTGCTGCTCGCAGCAAAGTCCAGCAGTGTGCCAGGCAATGCGCCAACGATTATTGGCTTCAGCTCTGCTCCCAGATTCAGATCGCAGCTGACACAGGCAACATTAAGGCGATGTATGACGGCATCAAGCAGGCATTGGGCCAACGCAAAGAAAACTCCCCCTTTGAAATCAGCTACAGGAGAGGTGATTCAGCACAGAGAACAACAGATGGAGCGCTGGGTTAGAACACTACACTGAGCTATATGCAAGGGAAAATGTAGTCACAGAAGATGCCCTGAATGCCATAGAGCGCGTACCAGAGCTGGAAGAGCTTGACAGAGAACCAACCATAGACGAACTCAACGAAGCCCTGGACTCTCTTGCCTCAGGCAAGGCACCAGGGAAAGACGGTATTCCCGCCGAAGTACGGAAGCGTTGCAAAGGGACACTCATCACCGAGTTGCATGAAATCCTCTGCCTCTGTTGGAGTGAAGGCAGAGTACCACAAGACATGAGGGATGCTAACGTCGTCACACTGTACAAAAACAAAGGTGACAGAAGCGATTGCAATAATTATGGCGGCATATCCCTCCTTAGTATCGTTGGGAAAGTCTTTGCACGAGTAGCACTGAAGAGGCTCCAAGTACTTGCAGAGCAAGTTTATCCTGAATCACAGTGCGGTTTCCGTGCCAACAGATCCACTATATATATGATCGTTTCCCTTAAACAACTTCAGGAGAAATGTAGGGAGCAAAGGCAGCCACTCTTCATTGCCTTTATAGATCTCACAAAGGCTTTCGATCTGGTCAGCAGGGATGGCCTCTTCAAGATCCTCCCAAAGATTGGATGTCCACCCAAACTTCTCAGCATCATCAGATCCTTCCACGAAGACATGAAAGGCACCGTCGTCTTTGACGGCTCAACATCAGCTGCCTTCAACATACGGAGCGGAGTGAAACAGGATTGCGTCCTGGCTCCCACCCTGTTTGGAATCTTCTTTGCTGTGATGCTGAAACATGCATTTGGTCCTGAAGCTAAAGGTATCTACCTCCGAACCAGGACAGACGGGAAGCTTTTCAGCTCTCCAGACTAAGAGCCAAGATCAAAGTCAAGCTGAGGTGCCTGCGTGACTTCCTCTTTGCAGACGACGCAGCAGTAACCGCTCACTCAGCCAAGGATCTACAGCAGCTCATGACTCGCTTCAGCGATGCCTGCCAAGACTTCGGGCTTACCATTAGCTTGAAGAAAACACAGGTCATGGGACAGGATGTTGACTCTCCCCAGTCATCAGCATCAATGACCATGAACTGGAAGTCGTCCATGACTTTGTTTATCTGGGCTCAACTATCTCAGACACCCTCTCACTTGATGCAGAGCTCAACAGGCGCATCGGCAAGGCAGCTACCACCATGACCAGACTGACAAAGAGAGCATGGAACAACAACAAGCTGACCGAACACACAAAAATCCAGATCTACAGAGCCTGCGTTGTGAGCACCCTCCTGTATGGTAGCGAGTCTTGGACTTTGCGTGCCCGACAAGAGCGAAAGCTCAATGCTTTTCATATGCGTAACCTACGGCGCATTTTGAACATCACCTGGCAGGACAAGGTCCCAAACAACACTGTCCTGGAAAGAGCCGGATGCACCAGCATGTACACGCTGCTGAATCAGAGACGCATGCGCTGGCTCGGCCATGTCGTGCGCATGGATGACGGACGGATCCCTAAAGACCTCCTCTATGGAGAACTTGTGCAGGGAAAACGTTTCACAGGCAGACCACAGCTGCGATTCAAAGATGTGTGCAAGAGGGACCTAAAGGCCTTGAATATCGACCAGAACAACTGGGAAGCAACAGCCCTCGAACGGTCAGCCCGGAGACAGACTGTGCAGAAAGGTCCCTCCAAGCTCGAAGAGACACTCGCTCAGCAGCACGGGGAAAAGAGGATGAGAAGAAAGGCTGCAGCCTAGGCAGACAGACCAGCGTCAGACTTCATCTGTGCCCTCTGCCACAGGGACTGTCATTCCCGCGTCGGACTGGCCAGCCACACCCGTCGCTGTACCAGAATAGACACATAGAGCGCAACTCCATAGTCTTCCGAGATGAAGGATGCCTACTATAGGTCACGATGTGAGCTGTATCCCATGAACGTAATGGCGTTGCTGCTTTATACCTCATTGTCCTGCCGCATTGCATTCGGTTGCTGCCTTATCAGTTGTTGTAAATGGACATTGAGTTCATCTTATATGTTATCTGTAGTATGGAATACCCCGAGCATGTTCACACTTGCTGTTGATCGTTTCAGTGTACAGAGCCATGCGCTTAAACTGACTCTTTTTCCACAGAAAGAAAGGTCAGCTAAATCGTGAAAGGAAGAATGTCGTACATTCTGATCCAGGTTGTAATTCTCATGTCTGTTGTTATATATCGCATTCATGTACCCTTCATAGGGGGGCCAGGCCTGTATATGAATAAAAAAATCTGAATCTGACTCTGTGTCTGCAGAGAAAGATCCGGAGTTTCCTGGCGGCTTGCAAGAACCTGGCTGGCCATTTTCCTGGCGGAGCCATCCCCTCTGATGGAGATAGAGGCTGGCAAGACAGACCCCTGTCTCTGGGACACGGGAAGCGTTTGGGCCTGCCGTCACCTTCGGCGTCATCGAGCCATCCAATGACGCACTTGTGGGTAGTACTGCAGAGATGTTGCGGTTTCCTGTTGTTGTGTTTTTAATGCCTCGTCTTTGGCATTCATCCCATTAAATTATTCCCACAACGCTCATTCCATCCTCCTATAACATTGCTCCATCGCATTTTCAGCATCCCCAGTCCGCAGGAGCGGGGAGGGAGTGGGGGGGGGGGGGGCGGAAGGCGGATAGATGGTGGTAGTAATGATGGGGGTGATGGTCGTCGTTGGATGGGGGGGGGAGGGGGTCAAATAATATCAAATCGTCATGAAGCAGCCCACCAGAGGAGACACTGCATTGCTGCTGAGTCACGTCGATGGTGAGAGTTTTCTTCTCTGATCCAAGATACCTGTAGGCTTATTTGCCTGTCTGTTGTTTCAACATTTTGAGCGAGATTTATTTTTTTATAATTGAGTGTTTCAATTGCTAGACTACTACCTAGACTGGTTAGCTGCCTCCGCTAGCGCCATGTACAGTAAAGTGTACATTTTCTTCATCAGTCTATGGTCTCCGTTTTCCTTTTGACTTTATGTTTTCATGTCTGACATTTTTTCGTGTGGTTCGATATTGCATCATGTTAACACTGTTATTCTTCGTGGATAGTTATGTCATTGGCTGGGCTCACAGGGTAGCTTGGCTTAAAAGAAGAAGAAGAAGAAGAAGAAGAAGAAGAAGAAGAAGAAGAAGAGAGAAGAAGAAGAGAAGAAGAAAAGAAGAAAAAGAAGAAGAAGAAGAAGAAGAAGAAGAAGAAGAAGAAGAAGAAGAAGAAAAAAAAGAAGAAGAGAAGAAGAAGAAGAAGAAGAAGAAGAAGAAGAGAAGAAGAAGAAGAAGAAGAAGAAGAAGAAGAAAAGAAGAAAAAAGAAGAAGAAGAAGAAGAAGAAAAAGAAGAAGACGAAGAAGAAGAAAGAAGAAGAAGAAGAAGAAGAGAAGAAGAAGAAGAAGAAGAAGAAGAAGAAGAAGAAGAAGAAGAAGAAGAGGAAGAAGAAGAAGAGGAAGAAGAAGAAGAAGAAGAAGAAGAAAAGAAGAAGAAGAAGAACCAGGAGGATCCGGAATCTACAAAGCAGCGGATGCTGCGATCAGTTGGACCTGAACTGACTCTGACCTCGTAGGCGGGAGTCAGGTCCAGTGACCTTGGATCTGTAGTGTTATTCGAAGACAGTAACTTGTTTCCATAACAGAAAAATGACCGCGACCTTTTCTAGTTTGGAAATGTAGATAACGAATGAATTAGACCTACATCAAGTCAGAGTGATCATGATCCAAATTCGTATATGAAAATAAATGTATTTGATAAAAAAAAAAAAAGAAGGCTGAAAACCCTTATGGGCAAACCGTAGTGCGTAATGAACAGGGGGTTGTTCATTCTGGTGCTTACATTGCCGCATCAAGTAAAAAACTTTCTTTGCTCTGCTACAAGGCATTGGATGGCCCCGCTCCATCTTACCCCTCTAAATTCTGTCGACCTTTACTCCTTCCCGACAGCTTCGCTCTTCTTTTTGACACTGCATTCTGCAGATCCCTCGTTTTCGAGCCAGAACACTTGGTGACGTTCTTCTTTTTCTTTTCAGGTCCTTCCCGCTGGAACAATCTCCCTTCTGCACTCCGAAAATCAAACAGTCTTTCTTCTTTCAAGTCCTCCCCCAAAACAACTCTCTTCAAAACATAATTTTTCTGCTCCTTCGTGGTGTGTGGGTGTGTGCGTGTGTGTGTGTGTGTGTGTGTGTGTGTGTGTGTGTGTGTGTGTGGGGTGTGTGTTGTGTGTGTGTGGTGTGTGTGTGTGTGTGTGTGTGTGTGTGTGTGGTGTGTGTGTGTGTGTTAGGGCTTATTGCTGTAAGCGCTTAGGGGTTTTGTTTAAGATTAAGGCACTAAATGTTCCTTATTATTATATTATTATTATTTATTTATCATAGTTGCCAGAATACAAAACATGTTTCATGAATAGAGTTTAACTGACCACAATAGGAGAAAGACAGAGAAAAAGTTGTGTAAACAGTGAGGGTGGTGGGGGACAGGTTCAAAAGGAGGGACCGAAAATGCAAAATTACTGACGCAGGCAATCGTATATGTGAAGGTGATTGTGATAATGGCGACGACGACGACAACGACAACGACAACGACGACGACGACGACGACGACAGTGATGAATTCTATCTTGCAGGGGGAAAAAAAACCTGTTTCTCATGCAGGGAAAACTGTTGCGTGATTACAACAGCAAAACGGCCTTTGACCATCACGTGACCTATGACGTCAATCCCGGGGTGGGTCCGCAAGATTTTTCATGTCCATGAACAGATTTCGCATAGTCCTCGTCCACTTCCTGGTTTGGTCACGTGATAATGGCAAGGAGGAGGACGACGCAACGCCCTTGCTGTTTCACTTAATAGTGTTTCTACAGGAGGGGAGATTATTTGTGGCATGCCTGGTTGTCTGCCCCGAGTGAGACAAACACCTGGAGCAACAAACTTCCGTTTCCTGTCTCCCAGCTTTCCTTTGGGCAACACGCTGCTCTAGTCCACAAGTGCGTGCGTGTGTGTGTGCGTGTTGTGTGTGTGTGTGTGTGTGTGTGTGTGTGTGTGTGTGTGTGTGTGTGTGTGTGTGTGTGTGTGTGTGTGTTTGTGTGTGTGTGTGTGTGTGTGTGTGTGTGTGTGTGTGTGTGTGTGTGTGTGTGTGTGTGTTTGTGTGTGTGTGAGTGTGTGTGTGTGTGTCTCTGTGTGTGTGTGTGTGTGTGTGTGTGTGTGTGTGTGTGTGTGTGTGTGTGTGTGTGTGTGTGTGTGTGTGTGTACTCTGTTCTTGTTTGTATTGCTGTTGCTGTCATTTTTTGACATTATTGTTATCATCACCTTCATCATCGTCATCATCTTGATCATCATCATCACCATTATCATTACTGTTGTTCTTATTGTTGTTATGTGAACTCGCCAGCTCGACAACGTCCTTATTATGCACTACTTGGCCACATGGGGTGTAGAGCCCCTCTCTTTATGCCGATTTCACTGTCAAACAATCTGAGGAGTATGGGGGTCCAGTGTATTTGCCTGCAAGGGGATTTTCAAAGTTTCTTTTTTTGTCACAAACTCACCTGTCCTGCACTCTCAAAATTCATATGTTGTCTACCGGTTGTCGATAGGTTTATTGCTAAGCCATTTCAGTACACAAGTGATCTAACTCTTCTAGCCGTTAAAAGCAATGAGCCCAGTTTGGTTACTCCATATTTCCATATAGTCCGCAGTGACTGTTTAGTAGATATGCTTCGCTGATCAAGAGAATGACAATCTAACTGTGGAAAACGAGGGAAAATAGAAAAAAAATTGAAAAGGGCGACACTTGTGTTGTTTTCCTTGAACAAAAACTCAACAGTGACAGATATGCAACACATCGTTCCTTCAAATTCTTATGGCAGCATGAGAAATATTCAACTAATATAACAATTCCTAAATTTTGCAGTGTCTGTGAGATTTCGACTTGATGTTAGTGATTTGAATGTCCATCAAAGATATACACTAAACTCCAAAAAAACTGTCCGTGCTGTAATCAAATCGAGGACGAAATACATTTTTGATTGTTTGTCCATCTTTAAAGATTTAAGAGATAAATACATTTTGCCTCATACTAGAAATGTTCATCAAGTGTCGTTGCTTCTTTTACTGCAAAACGAAAAGAGAATTGTAACTCGCTCTGTAGCTATGTTCATTTTTAAAGCACTAAAACGAAGAGAGGAACTGTTATTAGTTAACACACAAATGCCAGAGTAATTTCAGGAAGAACATTTTGTTATGAAAATATTTTCTTTCATAATTTTCACCATATGCGCCGGGTGCATGTGTGTTCTACTTTTGTTCTTGACCTCATTGCAGATAGGTCTGTGGCCTTTGCAATTAAACTATTTGAGTTGAGTTGAGTTGAGTTGAGTTGAGTTGAGTTGAGTTGAGTTGAGTTGAGAGCTGAGGTGAAAACTGGAAATAAGGTGAAAATGAGCTTGGAAAATAGGAGGTACCTAAACGCCAGTATGATCATGATGTACGGCTCTCGTGTCTCAAGACAGATTCGATCGCGATCAGATGTGGGCAGTGAATTATTAGAGTTGTATACTAAAGCTAAACTTGATAGGGATCACGCAATAAGCAGTTTATTGTGATCATGTCATTTACTTTCAGTTTCATTCAGCCTGAACGCTGGTATTTCATAGAATTCTGTTCCTGAGGCAATGCATGCTTCATGTATACAAACTGATAACAAATCAGCTGATGTCATGTATCATTATTCCACCATCTTTATCCCGTCAAACGAACCTGCTGAAGGTGTGATAGTTATGTAATACCAAATCAGCTGATGTCATGTATCATTATTCCACCATCTTTATCCCGTCAAAAGAACCTAGTGAAGGTGTGATAGTTATGTAATACCAAATCAGCTGATGTCATGCATCATTATTCCACCATTTTTATCCCGTCAAACGAACTTAGTGAAGGTGTGATAGTTATGTAATACCAATCAGCTGATGTCATGTATCATTATTCCACCATCTTTATCCCGTCAAACGAACCTACTGAAGGTGTGATGGTTTTCTGAAGGTGTGATTAATTATCTGACGGTGTGATAGTTATCTGACGGTGTGATAGTTATCTGAAGGTGTGATAGTTATCTGAAGGTGTGATAGTTATGTCATTCTAATCCACAGGTTTGTCACCCGGAAGCAGAATATTGGAGGCGTGAATGTCACACTTCCGGTGACCATTTCTTCGTTCCTTCAAGACCTGCGGGAAGGCGCGTTTGTTGAGTGTAACCACGAGACGGCCAGACACATGATCGCATACTACCCTGAGATATTGACCGTTGCACAAATCGAGTTTCGGAAACATAGTACTGAAAGCACTGCGCTTGCCACCAAGACACTGGATAACTGGGCATTACCTTTTGGCTCGGCTCGGGAACCTTACTGGGTAAAATGGTTTTTGTTCAATGAATGGTACAAATAAACACACACACACCACACACACACACACACAGCGCACACACACACACACACCCCAAACACCACCACACACAACACACCAAAACACCACACACACAGCGCACGCACACACACACACACACACACACACACACACACACCCAACACACACACCCCACACCACACACACACCACACACGCGCGCGTTTGTTGAGTGTAACCACGAGACGGCAGAACATGATCGCATACTCCCCTGAGATATTGACCGTTGCACAAATCGGTTCGGAAACAAAGTACTGAAAGCACTGGGGCATTGCCACCAAGACACTGGATAAACTGGGGCATTACCTTTTGGCTCGGCTCGGGAACCTTACTGGGTTTAAGATGGTTTTTGTTCAATGAATGGTACAAATAACACACACACACACCACACACACACACCACACAGCGCCACACACACACACACACACACCCCACACACACACCACACAACACACACACACACACAACACACACCCCAGCGCACACACACCACACACACACACACACACACACAGAGCGCAAGACCAACAACAAGAAAGAAACAAAATAAGAGAGCAGAAAAAGAACTCAGAACCCCCCATCAATAAACGTCAAAAGAAAAAATGACGTCAAAGGGCGTTCGAATAGAATGGGAAATCAAGATAGAAGAAATGCAGGACGTCCTCTTGTTTTGTTTTTGCACGATTCTGTGTTGAATGGAGTCAATGGGAGAAGACTCGGAAGGTCTTACGGTTTTAATACTTGTCAAGGAAAGCTCATAAGATCAGTGACTTAAAACCCGACATTGGAGAATGCAGTATCCTCAGTTGAAGACCGTGGATGCTATTGTTATCCACTGTGGGAAAAACGATCTGAACATACGGATCCCATGTCTGCAGCAAAAAACTTTTTACACGGGTTAAAGGCATTGCTGCAAAAAATCCTCAAGCAGATTTCATTATCAGCAAAATCGCGCCGGTCGGTCTTCAAGAGCTGGGCATAAAATTGTTTTTGTTTAATGCTTTTACAAGCTCCGGGGTGTTTGACGTGGCAAAAGTGAGCTTCATCAGTCACCCACCTGAAGCCGAACAACAGGACGCTCCCTAAACGGCCTTCCCCCGACCCGGAGAGGACCCAGTGTGCTTGCCGGCCAACTTGGGGAGACACGTCCGGCAGCTGTTCTGGACGCCCACCAAGGAAGACCACGAGAGCACATGCCACATTAAACCGGGGGTTTTTCCCATCTCATCCCAGGCGTCTGACCTGCCTTTTTCACTGGAGAGGCGTGCTTGGTGGAACTACTATGACGTTTTGAGTGACTGGTGCTAGATTTATATTACCTATCAGAACATTTGTTGGTTTCATGGAAGTAGATTTGTTTTAATTTCGCCAAGAAATTACCCAGTCTAAACAGGTTTATACTCAGCGGAAGGAAGTTATCAACGTTACTTGAAAATTAGAAGACTCTCTCTCTCTCTCTCTCTTCTCTCTCTCTCTTCTCTCTCTCTCTCTCTCTCTCTTCTCTCTCTGCTTATTTGTTTACTTATTTGTTTTTTTGCACCCCCCGCTCCTGCTATTCTGTTGCTAGTTTATCAGTGAATGCCTGATAACTCATTTAAGATTTTCCCAATGGAATGCCGATCTGTGTTCACGAACGAGCATTTTTACGTCTGCTCTGGTAAATAACTGCTACAAAATATTGATTTTGCAATCACTAAATGTGTGCAAATCTAAATTACCAAAATTACCACACTTTTATTATCCCCCAGTGCACAATCGAGTTTTGACAGGAAGGAAAAAGTCAGCACTGCTTATATATCAGAGAAGGCACTGAATACTTAATACGACCATCACCTGCACCGTCTGATCTTGCAAACTTACATTCGTGCGCGGCCACAGTAAAGTCAATAACAACATTGTTCTCAACATTGTGTCTGTATATCTGCCTAAAGGTCCAGACGAGAAAAATACTGAATGGTTACATAAAATTTAGACAGCCCCTAAGGAAAGATGGTTGATTGCCGGAGATTTTAATGCTCACGCTCCATTTTGGGACAAGGTTGTTCTCCAAAAAGCAATCGTTTTCTTGAAAACGTGGTGGATTCTTCATTGTATTTGCTTAATGATGGGAGTATAACTAGGATTCCAGACATTCCCACTCATAGTTCAAGCGCAATAGATCTGACAGTGATTTCCCCCAATTAGCTTTTGATTGCTTATGGCAAACTTTTGATGACAACTCTTGGAAGTGATCATCTGCCCATCATAATGCAAATTAATAAAACATACGACATAAAAAATTTGCTAAAGACAAAATACCTAAGTACAATTATAAGTTTGCCAACTGGGATAAGTTCAAGGCTTTTCTTTCCTATAGACACATAGAGACTTTTTGTGAAGATGAAGAAAATGTAAATGATATGTATTCAAAATTCAACAAAATGATTCTCTTGGCCGCTGATGATTCAATCCCAAATGTGGGAACTAATATTCTCCAAAAACACTTCATACGGCAATGTGTGGTGGACTAAGGATTGCGAAGAAGCTTTTAGCCTTAAAGAACTAAAATACAAAGAATTTTTAAAAAATAAAAGTAAAAAGAAAAACCACCTAGAAATGAAAAAGCTAGTCACACTCTAATCGAACAATTGCAAAAGCAAAGCGGCTTTACTGGACAGCTTTTTGTGCTAAAGAAGTTTTCATCATAAGGACCTTCAAAAAGTGTGGCAAAAATTTCAAACTATGAAAAAGGGATAAATTCTCCAGTTATCCAGTTATTTGGATAATAAAAATTCTAAACCCTCATCTGAAAAAGCAAGGGGCATTCGCTAACATGTTTCAAAGACAATGCGTCTAGAAAGTTTCCAAGATTGCTACACTAGGAAAAGGGAAAAAAAACAGAGATGTACGAAGAGCCAATTTCAAATAATGACCCCTATATAAATGCCCCCATAACTAAAAGCGAGTTAAACGACTCCATCCCTTGATAGGTAATAAATCATCGTCAGTTGGATTGGCGCTGTTTCGAATGAAATGCTAAAACATTTAAAGATAATTTCTTTGTTTTTTATTGAAAATATTCCAACGGGTTTGGAATAATGGTGTAATGCCATCAATTTGGAAAACAGTCTGTAATTATTCCCATTGTAAAGCAAGGAAAGTCCCCCACAAGTGTCCACAGTTTTCCGTCCCGTAGCTCTGACGTCTCATGTAGGAAAACTATGGAAAGGAATTATATAAATAGGCTTATCTATTTTTGTGATAAAAATGAAATAAAACCTGTTAATCAAGGGAGGCTTCAGAAAGGAAGTCAACAACTGACCACATTGTAAAATTAACAACAAAAAATTAAGCATCAATTTGCCCGGCGAAGAGTTTCTCTGGCGACATTTTTTGATGTTAAAAAGCCTTTGATAGCGGTGTGGCATGCTAGATTGCTATATAAATGAAGAAATTGGCATATCTGGTAATTTTTATAACTACGTTAGGAATTTTTATCAGAAAGAAGTTTGCAAGTCAGGGTAGAAAACACATACTCAAATTTTAAATCGCTAGAAATGGGCATTCCCCAAGGTTCCGTAATTGCTCCAATGTTATTTAATATTTTGTTAATGATCTCCCAAAGCACGTACTAAAACCGCTACCGTTGTGCAGTTTGCTGGGTGATCTGTGTTTGTGGATAATTTTTGTCTAAGAAAAAACACGCCAAAAGATCAATCAGCTATTACAAAAAATATATCAGGCGAGCTAAATAATCTTAGTAAGTACTTGTTTGAAAATGGACTGAAACTTTCCCATGAAAAAAACGTATATAGTGTTATTTAATTTAAAGGTGATGATCCGTTGATCTGGCCGTTTTTAGACTTGATGGAATTAAAACTTCAGTATGTCCATCAGTAAATTCTTAGGAGGTTTACTTCACATCTAAATTGACATGGAAAGTTCACATTGATTATCCTCTTAAACCAGGCTAGGAAAGTTTTTAATTTTTGAAAATCTTAAGCAAGCAAAGCTGGTGCCAGGAATTTTAAAACATTGAACATCTGGCATTATCACTCGTTCGTTCTAAGCTATCGTTGATCAAGAAGCTTTCTTTTGTGCTCCTAAATAATTGTTGCAAAAACTGCAAAGTGTTGATAGCAAGGCTTTAAATTATGCTTGGGAATCCCTGTACATGCTTCTACGTAGGGACATATTCGGAAATTGATGTTTTGCCTTTAAACGAATACAGAACACTCACTTTGGCAAATATGTTGTGAAATGTACAGCTTTGAAGGTGTAAAAGAAACAGAAATCGCTTTAAATCATCTACTGATTACCCCCAAACGAGCGAAAAACAATTTCCTGCTTGTCTACTGTTGGCTCGTACTCTGCCCATTTGTTGCAGAAAATGTTTTGACTCCCGACTCTTTGGCAAAGATTTCTCATACTGATCCAATCCCAAGCTGGGAAAGAAACAGGGCAAAAATTTTACTTAATCACACTGATGCTAAAAAGCTGAAAATCCGATATCTTGTCATATTCGCAAGATGCATATGCAAAGCAAAGTATCCTAACCATCTTAAGGTATATACTGATGGTCATTGACAAATAACAAGAACGCTGGATCCGCTTTTGTTATTCCATCACTTAAAGTAGATAAAAGCGTATTCAATAGGAAAAATCGATCTATCTTAGTCGCCGAAATGTAGCTATACTAATGGCTTTGACATATTTAATTGATTTACCGCAATCAATCTTGCAAGTATTGTTATTTTGTCGACTCAATGTCAGTTACTTCAATCTATTTAGG
>CM031628.1:25414409-25429409 GCA_018398815.1 Conus ventricosus
GAGGATATCCCGTCACCAAACACACCCGTTTGCACAAAATATCTGACAGAGGAGAAGTGCACTTTTCCTTCTTTCGTCACTTTTACAAATTTTGGGAGTAGTCAGTCACCCCCAAACCCTTACCTCGGTGTGTTCCAGTCCATCATTGGCTGGTTCCATTTGCTTGCCAGTATGGTGACACAAAATTTCGGGTGGGTTTTTTTCAACTTTTTCCTGCATACTTTCAGCTTTCAACCCATTTCCCAAAAAACATTATGTAGAGCCTGTTGACAATGACGTTTTGGCCGCGGTTGAGTAAATCGAGAAAGGTTCGACACTGTTCTCTTATGGACATACATTTGTGTTCGCTGATTGTGCATAGCCGAAGATCACGTCATCAGCGATTCTGCTGATCTCATGATAGTACATGGTGGCCTTCGGTAAAATTGTGTCAATGCTTCCAACGGGCAGGGTGGTACCGCCAGTGTGACGTCATACCGTACACCAATGACGTTGACCTAGAAATGAGGATTGAGGACTACACACCCAATATCACCAGGGCTCTGAAAGCAGCTGGCTTGCGTCAGATTCGACAATTTGGAAATGTAAGTTACAAGACAACAGTAATATTAGAATTGCTCAAGTCTCCATTCGGTGACAAGAAGCTGAACAATAGAAGGAAAGGAAGGGACATGGGCTCCTTAAGACAGCAGAAACAGGACGTGTATTTTCTCCGAGAAACAAATCGAAAAAGAAAACTCTGAAACGCAGGCTTGTGCGGCTATGTCATTTCTGGCTGTTTGCAACTGTTTATAGCAAAGACTGTGTTACTTTGTTCCGTTCAATGATGCTTTTGAGCGCACGCTTTATAGCACACTGAGAGATCATATAAGTTTTGTTTTTCTGTACTTCCATAGAATCACTTTCAATGAAGAGGTTACACTGATTTTTTTTTTTTCAAACGGAACAAAGAGTTATGAAATTCATACTAGTTTGGTGGCAGTTTGTTTTCATTATGAACGCACTGAAAACGCATTTGTCATTGTGGGGGACTGGATTTGTCTGCTGAAACAAAAAGGAGACGCAATTGGTTATGTAAGTGATGTTTGTCGTTCAAAGTCTCGGCAACAAAATAACAGCAGCCATGACTAGGTTTGATCTCGTTCATGTCTATATATAATCCCTCCCTCTCCCTCCCCTGTTTAAATTCATACGTACACCCTATCCTCCTATCTTATCCTCCCCACCTGAACGAAGATAACACAGTTGGAATCGCTTTAACACAACAAGACAAGGGAAACTTTATTTGTTTTGTTTGTTTCTTCTTCCAGAAATAAATGGATCTATCAGAATCCTGAACTTAGGTCATGTGGCAGTTCAGGCTCAAAAGAAATCAAAAAGTTCGAAGGAAACAGTTTGCTTCTTTTTTTAAATTCAGAGTTCGCTTTTGCAATGTGAAGTTTCAATCAAACCAAGCGTGAATATTATTCGTGAAATCGAGAAAATATGGGCCAGTTTCCACTTCGTAAAACTTTTTTTTTAAACAACCTCCCGACAGATCGTCTCCAATCCAGAATTATAGACCAGCTTTTTTTCTAGATTTTCCATATGAAAATTCGTGGGAACACTGTATCTTGATCATCACGTCAAAAGACAGTGTAAAACGAAAACAAAAACCCACAAAAACGTTGAAACATCAGCTAGAGCTTGAAAGAAAAACATGTCAGAGAATTATCCTTGAAATTAGACTATCCGGAAACAAGGTATCGAAACTCAGAATTAAAATGTTAGAAGCAATGACAATTCGACTGAGGGTCGAATGACTTCACATGATGAAATGATTGGTAAATAAATGCGTAGACTAGAAAAACTACGTAAAATTATAATCATAACAGTTGGTCTGTATTTCAGACCTGGGTAAAATTAACTGTTTTAAAAAGTCCGAAAGCTATACTAACAGAAGTTAAGATGTTTCACTGGAAATTGTACAGTTGTAGGATGTGAAGGATGTAGACTTCAATGCCCCCCGTGCTGTCACTTAAGGATGCATGGATGAACCCTTTGAGAAATAATAAAATAACAAAATGTAGTTCCTGAACTAAAGCATTATGTTTTGTCATAAAAGTCATGGTGCAAATGGTTTCGCTATGAAGTTTTACTCCATTGCTTTTTTCTTCTTTATGTTTTTTCCTAGTATATCTAATGTAATGCTGATAATCTCAAGATGCAAAATGATATGTATAAAGGTATGGCGGATGCAATTAATTATCAAATTAAGACCTGATAAACGAAAATTCGGATTTCTAACAGATGAACTAAGCAAAACATCTTCTGCAAATACAAAAACCATTTTATACATGAGCCTTCAAGCAACATCAATTCAAATCAGTTGTTCACTCAATGAAATTTTCAGAACATAGGTGTGTAGTGTTACGTCCATAAAGAAATTAAACAATTAATGAAGATGGTCGTTAAAGGTATTCCAACTTTACTCATTGCGACTGTCACATGAAATTAAACCTTGTCTTGAAATGGTAGCTCCACCAAGAGTTCAAATATTACCCCTGATATCATGTTTACATTGTTTCGCATGCTGCATACAAATTTTTCGATTTACTTAATATTCACCGATAAGGAATAAAGCAGATTGTTCTTTATGTATATTCTGCACAGAGGTAAAAGAAATGTGTTCATATCTATGGTATTGCGCCATTGATTAAAGTTTGAGGATTATGTTAATAAACAAATTAAAAGTACGAATTTCTAAATCAGTGACAATTTATCAGTCCCCGTGAATGCAAAAATGAATTCTCGTTTTTATTAGTTAAATGTTGTTAAATTGAATTTTGTATTTGAAGAAAAAGAATTGTGTGAAGGTCATAATGTCAAAACTGACAGACTGATAATCTATCTCTAGTCTCAACATTCTCTTTCAGAAGTCTAAAATATATTTGCGTTTAGTCCAGGCATTCTTACATAAAGAAATAGACAAAGAACCACATAAGCTTCATTTTCTATTAAGAATTTTTCTTTGAAAAAAAACACACGGGAATTTGGGGAGAAAAGGTTGTTTCGACGTTGACTTCTTTTTGACTGAAATTGAATACAAATGTGATGGCTTCAAAAGTTGCGCATAATTCCGAATAAAACCTGTAAATGTTCTCAATTACCAGGAATGGCACAGCTTAAGTATGAGTCAAATTCATTCATTTAAAATATTTTGTATGCATTCATCTGTGTAAAAAGGGATATCTATAGATATACTGATTCGGTTTAAAGATGTTTGTGAAAAACGCCAACGGCCAAAACGTTGGATAGTGAAGCAAGCCAAGGTCACTTGATGTACTTGAACTGATTCGTTTTGGTGCGTGCGCGTGCGCGCGCGGTGTGTGTGTGTGTGTGTGTGTGTTGTGTGTGTGTGTGCGTGCGTGCGTGCGTGCGTGCGTGCGTGCGTGCGTGCGTGCGTGCGTGCGTGTGTGCGTGCGTGCGTGTGTGGTGTTGTGTGTGTGTGTGTGTGTGTGTGTGTGGTCGCGCGCGCGCGCGCAAGAAATCTTTAAGTAAAACCACTGTACTCCAAACGTCTGAAGGGCAAAAAGGCTGATGCAAAACATGCATGACTGAGCACCATAGTGAAACCTTACTGATCGAAAGAATCTGCAAGCGTCACAGGCAGCCCAGGTGTTGCACATCGCCTTACTTGATACGTCTGCATTAAAAGAAGGGGGTGGGAGATACGGAACTCGTCTTCGATGAATTTTCTGTACAGTTTAAAGTTCATCATAAGAAAAGTATGGTAGGACCAGCAAACAATAGCTGATTCGCTCGATGAAGAGTTCGTCAGGTTTGCTACTGGTGCCAGATCACCTGCTGACGATAAGCACGTTCATGTTAGCAGAAAGGAAACTCCCCTAAACTGGGTAGATCCTACTGCCTGTACGAAAATGTCTTGAGCAAAGATGGGTAAAGTGGTTGACATGAGTTTGTCTATATACCAAAAGGCAGAGAGGCGGGTAAACGCGAGGATAACGGCCTATGAATGCCAGCAACCTGGGATCAAAATCCACAAGCATTACAAAATAACTTTTGATAGATCCCTGGAGTAAACCATTGTCCTGCGCAAGCCTGAATGCCATCAGCAAACTATGCATGATTAAGAAGCATCGTAAAGCCTGACCCTTGTGCCTAGATAAACACAGTGATGACACGTCACGGGCCGTCCCGGCTACACATGCTACTGTAGCTGATTAGCATATGTTTGGAGTGGCGAGGGGGGGGGGAGGGGGCGGGGGTCACGGTTTAGTAAACAGATAAAGCGTGTTGACTGAGCTCATCATCTTCAAAGAACGCTCGTAAAGGTGAATCAACCGCCCTGTTAAGAGAAAAGCAAGTTGGATAAAATAAAGAAATAAAAGTAGAGACAGGCAGAAAACGAAGACTTTGGACTTCAGATGGTTTATTGTTCAGACATTGTGTCCATACAATCGAGTGATGTTTATATGAATATAACTCTGGCGCTTTTTTATGACGTCATTATACACACAATACTTTTTAAAAAAAAGTCTCTCTCTCTCTCTCTCTCTCTCTCTCTCTCCTCTCTCTCTCTCTCCTCTCTCTCTCTCTCCTTGCAGAAAGCAGAGGCAGAGAGAGAGAGAGAGAGAGAGAGAGAGAGAAGAGAGAGAGAGAGAGATTATAAGGATTGCAAAATTACCTGTAAGACAAGAACAGTTTCAAACTGTTAACTCATATGAAGCCTTTGGGGTTCAGATGCTGACGCAAAACAAGTATGGGTTAGAAAAAATAAATAGATAAATAAATAAATAAATAAATAAATAAAACATAATAAAGCCTGGTCCAACGCCTTACATTGCCATGCATGGGACGCACATAGGTGTTCTCTTTATCTCTATGTGTGCCTTCGCACTGTTCTTGTGTTCTCCTCAGATCAACGACAGTTTTCAGCTGGCGTTCGAATTGGGGGTGCGCTTGGACATTTACTTTCACTACCAGGAAAAGAACCACAGCTGGACTGCCTTGTGTGACCCCAAATCTTTTGAAAAGTATAGGTAAGCGAACATTTCTTGTCGTCTGATCTCAACTTCACATTCTAAGTGGTATCATTATCCTATGTTGTCTTCTCTCTCGCTCTCTCTCTCTCTCTCTCTCTCTCTCTCTCTCTCTCTCTCTCTCTCTCTCTCTCTCTCTCTCTCTTTATTATATATATATATATAATATATATAATATATATATATATATTGGATCCTCAGGCATAGGCTCAAAGATTGTCCCCTACATTTTATACTGTTTGTATAATGCTTTTAGTTTTTTAGCAACTTTTTTCCTCTCCACACTTTCGTTTTATTCCATTTACTGCCCTTCACTGGCTGCTTTGGGGGTGCTGTTGGATTCTTTTTTGAACTCTTGGTGGGGAGAACACCACAGAATTATGAACTGTGGTGTGTCTCTATTTGACACCAGGAGCGCAGACACAATCAGCCGTGTCTCCCTGATGAGTCCGATCCAGCGGACGAAAGGCCTAGGAGCAGGCAATACAAATAGATCTGCCTTCAGAAGGGATCACGATGGTTCTCTCAGGCAGCTAGTGAAGGGTTTTTCGTATTTATAATATATTTCCCCCATTTTCTTCATCTTCAATTTTTTTTTTCTCTAAAAGTTGAAATCTTTGCAAAGTCATTATTATAATGACGGAAGAATTGTTAGCCTGCACTTGTTTTCCCCCACTACTTAATTGTTCAGCATCATATCTATATATATCTATATATATATATATATATATATAAATATATATATATATATATATATATACTGTTCCAAAAAAATAAGGACCAAGATTTCACTGACTTATAAAAAAGAAAATTGGGAAGTGATCAATCTCCAAGTGTAACATGAATTTATTGAATATGTGAAAAGTGTGTAAAGACAATGACAAGTCCGAGGAATCAACAAACTGGAATCGAGCGCAGTACAAACACCCCACCCCCAAATTTGAAAGTCACAGGAGAAGTGTTTGTTCAATGTCATAGTTAATAACGTGTGTGTCCCTCGTTATTGGCAAGGCATTCAAGGCAGCGTTGTTGCATGGAGTTCACAAGTGTGCGCAGAAAGGCCTGGGGGACAGCAGCCCACTCCTGCTGGAGTGACTCGAACATCTGACCCAGGTTAGCAGGAGGAGGACGACGCTGCTGCAGTCTCCGGCCCAGCTCATCCCAAAGATGTTCGATGGGGTTCAGGTCTGGGCTGTTTGCGGGCCACTGCATTCTGTTGACACCAACAGCTTGGAGAAACGTGTTTACTGCTCTGGTGCGATGGGGCCGTGCATTGTCGTCTTGAAAGACTGCCTGAGGTCCAAGCTGTTGAAGGGTTGGCAGCACCAGGGGTTGCAAAATCTCTGTTTGGTAGCGAACACCATTCAAGTTCCCTGCCACATTGTAGAGAACCGTTCTGTAGCGTGTGCCTATGCCGCCCCAAATCATAACGGATCCCCCACCATAGCGGTTCCTTTCCAGGACAGCTTCTTCTGCAAAACGCTCCCCACGGCGTCTCCAGACCCTGTTCCGTCTATCGGTGGGATCCAGGCAGAACCGCGACTCGTCTGTAAACATCATGTTAGCCCACTGTTCATGTATCCATCTCACGTGCTGCGTGCACCATACTCGGCGTGCTGCTCTGTGGGCATCAGTCAAACGCGGTCTTATGGCTGGTCGTCGAGCACGGAGGTTAGCGGCGTGTAGGCGGTTTCGTATGGTCTGATCACTGACAACAGTGTTGGTGGCATCTCTAAGGCGACATCTGATGTTATTTGCACTTGCTGTTCTTTCTTGTGTGGCCTGCCTTTCAATGTATCGGTCCTCTCGTGGTGTTGTTATTCTGGGTTGACCAGATCGTGGTCGTTCTTGCACTCTTCCAGTGTCTTGAAAGCGTTGTCTGAGTCTGATAATAACAGAGTGTGATACCCCAAGTCTCCGTGCCACTTCCCGGCTGCAACTCCTTCTTGGAGCCATCCTATTGCTTTTCCTCGATCCAGCTCGTTCAGTCTTCGACGTGGAGGCATGCTGTTGCATTGCATTTTTCGCCAGTACTGTGGCTTTTAAAGACATTTGGTTGAGCATACTTTATGACCTACAGCCTGATTTAGCTCGTGCTTCACATGATTTTGATTCAGCACATGCTCCTCGGATCCCAAACACATCAGAAATTCACCCCAATTTGTTCCAAAAATGACAAGTCGCGACACGTGTTTTTCAAGGCGCGTGAGAAATGTGTGCCACAAAATTGCAGTTGCCGCATTCGCTATCAATTTGTGCGTGTGGTTCAATTTGTTTGGACCACAAAGGCGGTACAATTGAATTTTTGTGAATTTTTAAAAGTTTTTGTGCATTCTCAATGTTGGTCCTTAACTTTTTTGAACAGTATATTAAAACCCTATTTTAAACTAGTATGACGCTCCCTACTTGGTTGAGCACTCTTTACATTCTGAGTGGCTTTTTAACTCTAATTTTATTGATTGCTCCTCACGTTGAGCACTGTGGCCTAGCAGAATCTAAATTTAAAATGGAGAAAATTAACTTTGGGCAGTCCACCAAAAATATACCTTTTTCTAATCCACAATTCTACATTAAAAAACTCATAGAGCAGACTGAAATATTTGTGCGCAATATGAGGTGAAAAAGCGTTTTTCTTTTTGAACCCAAATGCCAAAAAGGAAGATTAAAAAAAACGTATGGTTTTAAGTCATGGAGATCGCCACCTGTAGTAGAGGAAATGAAACCTTTTGAAGAAAGCATGAAAAAACTAATAGCTAATATTGATTTCAGAAAATCACATAATAATTTCCAAACAACATTGAATAATAACATAAAACAAATCCAGAATGACAAAAAAATATTCATAAAGGCGGACAAGACAAGCAATTTCTATAAAATGGAAACTAATGAGTATTCTCAACTCCTCAAAAAAAATATTCAGAAAAATTATTTTAAAAAAGCTGATAAGACTACATATGACAACATCTGCAAAAAAGAAAAAGAACTTGTGTACCAGATGGATTTAGGTGATAGGATAGAAGCAACAGCAATAAAAGAAGCCTTCATAACCCTTAAAAACCACACACCCAACTTTCACAACAACCCTACTTGTAGACTAATAAACCCATCAAAATCCGAATTAGGCACAATCAGTAAAAAGATCCTGGAAAAAACAATAGAGGACATAAAAACAAGCACTGAATACAATCTCTGGAAAAATAGTTATGAAGTTATCCCATGGTTTAAAGAATTGAACAAACAGAAAAATACAGTGTTCATTACTTTTGACATAGTGTACTTCTACCCTTCCATTGATGAGGAATTGCTTACTAAAGCACTAAAATTCGCCAACAAATATACATATATAACAGATTCTGAGATGGAAATCATTCTCCACACTAAGAAAACCCTTCTCCATAGCAACAATGAAACTTGGATTTAAAAAAAAAACAGCAGAAATTCCACATTCGATTTCACGATGGGATCTTATGATGGAGCTGAAACTTGTGAATTAGTTGGACTTTTCATGTTGTCTCATATACAGAAAATACTTGGTAAACAGGTTGGCTTATACAGAGGTGACGGTCTTGCCACGTTAAACAATAAACCAATATCATTGAAAACAAGAAAAAAGAACTTTGTAAACTTTTTCAAAGCCGTAACCTAAAAATCACAGTAGAAGCCAACAACAAAAAACAGCAAATTATTTAGACATAACATTAGACCTTAAGCATCATACATACAAACCATATAAAAAAAACCTAAGGACACACCTGTCTACGTAGACATCAATAGTAACCATCCACCCTCCATTTTAAAAACCATACCTAATGGTATAAACAAAAGATTATCTAAACTGTCATGCAATGAGAAAGAATTAACAGTGCAGCAGCCGAATACCAAGAGGCGCTGAAAAAAATTGGCTACAACTACAAATTACAATATAATCCAGATAACAACATGAACAGCAACAGGAAAAACAGGAAAAGAAAAATTATATGGTATAACCCTCCATATGATGGAAGAACAAAAACTAACGTAGGAAAAGAATTCCTCAGAATCCTTAAAACATCATTCCCAAAAGAACATGTACTATCTAAAATATTCAACAAAAATACTGTCAAGCTATCATACTCGTGTATGCCCAACCTTAAAAATATAATTGATTCTTCCAATAAAACCAAAAACAACACAACCAAAGAGGGTGATGAAAGGATATCTTGTAATTGCACAAAAAAGACCAGTGCCCTCTCAATAATAAATGTCTCTACAATATTGTGTACCAAGCTACAGTAACAACAGACAGTGATAAAGAAACATACATAGGGATCACGGCAAACCATTTTAAAACCAGATATGCAAACCATAAACAGTCTTTCAAAAATGAAAAATATAAAAACCAAACAGAACTAAGTAAATATATTTGGAAGCTTAAAGATAAGAAAATAGATTACAACATATCATGAAAATTAAAAAAAGAGCAACACCAACAACAACATTTCTAAAACATGCAACTTATGTACTACAGAAAAGTGGCTGATTACTAGCATCCCTGAACTCTAAAGTAGAAATGATAAACAATTGCAGGCACAAAGGGAAATCCTTGTCAATGCACCATTCCTTAACACGTCCCCCCTGAACGCGCCCCCCCTCCCCCCCCCCCCAAAAAAAAAAAAAAAAAAAAAAAAACCCTGCAGGCCACGTCCCACACGCACAGAGCTCACACGCCCACACACCACACTAAAATAACACCGGGTTGGCGTGCCCAGATTGTAAACCCTGAGGAGAGCATTTTTAGCTCGAAACAATTTTGTAGGTTTTTAATCTTTCCATTTTAAAACCCCTATTTGAAACTGGTATATATATATATATATATATATATATATATATATATATATATATTGCTGAACGATTAAGTAGTGAGGGAAAACAAGTGCAGGTTAACAATTTCTTCCATCATTATAGTAATGACTTGGCAAAGATTTGAAAGAAGAAAAAAAAGGGGGTGGGGGGGGGGGGGGACGAAGAAAATGTGAAAATATATATTATAAATATGCTGTCTCAGCAGGGTAATACATGGTAGGGAGGCCAGCGCGAGACAGGACTTCTGTGCAATTATCGGTGTCGTCACAGTTTCAACGATAAATGTGGTAATTTAGACCACACATTGTCGAATTGATTTGGGTTGGGGGTTTTTTGTTTTTTTTTTTTGTTCTTGTTTTTAGGGGGAGGGTGGAGCTTACTGTAAGAGCGAGTGTGGAGGTTTCTGAGTGGAAGGACTCAATTAAGCTGTGCAGTTTGGGAGGGAGGGGGGGGGGGGGGGGGGGGGGGGGGGGGGGCAGTAATCTTTCGGAGAGCCCTGAAAAGATCATCTCTGCTGACTAGGTCGAAGGGCCCTTTGGGGAGGTCGATGAATGCGACATACAGGAGCATCCACTGCTCTCTGGACTTCTCCTGGAGTTGGCGAAGGGAGAAGACCATATCACTGTGGATCTCTCTGCTCGAAAGCCACACTGTGATTCTGGGTAGACACATTTAGCCAGCTTCTGCTGACGGTTCAGGAGGGCCCGAGCGTAGACCTTGCCGACGGTGCTTAGAAGAGTCATGTCTCTGTAGTTATTGCAGGCGCTCCTCTCGCCCTTGTTTTTTTTGTACAGGGTGACAATCTTGACATCCCTCATATCCTGCGTTACAGCTCCCTTCATTCCAGATTCAAACCAAGGATTTTGCAAAGTCGTTAAGTCGTGATGGGGTTGAATGTGTTTCCATATCAGTGGTCCGTGCTGAAGATGTTTCAGACGTGCTTCTTTTGGCCTGAATCCCGTTTCTTGAGCACTGTATCTTCTCTTTCAACAGGACCCCCATACTACTTTATTGGGGAGGTTAAAAAGGTGCAACACCTCCGCTGACCTGCTGATAGTCACTGCTACAATACTGAAACAACAACTACTATTACTACGACTGCTGCTGCTGTGTTGTTGCTACTGCTGCTGGTGCTTGAATATTTTACGGTGCTGCTCATACTTCTTCTACGGCGTCCTAATTCTTCTTTCCTCAAAGTTGTCTTCGTCCTCTTCTAAATCGTGCTACGGCTGTTGCTTTCTCCTTCTCTCTTTTTTCTTTTCCTTCTCTTTTCTTCTTCTTTCTTCGTCTTTCTCCTTTCTTCTTCTTCTTTTTCTTCTTCTTCTTCTTCTTCTTTTTCTTTCTTCTTCTCCTTCTCTCTTCTTTTCTTCTTCTTTTTTCTTCCCTTTTCTCTTTTTCTTTCTTCTTCTTCTTTTCTATTTCCCTTTTTCTTTCCCTTTTCTCTTTTCTTCTTTTCTTCTTCTTCTTCTTCTCTTCTTCTTCTTCTCCTTCCCTCTTCTTCTTCTTCTTCTTCTCTTCTTCTTCTTCTCTCTCTTCTTCTTCTTCTTCTTCTCTTCTTCTTCTTCTTCTTCTCTTCTCTTCTTCTTCTTCTTCTTCTTCTTCTTCTTCTCTTTCTCTCTTCTTCTTCTTCTCTTCTTCTATTCTTCTTCTTTTCTTCTTCTTCTCTTCTTCTTCTTCTTCTTTTCTTTCTTCTTCTTCTTCTTCTTTCTTCTTCTTCTTCTTCTCTTCTTCTTCTTCTCTCTTCTTCTTCTTCTCTTCTTCTTCTTCTTCTTCTTCTTCTCTTTCTTCTTCTCTCTTCTTCTTCTTCTTCTTCTTCTTCTTCTCTCTTATTCTTCTTCTTCTTCTCTCTTATTCTTCTTCTTCTTCTCTCTTCTTCTTCTCTCTTCTTCTCTCTTCTTCTTCTTCTTCTTCTTATTCTCATTCTTATTCTTCTTCTCTCTTCTTCTCTCTTCTTCTTCTTTCTTCTTCTTTCTTCTTCTTCTTCTTCTTCTTCTTCTCTTTTCTTCTTCTTCTTCTTCTCTCTTCTTCTTCTTCTTCTTCTTCTCTCTTCTTCTTCTTCTCTCTTCTTCTTCTTCTCTCTTTTCTTCTTCTCTTCTTCTTCTTCTTCTTCTTCTTCTTCTGTTCCTCTTCTTGTTCGTAATCTTGTTGTCCTGGCTGTTCTTCAAAAAAAACTATTCTTTATTTTCTTCACATTTTTTTCCTTTTTTTTTCTTTTTTTTCTTTTTTGGTGTTGTCTTTGCTTGCTGTGTTACCACCTAGCTTGTTGTTCGTGATTATTTTCACTTATTTTGCAGTTGTTGACGTCGTTTTTGTTGCGGTCTTCCTCATTTGATTTCGTTTTCTCTCCCCCTCTTCCACCTCCTCCCTCCTCCTCCTTCTCCTCCTCCTCCTCTTCCGTCTCCTCCTTCTCCTCCTTCTCCTCCTCCTTTGTTCTTTCTTCTTCTTCCCCCGTTTCGGTTTTATTCTGATGCAATGTCTGTTCACAGGTGCATTTTGCCCAAGTTCACACTCCGATGGGCGGAGTTGCGGGGTTAAGGGTTCGTGTTCCATACCTCCAGAAGTTTATCTGAAAACTACGTATGGTGAAGGTTGGAGATATCCTGACGCAGGCTTCGACTATTTGGCAAGTCCTTTGAACTGTGTGTCAGCCGGCGTATGGCCGGAGAGTGAGAGAAAGCACGTGCGTCGTGTTTTTCACGAGCGATGAACCAGCGAACAGCGGCACCATGACAGTGAAACTGCCAACGAATCTATCTACCAATCAGAGGACGTCATTTTTTTGTTTAAATATATATATATATATTTTTTTAGCCATTTTTTGCACATGTTTCAAGTTCAAGAAACACATCAATAGGCAAGAAACCACACACACACACACACACACACACACACACATACACACACACACACACACACACACACACACACACACACACACACACACACACACACACCACATTTTTTGGAAGGAATAACACAGAGAAGAACAAAAAAGATAATATGCTGCACCAACATATTCGATGAAGATTGAACCTATGAAAAATGTACACACACACACACACACACACACACACACACACACACACACACACACACACACACAGAGTCGCGCACACACGCACGCACACGCACGCACGCACGCACACACGCACACGCACACACACACACACACATACACACACACACACACACACACACACACACCGCCATCACGCACGCCCACACAAAACTGCCAATTACTCTCTCTCTCTCTCTCTCTCTCTCTCTCTCTCTCTCTCTCTCTCGCACACTAACATTTATCTTGTTCCTATTGAAGTTTAAGTGGAATTAAATGCAAAGAAACAGGATTAGCAAGTGGACTTTGTCTAATACACATGTTGGGCGACCTGACTGGTCGAATGCTGTAGATGTCTCTGCTACTGGTCGGAAGAGCTGCCGGCATTCATCTGTTGCTATACATAACACCTGTGCCGAGGACGAGTTGTGTTCTCTTGGGAACGGTCCTCAAGCGATGTGTGTGTGTGTGTGTGTGTGTGTGTGTGTGTGTGTGTGTGTGTGTGTGTGTGTGTGTGTGTGTGTATGTGTGTGTGTGTGTGTGTGTGTGTGTGTGTGTGTGTGTGTGTGTGTGTGTGTGTGTGTGTGCGTGCGTGTGTGCGTACGTGCGTGCGTGTGTTTCGACTACCAATGTCTATTTTGTGGGAAATCTAAATCTTATTCAAATCAGAAAAGCATAAATATCAATAACGCTATTAGTACATAATTATACACACTGATTAAATATGTTAGTATATGAAAGTAAATTTGAATAACCCGATCGTGTATTAATACATTGACTATCAGAATTACCTCTTGTTGCGTGCCTTTAGATAACGAAATGTATTAATATCAAAAAAGTCCATAGGCTATAGCAAAATAAAGTTTAGAATAACCCACTGCGACATAGTCTAGCATATATTCGAACCAAAATGTCTGTCTGATTGCAAAGTTGGCAAGAGTTATAGCACTCGTCCAAACTTTAGTCCAGAGATAAAGCCAGGCGTTGTGTATCAAACGCCAAAACATTACACTTTGCGTTCTGATGCCCATCAGTTAACAGAACACTCAGTTTTGCGTGGTGAGCAAAGTGTCAGCGGAAGAAAAGAAAAAGAAAAACTGGGAAAAAAACAAAATGCAAAGCATATAAACGTACTCCCAGTTTATCTTGAATACGCGTGAGATATTCCATAAAGAGGAAGAACTGTTTGGGGCCGTTGTAGCCGTTAGTAACGGCTATTCTGGTAAACATCGGCCATCATCTGTGACCCATAATGAACATATCTACAAATGTTCAGAAAGATCGGCCAGGTACTTTCTGAGATATTCCATAAAGAAGAAAAACCGTTATGAGCCATTATAGCCGTTAGTAACGGATATGACGGTAAAATAAAACATCGGGCATCATTCGTGACCCATATTGAACATACCTACAAATTTTCAGAAAGATCGGTTCAGTAGTTTTGTCTGGATCGAGTGGAACACATTTTGACCACGGACAGACAGACACACAGACAGCATTTCTTCGTTCCCATTCCAAAGTTCCCTGTTCTATAAGAACTGGGAGTACAAAAAAGGGGGAGGATGGAGGCCCCATGAAAAATAGGGGGAGCAAATTCTTAAAAAGGGGGGGGGGGGCAAATAGGAGGTGTAGGCAGAAACAAAACACCCTACCACACTCTTTGGAACCAAAGTTGGAGGTCAGATGTGTGACGAGTATCAGTATTGTGGTCACAACATCTTTGAGCTGATTGATCTTTTTCTTCCATTCAGGATGTATAGAATCCTTTTCTGAAAAAAAAATCGATAAAGGTCCGCCCCAAAAACGTTGACAAACGAATCACAAGACAAAACACGGCGCGTTCGACCTTCAGGCAAGATACACAAAGAAGTAAAAAGAGGTCTAAACGCGTCGTGTATTTTTTTTCTTGTGACTCGTTTGTCAACGTTTTTGTTGTTGTTGTTGTTGTTGTTGTTGTTGTTGTTGTTTTGTGTTGTTGTTGTTGTTGTTGTTGTTTTTTGGGGGGCTGAGCTTTATGAATGGTTTTTTTTTTCATATTTGTTTAGAAATCCACCTGCAGTC
>CM031628.1:25434409-25444349 GCA_018398815.1 Conus ventricosus
CTATTAGATTGGTCGTCTTTGTATTCGTCTGACTTTATTCAAGTTTAAAAGGCTGTGCCAGTCTTGAATAAAAGTTACTCTGAGTCAGGTTTTCTTATGGGAACAAAACTTACCCTGCTTGTTTATTGCTTGGGTTTTTAAATCTATTGGTATGCGTCAATGTACATAATGTGTGTCTGGCATCAGTCTTCTTGGCTTTACGTTCCTTATCATACCATCCATTTGTTGTTTTGTTATCCCCTCCTATGCCTATATTCATATACATACTTTTACCAGCCTCTTTTAATAATTTATTAAAATTTTCTAAACATAAATCTATATCAGTGTCTATCCCCTCTGTAATCTGTTTTAGTAGTGTTTTAGATCTCTCTGTTTCCATGTGCTGTACATATTCTCGTTGTTTTGCAGGGTCCCATCTAATTTTCTTTACAATTTTTTTCTTAACTTTGTCTTCCTGGGGGTCTGGCAATGTGCTCTGTATTACCATGCTGATTGGCATATGATGAGATTCAGTTCTTTCATCAATAACAATTTTTTACATTACCAATCAGCTCAATAGAACATACATAATAATCAATCGTACTGTTCCCTCTTTCAGAATGGAACGTATATGCACCATCAAAGTTCTCTGCACTTAGTCCATTTAGGGGAGTTAATTTAAATGTTTACAAAATTCTATTAATTATTTTCCGAAATCATTTGTAAAAAGTCCATTGACCTTCGTGCACACGTCCTGATCATTGTTCAATGTGTCATTATCATCATTTACACTCAGACCCCATTCCCTGTACGTGCATTGAAGTCTCCTCCAATAATAATAGAAAAAGTCATTTCGTTGCTCTATTTGTGTTAGTAAATATTGCTCTAGTAGATCTAAGGTACATGTATAGTCCTTATCAAAATAGAAACGACTATCTACTGGGGGTATATATATTAAAAAAAAACCATAATATCCTTCCCACAATTTAACAGATTTTTTGATATATGTATACATAATACATTTTTATCCCCATGTTTATTAACTGAACACAGTCAGACATTTCTTTTTTAATTAACATAACAGCTCCCCCCCCCCCCCCCCCCCCCCCCCCCTGTCCCCCCAAGGTCGCCCATTTTAGAATTCACAGCTGGCAATGGATATGTAAAAAATCTGAACATTTTGTTTCAAAATCAAATGACTCTAACGTACAAGTTTCGCTTAGACAGCAAATATCAAATGACGTGATATATTCTAAAAAATCAGGGTCAGTTAATTTCTCAAGCAGACCGACGTTCCAGCAACCAAAATACAGCTTTTTCTTACCATCTTTAGTTTCATCCTTACTCAAATTTCCACTTTCATCCTCGTTCTCATTTTCATTTTCTCTTGTCTCATTCATTTTTATCTCATTTAGATGATTTACCGTGTATTGTCTCACATTTCCATCTTCTCTAGCATTGTCATTTAGCTTGTTCTCTGTGTGTTGACCTCTAGTGACATTATTTCTTGAATTTTGTGTGTGGCCTTGGCCTAATTCTCATATTTTCTCCTTTTCTTTTCTTTCCTTCCAGCCTTTCTTCGTTGATTGAGAACGTGTGTATCCAGGTGAGTGTGTATAGCTTGATTGTTTGTTTGTTGTTCTTGAAGTGTTTGTATTGGATCTTAATGCTTGTTTTCCTGATGTGTGTTGTTTGGGTTTGGTTTTGCCCCCTTTGTTCGATTTGTCTCCTTCTTCACTATCAGAATATACTATGCTTGTGTAAGTATAGTTTCTTCAGTTGTAGATTTTCGTGTACTCGATGGTTGTCGTACACTTATCTTGTCGTCTTTCTTAGTTATATCTTCTTTTCTTTTATGAGTGGTTTTATGTGTAAGACTATTGTCCGTCTTTCCCTTCTCTATGTGTGTGAATGGATCGTACCCGCGAATGAGGTGTAGTCGAGATTGTGTCTCAATGTCTGTCTCAGTCATGCATTCCGTGTTTGTCCCTAAGCTGTCTCCTTGAATGCTCCAGATACTGTCCAATTGATCGCTATGTTTATCCTGCGCGCGAGCCAGTGTGTGTACTAGGAACTGTGAAGGCATCTGATTCGGGTTGCCTTGACCTGATTCTGAGGGTGAGGAAATGCCTGTATTTTGATCTACTCTGACATCAGTGTTGTTTGCCTCGTATGTTTTCCCCATCCCACTTTTTTTTCTGCCACACCCCTTTTCGCACTTTCGCTTACTGTCTTGTTTCCTGTTTCCCCCTCGCCATTCACTCTTTCTTTCCTTTCACTCTCTTCCTTCTTCTCATCACTTACTCTCTGTTTCTCAGACCTATTTTCTTGATTTTCTGTTCCACTCTCTCTCTCTCTCTTCGTCCATAAGATCCCCCCCCCCCCCCCCTCCACCCCAATCGACAAAAACTCAAGATCGCTGCCCCATTAATTTCCTTCTACACTTTCATCTCTCTCAACTCCATTTTCTCCCCCATTCACTCCTTTCGCACTTTTTTTTTCTTACCCATCATCTCTTCCACCTGTTCTTTCACTCTATTTCTATCTTCCTCTCTTTCTTTCCTCCAATCTTTTCCTTTTCTCTCGAGATCTCATCCCTCATCCCTCTCACTCTCACCTTCCAGTCATCAAAGTTTCTGTCACCACTTGGACTATAATCACTTTCATTCCTTCCTCTCTGTATCCATTGTCCCTTTGTGCCAAATTGTTTTCTGGAAGTATTTTCATATCCGTATTCTTCTTGCTGCTGGTGCTGTCTATACTGTTCATGTTGGCTGTCATTCTGTTCTACTCGTGGTCTGTATTCTTCTCTTACATACAGCCCCCCCCCCCCCCCTCTCCCCCACATAGTACCCAACTTGCCTTGTGCCCTCAGATCACGTAGTTGGTCAGCTTGGCGTTTCGTCCTATCTTGTGACACTTGTATGCCTTCCTTCTTCATCTTCTCACGTGCCTCGTGGTTCTTTAGAATCTTCATGGTGTCTCCCCACCTGAGGAAACGCACGATCACAGGTCTGGGTCTCTCTGCTAAAGGGTCCGGTTTGCCTAGCCTATGTGCACGTTCTACTGCGTCGTCGGCCCATGTCTCTTCTTCCATGTATTTATCTAGTGTCTCTCTGATCACCTCTTCACATCTCTCTCTCTCTCTTGCTATCGTCCGTGCTCTCTTTGATACCGAAAAACTTTAAATTGTTCTGTCTGGAATAACTTTCGATTCGGTCCATTGGTAGACGAAATAACCAATCTGGATCAGGAGTGCCCAGTTGATCAATGAGTTGTCAACGTAGGCTAAGGTTTGTTACACTCTTGGTAAAAGGAAAGTAAAGACCAGATACGGTTGCTTCCCTTAGTCGCTTGCCGGAAATGACCTTGCGATGGGTGAAGCACCCAACCTAACACGCTATACTTCAAGGCGATTGCGTCCCTTGACACAGCCGAAACCCCACCATATATTGATTTGTATGAGTCAACTGTTACTGCTAACTTATGCACATCAAGTGACGTGTCAGAATCGATACAAACACACACACACATACACATATTACTCAAGTGGTACTTGGAACATGGTCTTGTTGTGAACAACATCACATTAGTCATTGAGTACACACCCAACCCGTGTTCAAGGAGTTTGGTGAACGGGTGTCTGACGCACGCAGACAGGGTGATAAGGATTCATTGCAGACTATTTTGGCTGAAACCTTCAATTGCTAGGCAACAGTGCCTATGGTAAAACGCTGACTAACATCGCCAAACACCGAGACATTCATTAGTCACCGTGGATCAAGCCCCCAAACTCGTCAATGAAGGTCGGTTTCAAAAACTGACTGAGCTAGGTGGCGGTTTGTAGAAGTAGAAATGAGAAGAAAAAAAAGATCAACTGGGCACTCCTGATCCAGATTGGTTATTTCGTCTACCAATATGCCAAGTTGCGAATGTTGCAGTTTTATTATGATTGTTTGGACAAATTTGTCAACAGATCAGATTTTCAACTTTTGGAGATGGATGCGGATTCGCTGTACATGGCACTCAGTCATCGAAGGTTGGACCAAGTCGTAAGACCCTCCATGCGACAGCAGTTTTCCGTTGACTACAATCAGTGGTTTCCGAGTCAAGCTGTAGCTTCTTTTTTCTGTATTTGTATGATAGCGTTCCAACGTGATTGTGGTCTTGATGACTGTTCTAATAGTCGTTTTATTTTTTCTTGTATCAGAGTGTGCTGTTTAATCCATTATTTTTGGGAAACAGTCCCCCACCTCCTCGTAGTGTTTCCTGGGTGGTGCTTCGTTCTGTAAGATTGACTAAAGTTAAAATTACTTTTTGCTTTGACTTTAGTCCGTTTTATAGCTAGCGGGCGGGGGGAAACATGTCATTTACACTAATATCACGATGCTCTGATGCAACATGATTTTTCTTTTTTTGGCACGCAAATACGTTGATATAGCCTCCCTGATTCGATTATACATTTCGATGGTTAAAAAACATTCAGCTTTTTCATAATTTGACAGACAGGCGTGTAAATTACAGTGCATGCGTTTTCATCGCTCTTAGGGTCTTTAATAGTGACCTCACATCGATCTCGTGATGCAATCACCGAGCATCCTCTGTCTATGATTTGTCTCTAAGGCGCTTTAATAGCAATGTCGAGAGTCGGACATGATCAGCTGGTAAGGATGTAGCGGTAAACTTCGACCTTTCAAGGAGCTGACTGCCTTTTTTCAGCATGTGTTTGTGTGTTGTCACCCTTGCGAGACGGCCTAAACAAAAAAAAAAACAACAAAAAAACCAAAGACACCTACTAACCCCCAAATCTCAGTCTTTAACTATTAATGAACCAGTCTAAAGAGTCAGTCATGATCAGCTGGTAAGGGTGTAGCGGGTAAACTTCGGACCTTTCAAGGGAGCTGACTGCCTTTTTTCATCATGTGTTTGTGTGTTGTCGCCCTTGGGAGACGGCCTAAACAACAACAACAAAAAACACGAGTCGCTATAACCATCTGTCATTTTTTAAAAAAGCCCATTGCACCATCACGATGCAATCATCGTGCATGCCTTGTCATCGCCCTTAGGGTCTTTAATAGGATCTCACATCGATCTCGTGATGCCATCACCGAGCATCCTCTGTCATATGATTCGTCCCTTAGCACATTAATGGCGAGGTCGTGACCTCCTCCTCATCCTCCTCCGTTTTGGGGGATGAGAAGTCCCTAACCCTACTACTCTGGTATCCTTAGCCTGTTGTAAACCACACTAACAGTCGAAATGTATCGGAACTCCAAACACTCACTGGTTATCCTCCGCATCTTGCTGCGAACTCAGAGAGAGAGAGAGAGAGAGAGAGAGAGAGAGAGAGAGAGAGAGAGAACAGGATTACGTCAAGGTAAAAGGGATACGCTGGTGGCACGTTACATGGCATGATACAAACCAACATAAAACAACATTCAATCCAACAACACCAAAGGAGAGAGAGAGAGAGAGAGAGAGAGAGAGAGAGAGAGAGAGAGAGAGAGAAGAGAGAGAGAAGAACGTATAATGAACAAGGAAATATTATCAATCCTCCAAACTGGAAAGAATTATGAATTTGGTGGGAGAAAACAAATGTGAAGAGGACTTTGCAGCGAATAGTCTCAACGGAACTGCTTCGTTTTTCTTTCTCATCTTGTTCCATTTCTCTACCTTTTGTCCTGTTCCTCTCTTTCTGTTTCTGTGTTTTTCTCTTCTTGTTTTCTGATAATCTGACCCATTGTAAATGCGAACGAACAAAACATTTCTCATCCTCGTTATTTCCTATTTCCTCTCTTGTTTGCCTTAGCTGGTTGAAATAAACAGTATTATCAATGCAGAAACTGGAGAAAATTGAGTCTGAGCTATGTTCTCTCTCTGTCTCTCTCTGTCTCTCTCTCTCTATCCTCTTCTCTCTCTCTCTCTCCTCTCTCTCTCTCTCTCTTCTAATTTGTTTTAACTTAAGACCACAGTTTTGTCGTCTGTCCAAGTGTTTTTTGAAGATGACGGGCTCGGTCAATATGCTTCTGCTTCTAATTCATCATATTTCTGACCCTTTTCTGTGCACCCTGGCTATTCTTACACCTTCCTGATAATGCTGTTTTTGTTAGTGTCTCATCTATCATCTTTTATGCTCCCCCTGTCCTCTATGTCTGTCTCTCTCTCTGTGTCTCTGTCTCTGTCTCTCTCTCTCTCTCTCTCTCTCTCTCTGATCGAATAAAAGTTTTCAGAGTTCGAGTTCCTCTCCTCCTCTCTCTCCTCTCTCATCTCTTCTCCTCCTCTCTCTCTCTCTCTCTCTCTCTCTCTCTCTCCTTTCTCTCTCCATCTGTCTGTCGTCTCTCTGTCTCTGTCTGTCTGTGTATCTCTGTACCTGTCTGTCGCTCTGTCCTCTCGCTCTGTCTCTCACTCTGTCTCTCTCTGTCTCTCTGTCTGTCTGTCTCTCTCTCTCTCTCTCTCTCTCTCTCTCTCACATGGATGATTTTGTTTCTGAGATGGGAGGAAGTAGCAAGGAAGACTGTGCTAACCTGCGGTGTTTCCAAGATGTTACTATAAATAGTTTTGGGAAATCCCTATTGGACTTTTGCTTTATATTTGATCTTATTATTCTGAATGGATTTTGCAATGGAGATCGGAAGGAGATTTTACTTTTGTGTCACACCAAGGATGTAGTGTGATTGATTATTTTTCTTATTTCAGATTGTTTGGTCGATAAATGCACTATGTGTGTTGGTGACAGTTATTTTCCTGGCATTTGCCGCTCGAACTGAAATGGAGAAACACTCTGGGCAATAAGGAAATTATTCCACGTCAGAAAGGAGAAGAACGAATTGTGTGGTCGGAAGAGAATGTGGAATGCTATAAAAATGAACTTGATAGTGATTGCTTTAAGGAATGTTTACAAAATGCCTCGGACATGCTGTCTTTTGATGTAAATGCCTGTTGTTGATATGTTCTCACGTGCCATGTATGGAGCTGCTACCTGTATGATTAGAATGGTTGGAAATCGAAGGAAAGAATGCAATGAATGGTTTGACAATGAGTGTGAAAAAAAGAAAAGAACAGTCAAAGGTCTTCTAAACAGTTTCCAAAGGTGTAAAAGGGAAGATAAATAAAAAGTATTACAAAGAACGTTATGTAAATGAAAGAAGGGAATATGGGCAGATGAAGAGAAAAAAGAAACATGAATTGAAGAATTAAAATTACAAAAACTAAAAAATTCGGTTAAAGATTCAAGTCTGTTTTGGTCAATAATTAGATCAGTGAGTAGAAAGCCATTTATTTATAATAATATAAGCACTCAACAATGGTATGATCATTTTTCAGCAGTTTTAGAGATACAGTTGACATTAATAATGAAAATGACACGCTTGTTGAAGATGCCGGAGGTTTTGAAGAGCCCTTATTTAATGATGCTATTAGTAGAAATGAAGTGATTGATAGTATAAAAGCATCTAAAGTCAGGGAAAAGTGCGGGCCCAGATAGAATTTAAGTGAAAATGCTGAAACATGCAAATTACGTTGTCATTGATTTCCTTGTAATGTTATTTAATAGACTGTTTAATGATGGGAACTTCCCTGCTGCCTGGGCCAAATCTATATATGTTCCTATTCATAAAAAGGGAGATCCAAATAACCCAGATAACTACCGTGGAGTTGCTCTGACAAGTGTCGTAAGTAAAATCTACACCCATATTTTAAACAGAAGACTCACAAAGTGGGCAGAAAGGGAGGAAAAAAATCATCGAAGAACAAGCTGGATTCCGATCTCACTATAGTACTATAGACCATATTTTTACGCTTTTTGCAATAGTTCAAACACACTTATTGAAAAACAAAAAAGTGTACATTGCTTTCGTCGACTTTAGAAAGGCCTTCGACTCCGTTAATCGTAACATGTTATGGGATTCTTTACGTAAAAGTGGAGTGGATGGCAAGTTGTACATGGCACTTCTGGTATTTACGATTGTGTTTCGGCATGTGTGCGTGATAAGTGTATTTATTCAGATGTTTTTGGATGTCCACAAGGAGTGAAGCAAGGATGCTTATTAAGTCCTCTGATGTTTTCATTCTTTATTAATGAATTAGCAATTGAAATAACAAAGAAAGGAAAGCATGGCATTCAAATGATCCCAGGAGCGGTTGAAATTTTTTTAACTGTTATTCGCAGATGATGTGATATTATATCTAATACTGTGGTGGGTCTTCAAAATCAGCTGAATAGATTGAAAGAAGAGGCAGATCGTCCTGTCTCTAACTGTTAATCTTGAGAAAACAAATGTAATGGTATTCAGAAATGGTGGTCACCTTGCACGCCATGAAAAGTGGTTTTATGGCACAATAGAGGTAAAAAATAACTAACTCATATAAATATTTAGGTATGCTGTTTACAACCAGGTTGAGTATGAAACGCGCAGTAGATGAGAATTGTAGAAAAAGAAAAAAGGGAGTCATAGAAATTCTAAAAGCTTTAAGGAAACTAAATTCGATTGATTCTTGTATTTTTTGGAAGCTTTTTGATGCAAAAATCGAACCACTTCTACGTATGGCGCTGAAATATGGGGTTCTCGTGACAGCATGATCTAGAGAAAGTACACACATTTGCAGTCAAGCGCTTCTTAAGTGTTCCACTGCATACGTCAAATACAGTAATGTATGGTGAAACTGGCAGATACCCTTTATATATCAGGACGTATGTAAATGTATAAAATATTGGCTTAAGTTATGAGGTTACCTGACTCAAGACTCTGTAAACAGGCATATCAAATGCTATTAAATGAACTTGATCGGGGAAAGAAAATTGGGTATTTTTATCAAGAAGATTCTAACTACGAATGGATTTGGAATCGTGTGGATGTGCCAGGGAGTTGGATATGAAAACGATTTTATTTTGGAATTTAAAGATAGGATGATTGCTTCTTATAAACAGAACTGGCATTCCAAAATGGAAAACACAGAACGGTACAGTTGGTTTTTTAGTTTTAAAAGTATATTTGAAACAGAAAAATATGTATCGTTGATTACGTGCCAGGTGGCACAGAATTTGCCTTGCCAGGCTTAGATCCAGAACTCTTGGATTGAATGCCCTATAAAAAATGGTTTCTTACTGAGCCATCTACACAGTCGCCTTGTCCATTGTGTGGTTCCTTTAAGAAGATGAGAAGCATTTCCTATTCCATTGTAAAGAATACAGCAGTATCCGCGAAAAATGCATAATTTTTGAAAAACAATGTGCTAAAAATGAGGACTTAGTTGGTGTGCTAAAACTGAACTATGACGATGATTCTGTGAAATCTCTTGCAAAGTATATTGCAGAAGCTTTGAACATCAGAAACAAACAAACTAACTCGAACTAATGTAATTAGTAAAGAACGCGAATTCTGATGAAGATCTACGTTGTATTCATGGTACTTCCTTAGAATGGCGTTGTATTGGATGGTCTCAATGCATGTCTATTTTGCTTGAAGCCAAGCATTCAATTTCATGCATATCTATTTTGGACTTGTTACCTTGCCTTATTTTGTTTTGTTCTTTTGTTTGAACCCCCATGTCACAAAGGCTATATAGCCAATGACATTAAAAGTGTTCAGTGTTCAGTGTTCAGTGTTCTCTCTCTCTCTCTCTCTCTCTCTCTCTCTCTCTGTCGTTTCTCTGTCTCTGTCTGTCTGTCTGTGTCTCGCATTGTCTCTCACTCTGTCTCTCTGTCTCTGTCTCTCTCTCTCTCTTTCTCTCTCTCCTCTCCTCTCTTCTCTCTCTCTCTCTCTCCCAAAGCCCTCCTCTCGGTCTCGCTTGTCCGTCTGTCTGTCTATCTTGCTCCAGTGCCTCTCTGTCTGTCCTCTTCGTCCCGTCTGTCTTCTCTCTTTCCTCTCCTCTTCTCTCTCTCCCCCTCTCCTCTCCTCTCTCTCCTCTCTCATCCTCCCCAAAAACCTCCCTCCTTCCCCCTTTTCTTTCTTCCTCTTTTCCC
>CM031628.1:25445349-25450349 GCA_018398815.1 Conus ventricosus
GGAAAGTTCGTATCACTTTTCTATAACCTTTCCTACTGGTAAGTTTAAGTAGGGTTTTTATGGGGACTTCTCATCCCCCAAAAACGGAGGAGGAAGGGGAGGAGGTCACGACCTCGCCTTTAATGTGCCTAAGGGACGAATCATATAAACAGAGGATGCTTGGTGATGGCATCGCGAGATCGATGTGAGATCCCTATTAAAGACCCTAAGGGCGATGACAAGGCATGCACGATGATTGCATCGTGATGGTTGCAATGGGCTTTTAAAAAAAAATTGACAGACTGGTTATAGCGACTCGTGGTTTTTTTGTTGTTGTTAGCATCTCCCAAGGGCGACAACACACAAACACATGATGAAAAAAAGGCAGTCAGCTCCCTTGAAAGGTCCGAAGTTTACTCGCTACACCTTACCAGCTGATCATGACTGCCCTCTTTAGACTAGTTCTTTAATAGTTAAAGAATGAGATTTATGGGTTAGTTAGTTTTCTTGGGTTTTTTTTTTTTTTTTTTTTTTTGTTTAGGCCATCCCCCAAAGGGGTTGACAACACACAAACACATGCTGAAAAAAGGCAGTCAGCTCCCTTAAAGGTCCTAAGTTTACCCCTACATCCTTACCAGCTGATCATGACCGACTCTACATTGCTATTAAAGCGCCTTAAAGACGAATCATATGACAGAGGATGCTCGGTGATTGCATTGCGAGATCGATGTGAGGTCACTATTAAGACCCTAAGAGCGATGAAAATGCATGCACTGTAATTTACACGCCTGTCTGTCAAATTATGAAAAGCTGAATGTTTTTTAACCATCAAAATGTATAATCGAATCAGGGAGGCTATATCAACGTATCTGCGTCCCCAAAAAAAAAGAAAAATCATGTTGCATCAGAGCATCGAAATATTAGTGTAAATGACATGTTTTTCCCTGTCTGCTGATCGTTTGAGCTAAAACGGACTAAAGTCAAAGCAAAAAGTAATTTAATTTTAGTCATCTTACAGAACGAAGGACCACCCAGGAAACACTACGAGGAGGTGGGGGACTGTTTCCCAAAATAAGGGATTAAACAGCACACTCTGATACAAGAAAAAAAAAAACGACTATTAGAACAGTCATCAAGCCCAACAATCACGTTGGAACGCTATCATACAAAAAAGCTACAGCTTGACTCAAACCACTGTTTGTATCAACGGAAAACTGCTGTCGCCTGGAGGGTCGTACGACTTGGTCCAATCTTCGATGACTGAGTGCCTGTACAGCGAATCCGCATCCATCTCCAGAAGTTGAAATCTAAATCTGTTGACAAATTTGTCCAACAATCATAATAAAACTGCAACATTCGCAATTGGCATATTGTAGACAAAATAACCAATCTGGATCAGGAGTGCCCAGTTGATCCTTTTTTTCTTCATTTCCACGTCTACAACACCGCCACCTGCCAGTCAGTTTTTGAACAACCGACCTTCATTGACGAGTTGGGGGCTTGCCCGGGACTAAGTTTGCTCGGTGTTTGGGGGGGTGTAGTCGCGTTTTACCATAGGCACGGTTGTAGCAATTGAAGGTTCAGCCAAATGGGTCTGCAATGACCTTTCACCCGTCTGCGTGCGTCAGACACCGTTCACCAATTTCCCTTGAAACAGGGGTTTGGGGTGGTATCAATGACTAATGTGATGTTTTTTCACAACAAGACCATGTTCCAAAGTACCACTTGATAAATATGTGTATGTGTGTGTTGTTTTGTTTGTATCGATTCTGACACGTCACTTGATGTGCATAAGTTAGCAGTAACAGTTGACTCATCAAATCAATATATAGTGGGTTTCGGCTGTGTCAAGGACGCAATCCCCTTTTTGAAGTATAGCGTGTTAGGTTGGGTGCTTCACCCATCGCAAGGTCATTTCCGGCAAGCGACTAAGGAAGCAACCGTATCTGGTCTTTACTTTCCTTTTACCGAGAGTGTAACAAACCTTAGCCTACGTTGACACATTTTTCCAGTCATTACGTGGGGGACCCATCATAACACTAAATTAAGGGAGGCTAAGGGGGTTTGCAACTGCGTTTAATACCGCCTCATACAACGATAACACATTTTTTTCCCATTCATCCCTAGGGCTAGCCGGGGGATTGCGCCTGCCACAAAAACGATGACACATTTTTTTCTTCCCCCATCAATCTAGGAGTGGTCCGTTAAGCTGTCACATTTTTGCACCGTATAACAAATTCACAAGTGTTCACTGGGTCGTGGGGTTTAAAACGAGGACCGTGATCGAGTCAGAGATAGAAAAATTTCACATAAACGCAGACAGACAGAGACACAGATGGACAGAGACACAGACAGATAATAATGAAAAAGGAGAAGGAGAAAAGGAAGAAGAGAAGAAGAAGAAGAAGAATCATCACTAAATTCATTGTATTAAGAATACTTGTATTTTCGAAATCGAACAAAAGAGTTATATGTAACATCAAATTCCAAATTCTCACTGACCAAAATTTTAGGTTGTTTTTTTTTTTAAAGCTCCTTTTCCACACAACGTAATGATAACGCCTTGGTCCTGACCTTTATTAATAAACAACAAAAAGAAAATGCTTACCAATGAGTTATTTATCACAATTATTATTCAGCAACAGACTACATTTAATGTGACCTTCCATCACGAAATGAGTCTCTTTTCACCAAAAAGTTGTTTGGGAGTTTTAACATGATCTAAAAACACTTTTTACACTCGTTTTTATTGGAGAAAACCACTGCCAATATCAGATGATTAGTTTTTGAGATACAGGGTTTAGAAAACGGACCACTCTAAGCAACCCTTTTTATAAAATGAGGGGAAAACTGAATGACATTGGATAACTATTTCAGACAAGGCAAGTATAGTTGACACAGTTTAATGTCACAACTGTGAGCTTTTGAACGATGTTGTGTCACTTGTTGGGTCCATTGTAACGCAGAGGGAACACGGATTGTCGTGAATTTCTCTTGTGGACATTTTTTCCGGAGTCAGTCATAATATTTTTACTTATTGGGCGCTGTGACCAATCATAATGAGTAAACACCTATCACAGAAGACAAGGGAGGGTTACCTTGAATAGTGGCGGGGTTTTAGATGGTGTGTCTTTTAGCTGGGGGTACAACTTTAAAAGAATGAGGTTGATGCTACATGATGGTGATGTCCTTACCCTGGCAAAACCTTAGATACATGTTTTGCTGTTATTTTAATCGGGGGAAACTTTTTTTTTTGTGATAAATAACTCATTGGAAGAATTTTCTTTTTGTTGTTTATTAAAAAAGGGTCAGGACCAGAGAATTATCTTACTGTGGGGAAAAGGACTTTAAAAAAAACAATTTAAATTTTCAGGAAAATTTTGGGAATTTTTATGTTAATTAACTCTTTTGTTCTTTTCGAAAAAACAAAATTTTTTAAATACAGTGTTTTAGTGAGTTTTTCCCTTTTTTCTTTTTCTTTTTCCTCTTCCCTCCTTCCTTTTCATTATTATCTGTCTGTGTCTCTGTCCACTGTGTCCCCTTTTTGTCGCGTTTATTTTTTTTTCTATCTCGACTCGATCACGTCCCCGTTTAAACCGCCGACCATGAACACTTGTGAATTTGTTTTTAAAGGGGAAAATGTGACGCTTAACGGACCACCCAGATTTTGGGAAGAAAAAAAAAGTGTCATCGTTTTTTTGTGAGGCGCAATGCCCCGGCTGCTCTAGGGGTAATGGGAAAAAAAAAGTGTTTACGTTGTATGAGGGGTTTTTAACGTCAGTGCAAACCCCCCCCCTCCCTTAATTTTGTGTTATTTTATCGGGGCCCCCATAAAAACTGGGAAAAAAAGTGTCAAGTAGGCTAAGTTTGTTTTACCTCGGAAAAAAGGAAAGTAAAGACCCGTACGGTTTCTTCCCTTAGTGCTTGCCGGGGAAATGACCTTTCGATGGTGAACACCCCAAACCCAAACCTATACTTCAAGGCGTTGCGTCCCTTGACAAGCCGAAACCCCCCCATATATTTATTTGTATGAGTAACTGTTAGCAACTTATCCACCAAATGACTTCAGAAACGATACAAACAACACAACATAACATATTACTCAAATGGTATTTGGGAAAATGTCTTGTTGTGAAAAAATACTTAGCTTGATACACACCCAACCGTGTTTAAGAATGGGGAACGGGTGTCGACGCCCACAGACAGGTGTAAGGATTTTTTGCAGACTATTTTGGCTGAACCTTTAAAAAGCTGGAAAAAATGCCCATGGTAAAAAAGCGACTAACTCGCCAAACACCAGCATTCATTATGTCAACCCGGGGTCAAGCCCCCCAAACCCTCAATGAAGGTCGGTTTCAAAAACTGACTGAGCTAGGGGGGGGTGTTTTAGAAGTGGAAATGGAAAAAAAAAAAGAAATAATGGGCACTCCCGATCCGACTGGTTATTTCGTCTCCAATATCCAAAGTTGCGAATGTTGCAGTTTTTTTATGATTGTTTGGAAAAATTTGCCACAGTCTTTTTTTCAATTCTGGAGATGGATGCGGATTCATGCAGGGCACTCATCTCAAAAGGTTGGACCAAGTGGGACGACCCCCAGCACACTTTTTTCCGTTGACACACTCAGTGGTTTCCGAGCAAGCTGTAGCTCTTTTTTTCGTATTTGTATGATAGCGTTCCAAAGTGATTGGTTCTTGATAAATTTTTTTTCTAATAGTCGTTTTTTTTTTTTCTTGTATCAGATTTGGCGTTTAATCCATTATTTTTGGAAACAGTCCCCACCCCCTCGTAGTGTTTCCTGGTGGTCCTTCGTTCTGTAAGATTGACTAATTTTAAATTCTTTTTGTTTTACTTGTCGTTTATAGCTACGATGGGGGAACTTTTCATTTGCACTAATATCATGATCTCTGATGCAACATGTTTTCTTTTTTTTGGCAGCAAATACGTTGATAAAAACCTCCCTGTTTCGATTTTTTACATTGGGATGGTAAAAACTTCAGCTTTTTCATAATTTGACAGACGG
>CM031628.1:25460349-25462849 GCA_018398815.1 Conus ventricosus
TCTCTTTCCTTTTGCCCATTACACACACACACACACACACACACACACAACACCACACACACACACACACACACACACACACACACACACACACACACACACACCTTTAAGCACGCACTTGTCCGTTTACGTATATGTGTTTATACGCCATTGCCTACATGTATTTGTTTGTCTTTCATTTGATGTCATCAGTTCTGAAGAAGGTCTATGGTCGAAACGTTGAAGATTTTTGTTGTTGTTTGTTTGGGTTTTTTTTTTTCTGTTTTCACATCTTCTGAGCATCCTACAAGATATAGGTTGTACCGACGTTTACTTTCAGTCCGAGTTCTGCAGATATTACAAATAAATTGTTTAGCTGGGTTTGAAGGCCACTCGGGCTGGATGACAACAAAGCAAGATCATCAGCAAACATTAACAAAAAGAACTCAGTAGTGTCAGGTCTAAGCTGGAAGCCATGTTTACCATTACCAGTCTATAGTAAAACATTCCACAGCACATGTCTCTTGACTGTGTCGAATGTCTTCTGAAAGTCTACAAAGGCTACGTAAATCTTTCTGTTTAGAGTGAAATGTTTTTGAACAAAGGCATGCAATGTGAAAATGTAGTCGATTGTTGAATAATCTTTGCGGAAAACAGCCTGTGTTTCAGATATAATACTGTATGTATTCGACCAATCTGTCAAACTCTTATTTAGTAGATAAATTTATGATTTACTGAGGCTAGATAAAAGAGCAATACCACGATAATCATCGGGATTTTTTATGTCTCATTTTTTATGTAGTGGAAAGATGATAGCTTTCGACTATTCACTGGGATACGTACCTTTGGAAAACAATGCATAAAAATACTTTGTCAAAAAAGGGACAATCGTGTTCTGTGAGACTTTTAAAAGTTCATTTATTACCCATCAGGTCCTGCTGCTTTTCCTGATTGAGCTTGTTTTACAGTTTCTTTTACCTCTTATTCTGTTATATCAATATTTAAGCAGTCAAAAATGTTATCAACGCCGTTACTTTCTGACTCAAAAATATCGTGATCGTGTTGTTCAGCACTGTCATTTAAAAGTTTAGAAAAGTGACCAGATCAGTCTTCTTTTGCAGGCCTATGTTATTTTTGAGTCTGGTTTTACGTTTCCATTTTTTTTTAAATTTATTTCCATGATGTCTGTGAATTATGTCAATTGTTGACAAGCCTATCTGCAGCTTCCTTTTTGAACTCTTTTCCCTCGATTCTAAGAGCAGGTTTGTACGTTTTCCTTTCCTGTGCATATGATCGTGTTTTCTGGTTTTTTAATTCTTCTAAAGATTCTTTTAAAAGCTTTTTTTGCGTTCTTCTCTGACTGGTGACAATCGTTGTCGAACCAGGGGTTACTTTGTTTAGGAGTGGGAACATCACGTTTAGTCATACAAATCCGCTTAGTCATACACATTGCAGCATGTTTAATAGCACATGTAAAAGTGTCCAAAGCATCATCGATCGATTGTTCAATTTTAGCAGTGGCTTCTGCTGTATGGTCAGAAAACCCAGAAGAAGTACAGGTTTCAAAGAGTGCATGTACTTCATCTGGATTTCATACTATTTTGTCAAGAGATGTTACGGATGGTGTGTGGTGCGTGTTTTGTTGTCTGATCTCACTCTCAAAAGTTTGGATGCGTGTACGACTTTTCCCCTACACACACCCACACCATACGAACATAGATAGCCAGGCAACACACGTGTAAGATTTTCTTCTTTTTATATGCTGCCTGAACCATCAATATGAATCGTTACCAAATCAATACATGCCATTACATAGAATACAGATCAATGCACGTCAATTAAGACATCAATACATAAGACACTTCAATCATCATATATCAGCGTATTATACTACGTATCTTTATATAACTCACAGATCTCGCCGGCGCCGTCCACAGTGTCTCACATATATAGACTCGGTTCCACAGTACCGAAGCCACAGTCTACAACACTAAAAGAAGACAAAGAAGGATAACCAAGGTCCCCACATGATAAGCACAGCCGTTCACAAACACAAGCGATGAAGAAGAAGAAACAGAATCTCCATATAACAAGCACAATAAATCACGTAGAACTTTCATCAGAAGAACCGCAGATTTACATTCACAAGGCACAGTAATCCATAGCAGAAGGACCGCAGATTCACAAAGCACGGCGATCCGTAGAAGAAGAATCGCAGATTCATAAGCACAGTACTCCACAGAAGAAGAACGGCAGATTCATAAGGCACAGCAAATCAATATTGAAAGCATACGATTTACCGACAGCACAAGGGGCATATGTACCGACTCGACTCTCTCTTCTACTACGAAATCTGTACATAGTGAAGCAAAGTCCGGAGATGCAATACAGCAATCATGTTCACCTGCATCACTAGGACTCGGCGAAACACAAGTACATTGCTTTGATGCATCAGGGTAACAGGATCGGTTCAAGATCAACAGTTCATAACAGGCACACAAATCTAAGAGGTGTCTACCAA
>CM031628.1:25467849-25490349 GCA_018398815.1 Conus ventricosus
TTGAAGCTCAAAGGGTACATGGACTAGAAATCTTTTCGATGGTGCTCCTTGCTTTGTGGAATCCAACATGTTATTCCGCGGTGTTGACATTTGCTTGCGGTTGCAGTCAATTCAGAATGAGTCTGAGCATTATTATGCTGTCGTCGCTGATCAAGCTTGTATATGGTAGTCCTGGGAGTGTTGGAGATTTCCTTACTTGGGTAGGGTGACGACTGGTGATTGAATTCATGGCGTGGGCCACTCCCAGTGATACTAGTCAGCCTGCGGGCAGTGGAGGTGACTACACACCGTGACGTCACTGCACACGGCAACGATGCACGGGCCTCTCGTTCCGGGCAGGTGACAGGAAGACAGACAGGACTACACGGCTGTTTTAGGAACTGGTCCAACAGGTCGTCCCCAGGCTTGGTGGCAGTGGCAGTGGTAGCACACTGCGTGACAGGAAAGATAGGACAGGCCAGACCATCCACACGAATGGACTTTTTTTTTTAATTACAATGTTGAGAATTTAAGAGGCAAGCTAACTGAATTGTCTTTTCTTAATTATGTTAGTTCCTTTGACCTTGTTTGTCTTACAGAAACCTCCTGTAGTTCAAGTTTTGATTATAATTATATTGTTCCTTTTCGTATGAAATTTAAAGTTCCTGCTGTCAATTTTTTTTCCCATCAAGGCAGGCACTCAAGACGTCGTTTAGTACATTTGAAGAAAAGATTTGACAAATATGTGAGAGTGATGAAAGTGGAATGTATACCGCTGTTGTTGAAATAGATAAAAAATAAAAGTAAAAAACATGGGTTTGGCGTTGATAAAAATGTCAGGTTTTTCGCCTGCTACGTTGCTCCCGAATGATCACCTTTAAATCAGCACACTGTATTAAATGATGGCATTGTAATTGTATATATATATACAAATAAAATAAAATAGGCAATACAAATAAATGTGCCGTCGAGAGGGATTACGATGGTTCCCTCAGGCAGCTAGAGAAGGGCTTCTCATATTTATAATATATTCCCCCCATTTTCTTCATCTTCAATTTTTTTTAAAAGTTCAAATCTTTGCCAAGTCATTACTATAAACGACTGAAGAATTGTTAACCTGCATTTGGTTTCCCCAACTACTTAATTGTTCAGCATTCTATTGTTTGGTCAATCAGTGGGAGATTGCATCTCTTAGGAGATCCAAGTAAAGGTTGTTCTGTACAATTCTTAGCCACTCACAATGCTTGGGTTATTGAACAGCAGAGCTGACCACTCAGACTGTTCCATATCTTTTGACCTCCCTTGCATCCTTGAATGGATTCTCAAGCATAGGCTCAAAGATTGTCCTCTACATTTTATACTGTTTGAATAATGCTTTTAGTTTTTCAGCAACTTTTTTCCTCTCCACACCTTTGCTTTGTTCCATTTACTACACTTCGCTGGCTGCTTTGAGGGTGCTGTTGGATTCTTTTTTGAACCCTTGGTGGTGAAAACACCACAGAATTATGGACTGTGGTGTGTCTCTATTTGACACCAAGAGCACAGACACGATCTGCCGTGTCTCCCTGATGAGTCCGATCCAGCGGACGAAAGGTCTAGGAGCAGGCAATACAAATAAATGTGCTTTTGAGAGGGATTACGATGGTTCTCTCAGGCAGCTAGTGAGGGGCTTCTCATATTTATTATATATTCTCCCCATTTTCTTCATCTTCAATTTTGTTTTTGAAGTTCAAATCTTTTCCAAGTCATTACTACAACGACTTGTTTTCCATCACTACTTAATTGTTCAGTATCCTCTCTCTCTCTCTCTAAAAGAAAAAAGACACAAGAACAACAAGCTGTTGTGGTTATAAATGAAATTTTCGGCTTTATTTGCCTTCGTCAGCACATGACATCCTCCCTGAGTGCCAGCAGGTAAGATAGATATATATATATATATGCATGCAGATTTGTAAGTATGTGTGTGTATGCATGTAGGTGCGTTTGTACGTATGTACATGTGTATGTATGTATGCAAAATACTTGAGCATGGCTGTCATGATTGGGTCTAGGCATGTTTGGTCAAGACGGAATCACCTCATGAACCAGCCTTGAAACTGACAATTGTTGACTTCCAAACTGTACCGTAAATAGTACTAGATGTACAAAGCTAACTAAAGCACTGACAGACGACTTGACGCATTAAACTAATTGATATGTGTGCATGTATGTATGTATGTAGTTGCCACTCATTCCTTAACACCACATGATGCAACAATGCAGGCCGAGACGGCAACACAGGACAATGCTTTACAAGGTCACACGGCACACTACGATGAAGTGTCGTTCAACGCAATGATCTACCGAACATTACCTTTGAACACCAAAGGCAGTCCGCTGCACTGTGCTGCACAGCAGCACAACAGTTCAAACCAAGACAGTACCGCGAAGAGCAGCGCAGGTCAACACTATACAACGCCGAATTCAGATTACAACACGGACTATCCGATTTGCTTGGCGACTCTTAGTGGATTCAAACACTAAATAACGGCTAAGCAACATTTTATTTGCTTACTAAGAAAGGAAAAAAACCCATACTCTGAAAGAAAGAAAGGAAGGAAGGAAGAAAAAAGAAGGAAGAGAAAAGAATCAAACTGATAAGAAATGGAAAAGAAAGAACAAAAGTTACAGTTCTGTTGTCTCTTTTATGCTTTGTGTTTCTTTTATAGAAAAAAAAAGAAGAAGAAAAATACAGGACCAAAATAAATGATGAAAAATGAGAAATCAGACATGACAGAAAAACAAAATTCTATCTTTTTTTTATATAAATTCTATCTTGTCATTTCAGCTTAAGAGTGTTCGTGTCATATTCAGTCATTTTTTCTGTTTGCTCTACAAAGCCATTTTCTCTTCGTGAGATATCTGACCGTCTTATATTGTTTTCGAATGAGATTCAATTCCTTGTGCTTAGATTTCTCTTTTCATACAAAATGAGCATGCTACAAACCATTTTCTTGGGGTTCTTTTTACTCGTTAAGATTAGTTTCGTGTAATTTTCTGTGAACTATAAGACAATGCTTTATGATTACACTGACGGTCAGAGGCGCAATAAATGCACGTCAGTTGTCAATGAGAGAGAGAGAGAGAGAGCGAGAGAGAGAGAGAGAGAGAGAAATGCAATAGATTTCTATATGACAGAGAGAGAGAGAGAGAGAGAGAGAGAGAGAGAGAGAGAGAGAGAGAAATGCAATAGATTTCTATATGAGAGAGAGAGAGAGAGAGAGAGAGAGAGAGAGAGAGAGAGAGAGAAATGCAATAGATTTCTACATAATTTTTTAAGCAGCTGCTACAGCCCGTCAGTCAAAGGGAAACAACAACATAACTGATGCGAACATGCGTTTCCCTGCGGAGTACCCACAATGCAAAACCTACGTGTTAGCATTCCTGGCCACAGACTGATTACTGATTTGGCTCACTGCGTGAATGCTGACAAAGAAACTGAGACACAAAGGGCTCGGTGTGGTTGTGTTGGGAAGAAGAGGAAGCTGAACTGGTTGAACGGGAGAGAGAGAGAGTGGGGGTGGGGGTTACAAAAGCAGATCTCTATCAAAAGCTGAACCGGCCCATCAATCAAAGGGGTAAATAACAACATAACTGATGCGAACGTGCGTTTTCCTGTGGAGTAGGGTACGGTAAGGAAATGTTGTTTATAAGCCCAGCCGACCCCTAAAGGCCATATCAGGGCTGTCAGCTCATAAGTCTTTTTTTCTTTAAGTGATTCACATAACCCTTTAAAAGACACCTTCTAAAAACACCAGAAATCTCTGAACAGGGTTTTCGTGGAGTCTGCTGTAAAGTGTTTATGTTTCACATCGTGCAACACTCTAAAAGAACATGTTTCACTGTGAGTGGTACACGACATGGAGTGCATCACGGAGCTTCTTCACCTGTTAAAAGATTAAAATGGGTGTAAAACGAGTGGCCTGTATGCAAACGGCACGAGACTGTTTCTATTTCGTCTTTTCGACCGCCTCAGGAACATGGTAAAAACTCTTTCAGGTTTGGATGGATTTGAAATAGTCTGTTAACCGAGTTCCATTCCTCTTGCCAGAGGTCCTTGACGTAAGCCTGGTTCCTGTGGAGTACCTATAATACAAAACCTGCATGTCAGCACTCATGGCCACAGACCGCTTATTGAGATGACTCGGTCAGTGAACGCTGCAATCTTGAACTGAGATTCAACAGGCCCAGTATGGTTGTGGCGGGACGAAGAGGAAGCTGAACTGAATTGGTTGAATTGGAGGCGTGTGGGGGGGGGGGGGGGGGGGAGGGAGAGAGAGAGAGAGTCAGACAGACTGATGGACAGACAGACGGACAGAGACGGACGCACAGAAAAGAGACAGATTAACAGACAGACAGAAAGAGACAGACAGACAAGGAGTGAGAGAGAGAGAGAGACAGGGAGGGAGAGAGGGAGGAAGGGACAGATGGAGGGAGGGAGAGAGAGAGGGAGGGAGGAAGGGATAAAGGCGGGAGGGAGTATGAAAGGCAAGACAGCGTCAACGACAACAACAACAACAACAGCAGTAACAACAACACCAAAAAGAACGTTCTAACCTTCCCTTTCAAAGGCTGCCTTTGTGAAGTAAGTATTATCTTCTGCCATTCTGTTCCACGCAACAAGAGAAGAAAAAGACACCCGAGGCAGATTGTTTACCAGAAAGACGTGAGAATAGCTGGAGTGTGCAGAAAAAGACTCAGGAATGCGATTAACTGAAAGGGAAAACGTTGTGACCCTCTCTTTGTCGTCAATGGACACTTGGACAGACGACACCACCACGACGTTAAGCAAAAACAAAGAGAGAGAGAGAGAGAGAGACAGACAGACAGACAGACAGACAGACAGAGAGAGACAGAGAGAGAGAGAGTTTCTGTGTCCTGTGATTTGACACTAGCGTTTCATTTCAAATATTATGAAAAAGGGAAGGGTGGGGATGGAGGGAACCAACGAAAGAAAACGGTCTCTTTCGCTCTTATTATGTTAACTTGAGTCATGTTTTGTGTTGTCCCTTTAAACAATAAAAACAAGTAGGGCAACTTTTGCTCCCATAAGGAAACCTAACTCAGTAACTTTTATTCAAGACTAGCACAGCCTTTTAAACTTGAATAAAGTCAGACAAATACAAAGACGAACAATCTAATAGTGGGGTAAAAAAAACCAAGCGCAGGCCAACAACCCCTCTGTCATCACAGTAATGACTGGGCAAAGGTTTGAACTTAAGGGGGGGGGGGGGGGGGGCTGAAGATGAAGAAAATGGAAACATAAAATTAAGAACATATGGACTGGTGTGTGTCTCTATTTGATGCCAGGAACACAGACACAATCAGCCCTGTCTGCCTGATGAGTCCGATCCAGCGGACGAAAGGCATAGGAGCAGGCAATACAAATAGATCTGCCTTCGAGAGGGATTACGATAGTTCCCTCATGCAGCTAGTGAAGAGTTTTCATATTTATAACATATTTTTCTTAATTTTAAACACAGAGAGAGGGAGGGGGAGAGAGAGAGAGAGAGAGAGAGAGAGAGGGGAGGGCGGGGGAGAGAGAGAGAGAGAGTTTGTTCGGCAGCTGAATATAGTATTTCTCTGTGTGACGAGTCGGCCGAATGTTCTCGAGTCCTTTAAGTCCTTTAGGCAAATTAAGAGATGTTGAGATCACTTTCCTTGAGTTCTTCAAGTGTGCGAACTCAAGCATCACCAGAGGGGAATACCCCGAGTCGTATACTGATGGAGGGAGAGTTACTGGGAAGTGATTCGCATTGCCCCCCCCTCCCCCCCCCCCGCCCCCGTTTTTTATCTTTGCCAAGTCATTAATGTAATGAAGGAAGAATTCATAGCCTGCACTTGTTTCTCCCCACTACCAAGTTGTTTAGCACTGTTCTCTCTCTCTCTCTCTCTCTCTCTCTCTCTCTCTCTCTCTCTATATATATATATATAATATATATATATATATATATACCAGTTTAAAATAGAATTTTAAAATGGAAAAAACTAAAAACCTACAAGCTTGTTTCAAGCTGGATAAAACGCTCTCCTCAGGTATACAATTTGGGCACGCCACAGGTGTTATATATTGTGGTGTGTGAGCGTGTGAGCTCTGTGCGTGCGGCACGTGGCCTGCCGGTTTTTTCTTTTTTGGGGCGCGTTCAGGGGGGACGTGCCACGGAATGGTGCATTGACAAAGATTTCCATTTATGCCTGCAATTGTTTATCATTTCTACTTTAGAGTTCAGGGATGCTAGGTGGGGTTTACATAATATCAGCCACTTTTCTGTAGTACATAAGTTGCATTTTTTAGAAATGTTGTTGTATGGTGTTGCTCTTTTTATAATTTTCCATGATATGTTGTAATCTATTTTCTTATTTTTAAGCTTCCAAATATATTTACTTAATTCTGTTTGGTTTTTATATTTTTCATTTTGAAAGACTGTTTATGGTTTGCATATCTGGTTTTAAAATGGTTTGCCGTGATCCCTATGTATGTTTCTTTATCACTGTCTGTTGTTACCGTAGCTTGGTACACAATGTTGTTGTAGAGACATTTATTGTTCAGAGGGCACTGGTCTTTTTTTGTGCAATTACAAGATATCCTTTCATCACCCTCTTTGGTTGTGTTGTTTTTGGTTTTATTGGAAGAATCAATTATATTTTTAAGGTTGGGCATACACGAGTATGATAGCTTGACGGTATTTTTGTTGAATATTTTAGATAGTACATGTTCTTTTGGGAATGATGTTTTAAGGATTCTGAGGAATTCTTTCCCTACATTAGTTTTTGTTCTTCCATCATATGGAGGGTTATACCATATAATTTTTCTTTTCCTATTTTTCCTGTTGCTGTTCATGTTGTTATCTGGGTTATATTGTAATTTGTAGTTGTAGCCACTTTTTTTTCAGCGCCTCTTGGTATTCAGCTGCTGCACTGTTAAATTCTTTCTCATTGCATGACAGTTTAGATAATCTTTTGTTTATACCATTAGGTATGGTTTTTAAGATGGAGGGTGGATGGTTACTATTGATGTCTACGTAAACAGGTGTGTCATTAGGTTTTTTATATGGTTTGTATGTATGATCCTTAAGGTCTAATGTTATGTCTAAATAATTTACTGTTTTTTTGTTGGCTTCTACTGTGATTTTTAGGTTATGGTTTTGAAAAATTTTACAAAGTTCTTTTTTCTTGTTTTCAATGGTTTTTGGTTTATTGTTTAACATGGCAAGACCGTCATCTCTGTATAAGCCAACCTGTTTACCAAGTATTTTCTGTATATGAGACAACATGAAAAGTCCAACTAATTCACAAGTTTCAGCTCCATCATAAGATCCCATCGTGACATCGAATGTGGAATTTCTGCTGGTGTTTTTTATCCAAGTTTCACTGTTGCTATGGAGAAGGGTTTTCTTAGTGTGGAGAATGATTTCCATCTCAGAATCTGTTATATTTGTATATTTGTTGGCGAATCTTAGTGCTTTAGTAAGTAATTCCTCATCAATGGAAGGGTAGAAGTCCACTATGCCTTCTCCATAGCAACAGTGAAACTTGGATAAAAAACACCAGCAGAAATTCCACATTCGATGTCACGATGGGATCTTATGATGGAGCTGAAACCTGTGAATTAGTTGGACTTTTCATGTTGTTTTCATATACAGAAAATACTTGGTAAACAGGTTGGCTTATACAGAGATGACGGTCTTGCCATGTTAAACAATAAACCAAAAACCATTGAAAACAAGAAAAAAGAACTTTGTAAAATTTTTCAAAACCATAACCTAAAAATCACAGTAGAAGCCAACAAAAAAACAGTAAATTATTTAGACATAACATTAGACCTTAAGGATCATACATACAAACCATACAAAAAAACCTAATGACACACCTGTTTACGTAGACATCAATAGTAACCATCCACCCTCCATCTTAAAAACCATACCTAATGGTATAAACAAAAGATTATCTAAACTGTCATGCAATGAGAAAGAATTTAACAGTGCAGCAGCTGAATACCAAGAGGCGCTGAAAAAAAGTGGCTACAACTACAAATTACAATATAACCCAGATAACAACATGAACAGCAACAGGAAAAATAGGAAAAGAAAAATTATATGGTATAACCCTCCATATGATGGAAGAACAAAAACTAATGTAGGGAAAGAATTCCTCAGAATCCTTAAAACATCATTCCCAAAGAAACATGTACTATCTAAAATATTCAACAAAAATACCGTCAAGCTATCATACTCGTGTATGCCCAACCTTAAAAATATAATTGATTCTTCCAATAAAACCAAAAACAACACAACCAAAGAGGGTGATGAAAGGATATCTTGTAATTGCACAAAAAAAGACCAGTGCCCTCTGAACAATAAATGTCTCTACAACAACATTGTGTACCAAGCTACGGTAACAACAGACAGTGATAAAGAAACATACATAGGGATCACGGCAAACCATTTTAAAACCAGATATGCAAACCATAAACAGTCTTTCAAAAATGAAAAATATAAAAACCAAACAGAATTAAGTAAATATATTTGGAAGCTTAAAAATAAGAAAATAGATTACAACATATCATGGAAAATTATAAAAAGAGCAACACCATACAACAACATTTCTAAAAAATGCAACTTATGTACTACAGAAAAGTGGCTGATATTATGTAAACCCCACCTAGCATCCCTGAACTCTAAAGTAGAAATGATAAAACAATTGCAGGCATAAATGGAAATCTTTGTCAATGCACCATTCCGTGGCACGTCCCCCCTGAACGCGCCCCAAAAAGAAAAAACCGGCAGGCCACGTGCCGCACGCACAGAGCTCACACGCTCACACACCACAATATATAACACCTGTGGCGTGCCCAAATTGTATACCCTGAGGAGAGCGTTTTATCCAGCTTGAAACAAGCTTGTAGGTTTTTAGTTTTTTCCATTTTAAAATTCTATTTTAAACTGGTATGTCGCTCCCTACATGGTTGAGCACTTTTAGCGTTCTGAGTGGCTTAACTCTGATTTTATTTTATTTATATATATTATATATATATATATATATATATATATATATATATATATATATATCCATCAATCTGTCTATCAATGTATATATATTCATATATATATATATATATATATGTATATATACACGCGTGTGTGTGTGTGTGTGTGTGTGTGTGTGCGTGCGTGCGTGCGTGCGTGTGTGTGTGTGTGTGTGTGTTTACAGAGAGAGAGAGAGAGAGAGAGAGAGAGAGAAAGGCGTTGTATGCCCCAATTATTCAAATATTCAGCACCAACCACATCCATCTGTTTCACCATTACTTGGGACAGGATGAGTACGTTGCCTCGCTTTCCTTTTATTCAGCCTGGTCGGAGTCCCGTGTGATAGCTAAGAGGGACCGGAGATTTCCGGGCACCATAGCTTAGCCACTGTGCACCAAGGGAGACTCGTTCAGCTGGCAGGGCTGCACTCTGTGCTAGCTTGATTATATCCGCTGTGATGCCTGGTCTGTGATATCTGGCATGAAGCCTTGAACCACGTTCCAACCACTGCGTGTATGCTTCAAACTGGACACTATAACTACCGGAGCCCGACTATGGCGAATAGATGGCGAGCCCATGAACTGGAAGAAGGCAGAGCGCCGAGCACTTCCACAGGATGTGGGGAATGCACTCAATGTATGTACAATAAAACTCTAACTGGAGACAGGGGAAGAAACGTATCCTCTCCTTCCTCCATTTCTGGCCTGGTCAATTCGTTTTCTCAACATGCTCGTGATTATGGTTTCAACAGCCTGAACAGCAGGAGCCAAAACAGGAAAGGACAAACGACCACAAGCCATAAAACGAAAACATCAACGACATGACAATAACAAGAACAACAATAGTAAGAAGAAGAAGGAGGGGAGAAGAAGAAGAAGAATTACAGCAACGCTAACAACACTAGTATCAATTTGTATCTTTCAGTTAGCCCTGAAAAGACTATGTGGCTCACTGTCACATCTTTCAGTCACCGTCTCCCAAAACACGTGGGGAAAAAAACTGTCATAAAAGCATGTGAACGCACAGAACAGCTGAGAAAGAGGACAGACGAGAGACAGACAGACAGAGGTGGGAGGTGGACAGACACCGAAGCTTTGGCATTTGAAATGAAAGGCCACCCAGCCTCTACACAACAGGTTCCAATCTTTAAACGGAAATATTCGAATGATTCTGTAAATTTGAAGGGGAAATAATTCCATTTTGGATTGCCGAAAACTAGCAGCGGCGGAGAGTGATAATAAATAATCCATAATTAGTCTGAAAGTCGCCCCGACGAACATTCTCTCTCTCTCTCTCTCTCTCTCTCTCTCTCTCTCTCTTCTGGAAGACCGGCAAATCACTCAGGTCAGGCAACATACACTACTAGGATCAGTTGCAGACGACCAACTACAGTGGGATGGTCATATCAACTACATATGCAAATTTACCTCGAAAAACTGATTTCATTTTAAAGAAACTAAAAGACTTCGCTATACGTACTTCCCGTTAAAGTAGAAAGAAACTCGTGGAGAGCGTGGCAGCAGAGAGTCCTCAGAAGAGAAGCCCCCTTCAAGCAAGTGTTTCGGCCCTTATCTCCTGACACTCTAGGGGGGTTGGGCCACACCCGGTTCATGACTCCGGATGTCCCTCTGCTGCCCCCCCCCCCCCCCCTCCCCCCATCTTGGGACGAGCCATGGCTGGGATTCGAACCCATGACCCTCTGGACATGCTCATTTTCTACTTAATGACTCACGCTTTAACCACTGAGCCACAGGGACACCTGATATTTGTAGGGAAATTAAGCCTTATGAAGTTCACTTTTGTTCCTCCTTGACCAGATCCAGCTTGAACTCTCTGCCGCTTCTGCCGTTGCTTTCAGGGCTCTGGTTTTTTCCTTCCCTGCAACTGAGAGCTGTTTCATGAGGCTGTATGCAGACGTTCCTACAAATCCCCTAGCTCCAATTTCTGCAGTGAGGACTTTGACCTGATAGCCTTCTCTCCTCAGGCTGTTTGCCAGATCAGCATACTTTTCAGTCTTGTAGATTTGAGCTGCCTCCATTCTGTTCTCATATGGCACCGTGAGCTCGATCATGATCAGCTGCTTGGTTGACTTAGAGTGGACGACTATGTCTGGTCTCATGCCACTCTTGCTGATGATCTCTGGGTGACTCTTCCATTCTGGGAGGTCTGCAGTGCACTCCCAGTCATCTGCCCCATCCAGCAGACTCTGCCTGCATGTTTCGAGTGGCACTGTTGTTCTTGGCCATGATTTGCAGCCTCCTGCCGTGAAGAATGTTGCGGGTGCTTTTGGAGTCCTGATTCTCCCTTTTGTGGTGTTGGTACTAGCCCAGACTACTTGTACAATTTCTTTGAGCACTTGGTTGTGCCTCCATGTGTACCTTCCTTGAGCCAGGGCTACTTTACATGAGCTTAGAACATGCTCCACTGTTTGTTTTTCATGGCAGAGGGGGCATGCAGGATCGTCTGTTTTCCCCCACTTCACCAGGTTTGCATTTGAGGGCAGAAGGTCATTTGCAGATCTGAGAATGAAGCTGATCCTGAGAGGGGCCATGTGCCAAATGTCATTCCAAGTTAGACTTCTTTGGAGTGCATTCTCCCACGTTGTCCATTGCCCTTGCTGGCTCTGCTGGACTGCTTTTTGGAGTCTTTTTTGGTCTTCTTCTTTTCTCATCTCCTGAATCAGCATGTCTCTTTTAGCTTTTCCTTTGGCCTTTGACCACCATTCAGTTTTGGTCACCCCCAGTCCTTGTCTGTTGGTCTGTGTGTGTCCTGTTATTTCTCTGATCTTGAGACTTTCTTTTGCAGAATCCATCGCCTCTTGAACTTTCCATTTTCTGCCTGTCTTCAGCTGGGGCTTGATTGCTTCTACCACCTTGTCTCCTGAGTCCTCCAGCATGCTTTGAAGTCTGATCTTCCCTGCTTTGTATTCCTCCAGGATGGATTTCAGTGGTAGTTTGAGCTTTGCTTGGCGACAGTACAGCGCGATGTCAGTCAGACAGGGTGGGACACCAAGCCATTTCCTTGTGAACTTGTTGATTTTGGCTTCCATTGCTTCCACTGTGCTGGTGCAGATGTCGTATATCATCAGAGGCCATAGGAGCTTTGGTATCAGCATGAACTGCAGACACCAGACCTTGTATTTGCCAGGGAGCCCACACTGGTCAATGGTCTCCAAGCCTTCTTCCGCCATCTGCTTGGTTTCTTTTGCTCTTTGTGTGTCTTTCAGCGTATCATCATACCATCTTTCAAGGCTCTTGACTGGTTCTTCTGTGACTGTTGGAATGGCCTGGTTGGCAACACTGAAGACCACAGATTCGGCCACTTTTCCTTTCCTCAGTGAGAGACTCCGTGATTTCTTTGGCTTGAACTTCATTCTGGATGAGGCAACTATGTCGTCCAGCCTCTCCAGCACATGACGTGTCTCGTCTTCTCTGGATGAAATCACTGTAGTGTCATCCATGAAGGCCTTCTACAACGCCCACATAAGATCTCATATTGATTGTGCTTCCGCTGTATGGGATGACTGTGCTGGTGTACATATGAAAAGATTAGACTCCCTGTATCAGAGAGCAGCCAACCTTATTTTGCCTGATCCGCACCTATCGACAGAACAAAAGATGAAACAGTTACAAATCCTGCCTCTTTTGGAACATCTCTGCTTTAACAAAGGTGTACTAATGAACAAGGTTTTGAACAATATACTCCCATCATATCTGTCTAAACTGTTCACAGAATCAGTCTTGAATAATTCTAGGTCAAACCGGAGGTTAGTGCTCCCAAGACCTAGGATTGATATCTTTGAAACAAGTTTTTCCTTCTCAGGAAAATATCTGTGGAACTCTCACCCTAAATGTCGTAACAACGGCTACGCTCTCCTCTTTCAAGGATAATCTTCTCCGATACTTGGTTTTTAACAACTTCTGTAACCTAAGCTCGAACCGCATTATGTCTGCTTTTGTCCCTGTACACAGTCCTGCCCTCGCCCACGAATGTGTCTCTGTGTGTGTGTGTGTGTGTGTGTGTGTGTGTGTGTGTGTGTGTCTCGGGGTGTGTCTCGGGGTGTGTTCGGGGGTGGTGGGTGTGGGTGTGTGGGTGTGTGTGTGTGTGTGTGTGTGGGGTGTGTGTTGTTTGTGTGCGTATCTGTTGTATGTGTACGTATTATGTATGTATGTATATATGTATGTGTATGTATGTATATATGTGTGTGTATGTGTATGAATGCAAGACAGAGAGACCTTTTAATGCGTCCCTTTATATACATGCTTTTCTTTTCTTCTTCCCTTTTCTTTTCTTCTTCCCTTTTCTTTCTCTTTTTTTTCCCCTCTTTTTTTCTTTTTTTCCTTGTATGTCTCATAGAGATCTAAAATGTTTTATTTTCTTGTCGATCGTTTTGTTATTGTTCTTCGATTTGCTTTTTTCCTTTGGTTTAATTATTTTTGTTGTTGAATTTTGTGTGTGTGTGTGTGTGTGTGTGTGTGTGTGTGTGTGTGTGTGTGTTTGTGTGCGTGTGTGTTTCTTATTTCATTGATGATGTCTGCGCTTGCTTCTTGGTGGTTGTTTTATGGTTGGTTTGTTTGGCTTGATGCGGTTTGTTTGTGTAATCATGTTTTGATGCATACATTATATCATTTAGTATTAGTTTCGTAGAATAATAGCGGCAAGTGTTTGTGTGCGTGTTGTGTGTGTGTGTGTGTGTGGTGTGTGTGTGTGTGTGTGTGTGTGTGTGTATGCGTGTGTGTGTGTGTGGTGTGTGTGTGTGTGTGTGTGTGTTTCTTATTTCATTGATGATGTCTGCGCTAGCTTCTTGGTGGTTGTTTTATGGTTGGTTTTTTTTGGCTTGATGCGGTTTGTTTGTGTAATCATGTTTTGATGCATACATTATATCATTTAGTATTAGTTTCGTAGAATAATAGCGGCAAGTATGAAAAATGGCTAACTAAACCAATACTTTTACTGTTATAGAATATAGCTTCATTGTCATTGTCATTTCTCTCTCTCTCTCTCTCTCTCTCTCTCTCTCTCTCTCTCTCTCTCTCTCTCTCTCTCCTCTCCTCTCTCTCTCTTTCACATATGCAAACAACACGCACACATGCCTGCGCGCACGCACACACACACACACACACACACACACACACACACACACACACACACACACACACACACACATGCGCCCACGCACACACATGGCCCATGCCCACCATCATACACACACGTGTACAACCACAACACACACACACACACACACACACACACACACACACACACACACACACACACACACAGACACACAACACACACACACACACACACACACAAGAAAAACAAATGGTTGGTAGGCACTCAAGGTCCAACCAGCGCGTTGGGCTAATGCGCAGGTCAGACATCCGCCGAGTCGTAGCCAAGCTGACCCTCTTCGTCAATAATTGTCTCATCTTTAATCATGCGTAGTGTGGTCTCAAAACTTAGCAGATGTGGTGTAGCGTATATGGACTAGTCCGCACGCAGTGACGCCTCCTTGATGAAACTGAAACTGAATCTTTCACATCTGTATGCAAAACTATGAAAGGTGCAAGGCACATGGCTGAGCAACAAAGCTGACGAGATCCGGGATTTGCTGACAGGCATGACATGAAGAAATTTCATGATGCCTTGAAAGAAATTCATGGACTTGCATCGTAAAGAACATCCCCTCTGCTCAGCGTGTTTGGAAACACATTGGGCCGAACACTTCAACAGCGTACTGAACCGCCCATTTTCCATCAGTGACAAAGCCATCGACCGGCCCCCTCAACTGCCCACCAACGAAGAAATGGATGAACCACCAACCCTCTTGGCGACCCGGAAAGTGATATGAATGCTGCCCAGTGGCAGGCAAAGCTCAAGGCTCAGTCTCCATACTAGCCCGAGGTCTACGAAGAAGGTGGCACAGCTCTAACTGAAAAGCTTCATCATTTTGTTTCTTCTGATATGGCAGCAGGAGACGATCCCTCAGGAGTTCAAAGATGCATCCATAATCCATTTATACCAGCGCAAAGGGACCACCCAGGCATGTGACAACCACCGAGGCATATCCCTCCTTTCTACAGCAGGCAAGATACTTGCTAGGATTCTGCACAACCGCCTTGTAACACACCTTGTGCAAGGGCTTTTGCCAGAGAGCCAGTGCGGGTTCAGGAAAGACAGAGGAACCACTGATATGGTATTTGCTGCTAGACAGCTCCAAGAAAAATGTCAGGGACAAAATGTCGATCTTTCTCTACCTACGTCAGTATTGTCAGTATAGAGGGCCTGTGGAAGATCATGGGCAATTACGGATGTTCACCAAAATTCATCCCAATAGTGCAACAATTCCATGATGGCATTTTGTATGAATCCAGGATAGCGGAGAGACATCTGACCTATTCCCTGTCACCAATGGCGTAAAGCAAGGCTGTGTTTTGGCGCCTACTCTGTTAAGCATCTGTTCTCTGCAATGTTCACTGACGTCTTCAGAGGAGGAGACGTTGGCATCGACATTAGATTTAGAACCTCAAGAAGCTCCAGGCAAAAGTAAGGTTATGATAGACATTATCATGGACTCTGTTTGCTGATGACTGCGCTCTCAATGCTGGCTCAGAAACTGACAGGCAATACAGCATCATCAAGTTTTCCGTAGCCTGTGCCAACGTCAGTCTAACACCATAAATACTAGTACAAAGAACATAGACGTTCTGCATCAACCCGCGCGAAGAAGACCCTACGCTGAGCTTTAACATCACAATCAATGGTGCACTGAACAAATTCATCTACCTTGGCAGCACACTGTCCCAGAAGGTGTAGACAACACTTATTTTCTCTACACCGTTGACAGAGTACCAGCTAAGAAGCTGAATCACTTACACACAGCCCTACCTCAGACGATTGTTGAACATAAAATGGCAGACAAAATCCCGGACACAGAGGTGCTTGATCAAGCAGGTCTGCTGAGCATCCAGACGCTGTTTCAGTTTCGATGGGCAAGTCTTGCAGTACACACGCCAGACCACCAATTATTAAAGCGACTTTCCTACGAGGAGTTGCAACCAGGAGTGCGTTGACATGGAGGTTAAAAGAAATGCTTCAAAAACACGCCCAAAACATCTTTGACAGTATTTAACTATCAGCAAACTGCTGTGAATCGGTCTTGATGGCTCTACTCTAACCACAAAGGCGCCAATTTATGTGAAGGAAAGAGAACAACGACAGTACACCGAAAGAGACAGGCAAGGAAAGACCAAGCCCGAATAAAGGTATCCCACATTTTCTGTCTCAGCTGTCACCGCGTATTCCGTGCACGTATCGGCTTGTTCACCCGCTTGCGTATACACAAAACATCTAGCCTCTCTATCTCAAAACGAAGGAAGTTGCCTTCATCCACTGCACGGACGAACACATCCCCTTATAACATGACAAATAAACATCATCTCTCGTTTGATTATTTGGAGATAGCGAGGCTAACTCCATGCAAAGAATTCGACTTTCTGTCCCTTTGGGTTTTCCAACGTTCTATCCATTTTTTTAGCATAATGTACGGAAAAGTATTTGAGTGCCAGCGGTAATAATACAATGAATGCTATTTCAAACATCCGAAAATAAGAACAGAAACAAATTTTTACATTTCTGATTATATATTTGTATACGTTTGCATCACCAGAGAATTCTTCTGGAAATTACCAGTTAGAGAGTACTACAGTGAGCAAAACATTCGGCTAAAGTTAGCATCAGAAAGCAAACTACTGATCTGCAACGTATCTCATTTTGCATATAACAATTTCAACACATCAAATATCTTTTATAATTTTCTTTAAACAGTTAGCTATTTGGAAAATTTGGAAGCCCAAAGCGCACAGAAATGTATCTAAAATGATTGCAGTAAAGTCAAGTACACTTAAAGAATGATAACTGGAGCATCTTGATAACGTAACATCTTCTTTCTTTCTTATTGCAAACTGTCAGTTTCTTCTGTTTGATCAATTTGAATATCATTTAAAGTACTCTTTATCAGCTCCTTCATGAGATTAGTGAAATACGTTTCTTTTTCGATTTGAATTAAAAACAAAACAATTGATCCATTCGATTCACTTTCATATTAACATGGTGCTGACCTGTCGTAATTTTCATGCCCTAAAGACTGTCTGACATTTTGTCTGGCTTACCTTTCTGTCCTGTACTACCAAATTATCACCATTGTTCTCATAACTATGATCTCTGTACACCAGTGATGGGAGCTGATTGCTGCCGTTTCCTGTATTAGTTCTTTTATTTCTGGCTATCTATCTACCTATATATCTTTCCTCTCTCTCAGATCCCGTGCCAATCCCCTCTACTGACCTCAATATGTATATTGTTTTGGATTGTGAACTGTATCCATTGAGTTGGTTGCACGTTTGCAACGGGGCCCTGTTAAAGTTGTAAGGCTTTTCTTTATTGAGCATTATTGTATGATGGGTGTCCTATCAGGTTGCTATTTATACTAGAGGATAAAATTTCCTTTTGTGCCACTAGTATAAAATAGCAACCCTGATAGGACCTCCCTGTTTGAGACCGTAGTTGACTCACGTCTTTGGCGCATTTCATGACCATTGGCAAGTTTGATTGCCCACTGCCCAGTCCTGGCATAACAGCCTTGGAACTGATTGCAAATAACCAACATGAAGACGAGTATTGTCAGCGACATTTAAGCTTTTGATCTCCCCTTTCAATCACTTTGACTCTGTTTGGTCACAGAACTGGGTCATTAAAATCAGACGTCTAGGAACTTTCCTGTTTTTCTTTCGGAGCTAACACATTAAAATTTCACACAACCAAATAGTGGACATTCGAGGTAACACGTTGGTTTGACCAACTTGCCAAGAGTACCCACAAAGAAAGAGTTAAGCAGGTTGTCTATCCCTCAAACTGATCTGAAACCTAAAGCCCCGACTTGTGTCAAAGACCTCCCTGACAACGAGGAATGGAACTCGCAAGCTCTTCCAGATCCATCCAAAGCTAAAAGAGGTTTTATCGTATTCCAAGAATAGCCATAATGAAGAACTAATCTTGTGCACTGGCTGCTCCTTTTAACGTATTCTTATCTTCTAAAAAGGTGAAGAAGGTCCGTGGTGCATTTCATGTTATGTACCACTAACAGTGTACATGATGTTATATAGTGACGGGACTTGCACAATGTGAGACATAAATACCTTCCAAATATTCCATGTAAACCTTGTTGAGAGATGTCCCATCTGATGGGATCTTTGAATTTTTGACACAGATCACTTGAGAAAATACACTTTATGGAAGAAAGATTTATAACGAAATTTACGGTGTCTTAAAAGGACTGTGTTAACGTTTGTTTACATGTTGACTTAAACACTTTAACAGCCTTAATGCGGTCGTTTGCAGTCGACTTGACTATAATGACATCTCTAGCACAATCAGGACGTTACAATATCACGTTTTCTGAAACATGCAACAGGACATTCGTATATAGATACTTATTTTTCTTTAAAGAACATAAGATGATTCTATTGACAGGTTTTCATTCTATTTATTCATTGGAGCTGATCAGCTCCACTCGAGAAATTGGGATATGAAGTGATAAGTGATATGAATAATCGACTTTTGTTCTTCAAAACATAAAATATATAGAGATAGAAATAAAATTGCCCAAGAAAAGGATCGAAGGAATATATGGTATAATTATAAGAAAATACACCGACAGATAAATTATCACATGCTAAACCAATAGACACCTAAGACATTCTTCTAAACAACATTCTCTGGAAGGAAAAAATCTTTCCAGGAGAGGCAGGAAGGGCAAGAAGGGAAATATAAGAAACAACTGCAAAATTAACCATGTCCAATAACTCATTTCTCTTTAAAGGTATTTTTACGTGCGTGCCACGACAACCAAAACAAGTTATACCTTTGTTTTCCCATCCATGTTACAGATATATCAACAGGAATATCGAGAAGCATAACAGGCAATCTCGATCGATTGAGCGCTTGCAAGCTCTGACTCGCAAGCACAGTAAGAGAATGTTAGGATAGAGGGTTAACAATGCAATCCAGCTGTTACTGACTTCCAAGTTACGCTCCTCCATTCTTAATAACCAGCTCGGCGTCTTTGTTGATGGGTCTATCTAAAGACCTCTCTGTCCTGTTATTCCTTGATTTCTTTGTCTGTGAATGTGTGTCTCTAGCAACCTTTTTCCAATCAAATTTTTGTTTGTAGTGTTCATACGTACACTGTGCTTATAGACGTTTAAACCACTCAAAATGTTCTTCGTTTGTTTAAATAAACAGAGTTCATATGTCTTAACTCTGCATAAAAATAATTGTAGCTAATTCATAGCTTTCAGTCAGCCCTGAAAAGGCATCTACAGTGCTGAAGGTCTTGGTGTAGAAACGAAGGATTTGGAGGAGATGAATACTCGATCACCTGCATGAGGAAAACCCAAAGGCTGTGAATGGCAAAGCGAGGAGAGATGCAATCCTGTCAGCAGACAAAAGAGATAATTTAATGTTGATCTGGGATATCGGATAATAAGTCAAATTGCTGTACAATACTTCCCCCTCCCCACCCCATCTTGCTTGACCATCCCTCTGCTCGGCCTTACCCCTGCATAATATTCCCCATGTTGTCTGTTGCCCCTCTGTCTATGACAGAAAGAAGATGTCATTCTGGGGCTGTGGATAAAGAAAAGAAATCTTTGCATATCACAGTTAACGGACATGCGCGTGCGGACGCTCGCGCGCTCACATGCACACACACACATGCGCGCTCATACACACATTTACACACAAACATGCACGCGCGCATGCACACATGCACGCACGCACACACACACACACACCACACCACCACCACTACCACCACACACACACGCGCGCGCGCGCGCGTCATCAGCAGACAGGTAGATATGGAGCAGGGGGAGTAATGTACAAAGTAGGTATGGAGCAGGGGAAGTACTGAGCTGGGGATCTCTTAATAGGGGGAGTATTGGGCTGACACCCCAACCACGTGCTTTAAGGAAGGTTATCTCCCCTGTTCTGGGCCACCATGAAGGACAGTTTGTCAGTTTCTCTGACGCCCAGCCGACCACACACAGCTAACTGAAAATCCGCACATTGATTTAGATTGAACCCACGGAATTAGAACATAGTAACTCCCTTCGGAGGCATTCAAACACTGTGGATAGTTTAAACGCTACAAACACAGAGTACCTCTCGACACCACCGGCCAATACATTACAACACACACACACACACACACACACACACACACACACGCACGCACGCGCGCGCGCGCGCGCACGCACGCATGCACGCACGCACGCACGCACACTCACACACACACACACACCACACACACACACACACACACACTTCCACCAGTCTGGTCTTTCTCAGGTGACTTAATTAAAAACAAGTTTCAGCCACGTTAGCTCTCGGACATTACTAGTCAGGGACAAAGTTCACAACATTTCTGCCTAACTCTTCCCTCAGGGACTATCCCCCCCCCCCCCCCCCCCCCCCCCCCCCCCCCCCGCCTCACTCACCTTTCAACCCCTCCCTCCCTATTTCTCCATCGTTTTGGTCTTCTCTACTAGAAACTGCAACTCTCCGTCATGTCCTGGTGTCTTCTCATGTCGATACGTTCCTTTATCTGTTTCATTTCTCTCTCTTTTCCCGCTGTGCGAGGAAGTTTATCAGACACATGACGCTGTTTAGTTGGCATACATGGCAAGCTGGGATGCAGGGGAGGTAGAGAGGGATGACAGATGGAGAGAGGGGTGTAGAGATATCAGTGAAACGTAGTTTGTAAGAGTGATGGTGATAATACGGTCGAGCATAAGGGAGGGCAACATCTATATCTCATCAGTAACACGTAGTTTGTAAGAGTGATGGTGATAATACGGTCGTAAACGATAGTAAGATACACATATAAATGTTAGACAAAGGATAAAGAGAACATGAGGCATCTATATTCCAGCTAAATGAATTGAAGGAAATGGGTAGATAGTTCAGTTTTTATTAAAAGTGAAAAATAACTACTTTAGCAGTGAAACAAGAATCAGCTGATTAGAATGCGTTAGATGCTAATAAACAATGATGAAAGAAAATGACAATTTAACATACAAATGAATATGTCTTGTTATTGAAGTATTTCTCATCAGTTCTTAAGCGTACTGTCAGACTGGTTATTCCCCTTTGCTCTTTTCAACTTAAAGATGGTTTATTGCGTTCAAAGCATTCAAAGTGAACTAAACAGGTAACGGGTTACAGAAGTATTGTTGAACAGTATTTTACCACGTTAAGATGGTTAATTCCTATATGAGATGCAAAGCAGTTCAGTGGTTTACTTTTTGAAAGTAGCTTATCGATATTTTTTATTAATTATTGAACAGTTTCGATTTTGTTAAACAGCCATAGTAAAATATTTTTGCTAGATTTCAGCAAAAATGTTTGTAACAAAATATATAAGAATATGTAGTCTGAAGTATGATAATTTTGGACGTTTGTATTTATTTTTATTTTCAAAACTGTATTTACTATATTATCACCACAAATGTTTAAATATTCTCTACATTACACACATTTACGCCTGACAATACGAGTTATTTCCAAATGGATAAGAGTGACAATATTTGTGTGGGGCTGACATTATAGCTCTAAATAATAATACCAAAATCGCCATAATTGTAAGGGTAGTTGACGTGTGGTCAGCAACGTCGTTTTTTCCATACATCGTTGCAAATAGCACATGTTTCTGGAAACAATCTACCCACATGATCTGGTTTTTTACTTTAGTAACACCCACACACATATATATATATATATATGCCTGTCTGTCATGTGGACAGAGAGCGCGAGAGACTTTTGGTTATTTTTCTCCAATGTTTCGACCAGGTCTGGTCTTTTCTCAGGTAACTTAATCACAAATGCGTCACCTGCTTAGTCTTTAGCTGTCGGACTCTACAAGTCAGGGAATAATGTTCACTGCATTTCGATCTAAGTTTTCCCTCCTACCTATTTCCTTACCCCTCATTCCCCTGCTCTCTTCCAGCCTATTTCTCTGTCACTTGTGTTCTTCACTGCACCTACCTCCTCTCTCCTGGTGTTTTCGTTTCCTCACTTCCTGCACTGCTTTAGCTTTTCTCTGCTCACTACTTTTCCTGCTATGTCATTTAATTTCTCAGGCACATGGCACTCTTCAATTCTCCTATATGGGCAAGCTGGAGGAGAGGGATGAAGAATAGAGGGAAGGGGGTACAAAGAGTGGTGAAACATGTATTGCACCCTAAAGGCATGAGTGGAAGCTGTCTCAATGAGAGAAGCCCTCCTAATTTTCCAGAAGAATATCAAATGATATTCAGCGCAGCACAAGTGAAATCAGTGAGGTGGTTTTAAAGTTTCATTGAAGAACACAGGTGAATGGGAGATACGTCGTTTA
>CM031628.1:25504385-25521885 GCA_018398815.1 Conus ventricosus
GCCCAAACCCCCCCCAAAAAGGCCCCTTGGGGGGTAGGAATTTAAATGCAGAAACCCCCCCCCAGAAAAGCCCCCTTTTGTGGTTGTGGAAAAAGGGGGGGCTTTTATAAGGGAAAACCCCATTGCAGGGCGAAAGTCCCCACCTCTTACCAAGAAATTTTTTGGCAGTGATGGAAAATGCGAAAACCTTCGGCCTCCTGGCTGCAGGAAAGAAACGGGTTCATCCCAACCCAAAAGGGGCTCCAGCTTCTTCCCTGAACCTTTTCCCACAAAGGTAATAGCCAAAAGGCGCGGGGGGTTGGAGTCAGTGTTTTCCTTCACCGTTGAATTTTTTCCAAGACTGACAGCCCCATCGTCCAAAGCAGCTGGTTTTAAGGCGCCTTTGATTCATCTTCTTCCCTTTCCTTTCGGGAGGCCAACGGGGCTTTTTTAGACGATTACTCACTCTTTGGCGCTTTCATGAACCAGTGAAAGTTTATTCCCCACTCCCCAGTCCGGCAGAAAGCCCGGAAGATTGCAAAAACCAACATAAAACGAGTATTGTTAGCGACATTACCTTTGCTTTCCCTTTCCCCTTTCAATCACTTTGTTTCTTTTTTGGTCACAGTACGAACTCTTTAAAAAATTGAACCAGGAATTTTTCCGGTTTTTTTTTCCTTCTGAGCAAACAGATTTTTTTTCAAAAAACCAAATTGTGGCATTCGAGGCAAAAATTTGGGTTTTGATCAATTCCCCAAATCCCCAACAAAAAAGTCGAGCGGGAGGTTTTTACCACACACTGACTGAAACCCAACCCCGCTTGGTCAAAGCTCCTGACAAGGAGGGGAATCGCGGGGACGATAAAAAGTCTTCAGATCCGTAAAAGCTAAAAAAGGTTTAAAACCATATTCCCAAGGACACATAAACTCTCTCCTGCTGCCCCTTTTTACAGTATTTTTATCTCTGAATTTAAAGACTTGTGCATTCCATGCATGTCCCCAGACATTGTAACAGGAGGGGACTTACGCAATTTTTAAGACGAAAACCTTCCAAAAAAATTCCCATGAAACTTGTTGAGAGATGTCCCCCATCGATGGGTCTTGAACTTTTGGACACGATGACGTTGAAATACACTTTAGGGAAAGGGAAGTTTAGTAACGAATTTACGATTTTTTGTTGGGTGTTTTTTAAAAAGGGTTTGTGTCTACGTTTTTTTTTTACTTTTTGACTTTAACACATAGACAGCCTTAAATATGGTCCTTTGCAGCCTTGGATATAAAAAATAATATTCTTTTCCTAGCGCACAACCAAAGACTTTAAAGACACTTTTCTGTGAAACATACACTAAACTTTGAAAAAAGTACGAAATTTTTAATAAATTTTTTAACATTCTTAACAGCTTCTCTTGTATTTTTTTTTATAGAGCTAATTACTCCAAAAAATTAAATTACGTTTAAAAGGGAATAGTGATTTGAGTGATCTGTGCCGTTCTTCAAAAACGTGAAAAACAATAGAGAAAAAAAATAAAATTGGCCCGAGAGAGGGTTCGAAAAAAAATGAAACATTAAAAGAAACTTACCAAATATAAATTACGCTTCAAAACCCAATATCATTTTCGACAAAAATTCTGAAAACATTCTAGGGAAGGGGAAAAAAATTTTCCCGGGGAGAGGCAGGGGGGGCAAAAAGGGAAATCTGAGAAACAACTTTAAAATTAACCCCTTCCAAATAACTCATTTCTCTTAAGTGTTATTTTTTACGTGCGTGCCACACAAACCAAACAGTTTTACATTTTCCCCCTCCATGTTACAGAATGTCCGGGAATTCAAAAAGCATAACAGGCAATCTCGATCGATTGAGCGCTTGCAAATCTGATGAAACGCAAGCACATAAGGGAATGTTAAAAAGAGGGGTAACAATGCGATCCCCTGTTATGCTTCCCCGTTATCCCCTCCATTCTTAAAGCCCCCCTCGGCGTCTTTGTTGATGGTCATCTAAAACCTCCTTTCCTTTATTCCTTTTTACTCTTTGTCTGTTAATGTGGTCCACAACCTTTTTTCCTTCAAATTTTTTTTTGTGGTGTTCATCATAAATGTACGTATAGACTTTAAACCACTCAAAAGCGTTTCTTTAAATAAACAAGTTCATATGTCTTTAACTCTGTTTCAAAATACTGTACAATTCAACCCCCCCCCAGTCAGCCCTGAAAAGGCGCCCACATCATCATCTTACAGGTTAAAGGGTCTTGGTGTAAAACGGGGGATTTGGAGGAATGAATATCAACCCACTGCATGAGGAAAACCCAACGGGAAAGGCAAAGCAAGAGAATGAATCATGTCGAAACAAAATAGAAATCAAATTTGATCTGGGACATCAATAATAAGAAAGCTGAAAAACTCCCCCCCCCCCCCCCCCCCCGCCTAAAATCAAAAGTACCCTATAAGGAAACACAAAATCGGGTCACGGAAATCCCGACCCGCAGAGTTTTTTAACACGATTCGAGGTGTGTATCCCCCCCCCTTTGTACGTGTTTTGGACTGACCCCCCTACCGGTTTTCGGTTTCTTTTGTTTTTTTCCGGGGGCCCAAAATTTTTGGCTTTGGAGAACCCCAAGCGTCCTAACTTACAATATCAATGATATGCTAAATTTTTTTTGTACTGTAACACTCTATTGTTCCGCGTGTTTGTAAATCACTCGGAACTGGGGCAAAAAAAAGGGGTGACTGCGTTTCGTCATATTGAAAAAACATCTACAATGACCTGCAACGCGTTTTCAACCGACTCTAGCTCTACAGAGACCCGGAAAATGTACGGGGTAAACGACCCGCCCACTGGGAAAAACTTTTTGTATTGACTTTTGGAAGAGTGTAAAAGAGCACCTTGGTGAAGAGCGAGACAACGAAACAAACAAAGCGCCGTCTCTGTTAAAACGAACCGTTGTGTTCGTCTCTTTGAACAGTGTGGTAAAAAGTATGTTGCGATAAAGCGGGCCAAACTATCGCAACCAACAGCCGAAGTAAAATCGGGTAAATGATATCACGAAAAGCGACGTAGACCGAATCGCATGGACCAGAGAAGCGAGAGTTGGGCGTTCTTTTTGACGTGGTTCAAAAATTCATGAACATTTAACTCTGAAAGAAACGTCAAAAAATCCGGTTTTGAGTTGATGAGTCGGTTCTCCAGGGCGCTATGGATTATGAGAAGCGTGACAAAAGAAAAGTCCCCCTCACTTTGTGTTTCAGACAAAAGAAATGAGATAAGTGAATTTGAAACGTGTTTTTTGTTCATGAAAAGATCAACACTGTGTCATCCCACTACTGGACCCATCTGAAGAAGGTCCCAAAACTAAGAATAGAACAACGAATTTTTCCGGGCCATATGATTTTGATAGCGTTTTCCAATCTTGTTATAGATCTCTTTTACTTCAGAGATAAATGGTCTAACAGTCGTTTTTCATTCGATGTGGGTTTCATCTTTTGGAGAGTGAAAAGCCACACGTGCCTTCCACTCGCGCGTTTGCGCTTTCTTGGACTCGGAGCTTGAGACCCAGTCTGTGTTGAACGATTGACGGCGGTGTAGCTAGCCCACTGTCGTGAGTTTGAGATGTTTGTCGACAACTTGTCTTTGGGCTGTAAAAACCCCGTTGCACACAGGCAGGCATGGTTAATTAGTCTTTCATGATGACTTTCCGACATGAGCGGTACGATTTGAATGCGGTAATACTTTACCGCAAACTTGGACACCGAACGCAGCTCCTTTTTTATGTTTGGTTTTGTATGTCATCATTAGATGTGCTTACACCTAAACGTCATTGCATTCTGCAAAAATGCGCTGCGTGGATCCATTTTTTCTGAAAAAGAAAAAAACAACTTTTGACAAAAAATAACCCATACATTGATCGAATTTGAGAGGAAATCCTCATAAGCAGCCTTAATCATAAGAACTGTCACTCAATACAGCATGATGACTTGAGGACTGAGGTATGCTGTTCCAATTTTGTTTAGTGAATGTGTGTAGTTGTGTGTGTTCATTCAACAGCGTTCCATGACCTGAGACTGAGATTATCTACCCGATTGCAGTGACAATTACCGTGAAAGTGGTTGGTCCCACCATCACCATCACCGCCACATCACCATACCACGACCGATCACCACCACCGCCATCACCACCGCGCGCCGAAAACAAGTTTAAGGAACTGGTGTTATAGTAATAAATAAAAACGAGATCATAATATTTTTTTTAAAAATAATTTAAAAATAAAATCAATAAACAAAAGGTTGCACTCGGTTTTTTGATTTCAGACACTGTTTACGGACAGGACCCTGGGGACCCAATCGAAATTTTTGATATTAAAAAAAAAAGAAATATATAAAAGCCAATGTCACATCCAACTGGAGTTGGTGCCGAGTGAAATTATTCTGTGTGTAGGTTTAAAGAATTCATCTTTTATTTTTAAGACCCAGTAAATGATTGCGTGTGAATTTTCAGGAAAGCGAGGCGTGCATCATTGTTTGTCTGAAGAGACTAAAATAAACTAGAAGGGCGTCTGTCATATAACACCAAGCAGAGAGAAGAAGTATTTTGACTGTCAGTCCATACTTCACACAAATAGTCTCGCTGAGACAGACTAAGAGAGAGATAGAAAAGACAGAAAGAATGCAAAAAAATTAGTCATACCTCTCTCTCTCTCTCCTCAGAAAGATAGATCGGATACTCACATCGACACACTGACACTGGACGCAAAAGGAAGGAGAGTGAAAGAAAGGCAAAGACTGAAGCTACCACACTTAGTCAGTCCCCCAACAAACGACCAGCATTAAACGTGATCCCTTTTCACCAAGGTTTTCTTAGCCCATCAACCAACAAAAAATAATCTAAAAGCGCGCATCGAAACAAACATGAAAAAAATGGTGAAATCACGCACAGAAAAAACTCGGCCGCCCCCTCCCATCCCCATGTTCCAACAGTCAGTTCACATACGTTTTGTTTTTTTTTTTTTTTCAGTCATCTTTTTACCTCATGGGCGTTGCGGCGTCTCGCTTCATCAATCACCCCCCGCCCCCCGCAGAGAAAAAGAACCTGAACGAACCAAGGGTCGACCCATGCGTCGTCGAGTGGACAGAAACGTACCACACCAAAACCCAACCTCGTCGACAGGACCAACGTCGTGATTGGAAAGTAACAGAAGCTCTTTTTCCCATATAACGCCTCCCCAGCGGCGTAACAGTTTCTGACACCATTCCGTGCGGTCCCCTTCCAAAGGAGACGCTGGAAACAGGTCGAAACCGTTTCTGGCCTCCCTCCTTTGGTCGCGAAAAGTGCTGTGTTGATGAGTAAATTTTTCTTAAGAAAGCAAATAGTGGCCTTCCACTTTTTATAACACGAGCAGTTTTATCAAGGTCCCGTGAAAAGATCTCCCCTATAACAAACTGAAGTAAAGTCAGACACTTCCACGACCTCTCCTGAACGCACCATACACCGCCAATCCACACCCATCCCGCGTCCACCTCGACGTCGTACAGTGCGATTTGGTGGTCGTTAATAGTTTCCTTTTTTGATCAATGAAATAGGCCGCTTCCACCAAAACTCGTAGACAAAGTGCTGAGTGAGGAGTCGTTCTATTATCAAATGCCCGTGTTCCTTTTTCGCATTGCGTCTACAAAGGAAAAAGTTTTCATCCAGTAGGAATGGGTAATCCCGCTTACACGTTCCCAGTGACTCACAGGGCCATCATCACTTCCTCATCTTCACATCGAATTGAAAAGAAATCGTTTCACGGGGATCACATTCATTGGACGAAACCCATTTCAGGTTGTTGACAATGTTTCTTTACGTCTTAATCAGTTTATTTTTTTCCGAACCTCGCCTGCCTCGTGCTTTTGATCATTTGAATATTCCCATCACATACACACAAAACACTAAAAAAAAAAATAATCACGCACCACTGTCAATGTTTACATCTTCACATCACCTACACACAAAAAGAATCAGCACCCGATTGTTCAAACTCCCACTAGCATTTTTTCTTTGTTTTCTTTTTTGGGGTTCTTCTCTTCCTTCTATCATGTCTTTTTATGTCCTTTTCCAGGCGAAATATTTGGCGACATTCGTCAAGAAGTTAGTGCGATCCCGTCTCTGTAGGAAAGGTCGATCAGTGTTTTTCTTTTCCCTTCTCTCTCACTTTCGGCTCTTAGCATAGCGACAGATGTGAACCCGGAGGTTCCCCATCCATCTAAGCAGGAGACAAAGATCCCCCTACGTCCGGTTGAAGCAATTTTCCCGGTTCTTAGGCTAAACTGTAAAGAAGCCATGGTAGTTAACCTTTTTGTTGAATGTTGCGAGAGCTAGAGTTTGTACACTGGTAAGAGGGGTTCTTTGCTGGGCAGGTAGTGGGAAAGCTAGGAAATCACTGCAACCAGGATATTGTTTACTGTTTTTATAGGAGGTATCTGCACACGTTCCATAATTCCCTGAGGGTCAATTTAACCGATTAAAAGGTTATTAACCCACTAAAAAAAAAGCTCTGTTGGGATTGTTAAATGTTATGACATGATCGTAACTTAACCAGTTTACACATAAACGTCACCCCCACAAAACATAACAAAAACAAAAAAACTCCATTTGGGATGTCACACGTTTGTGAAAAAACAGACATTAACCCATTAAAAAATGATACCCCGTGTGGGTTACACTTAATTCGATTTTATAGCAAAAAAGGGAGTGGCACGAGGTTTATGACGACATTAAACCACAGTTAACCCTAAAAAAATTATCGCCCCCGGGTGGTACACTTAAAAAAACCATGGAGTGTCACGATTATTATGAAGACCTAACACAGTTAACCCAGAAAAAACAAAAAAAAAATTATAGCCCCGGGAGGGTAAAAAAAAAAGGATGTCCACGAGTTTATGGACGACATTAAGCTCCGACAATAAAAATTATAGCCCCCTGGTGAGGGTACACTCGCCATTTTTAACAAAAAAAAAAAACGGGAGTGTCACAAGGAAATAAAAGACATTAAATAGAAAAAACGAAAGCCCGGGTGACTACATTGACATAAAACAAAAAAAAAAACCTGGGCTTGTCACGAGTTATAAAGGCTTAAACCCAGTAAAGCCTCAGGAATAAAACAAAAAAACGATTGACACGAGTTATGAAAGACACTCAGGAAAAAAAAAAAATGATTGTTCATGTCATAATACCGATAAAACAACATTTTTCGTACAATTGGCCTATTCCATCACACATATTATTTCAATACAACATCACACAACATATGTCCATGGCGCCATCCTGAGAGGCGTTTCTGACGTGCACCCGCTCGCTTTCTTTTCTTTTCAAAAGTGCGGTGGCTGGATCATAGTCTAGCATCCCACATTCAGCACGCGAGGAACTGGCGACGTACCCTCCCGGGTCCGCACAGAGTCGAACTGTCAACGTCATAGGATACAACACCCACTGGGAAGCTTGGGTACTAAACAACAGGAACAGCTGTTCACGACGGCGCTCATCCAAACGTTTTGTGACTCTGTATCAGCCTTGGAAACGCTTGATTTCCCGTGAAACGCCTCCTCTGTGATTTCACCAAGCGGCCAACCTTATGATGATAGGAGCGTAGTATTGAAAAATGTGTATCTTGACGGCTCCAGCGCATGCTTTCACTGTAGCGAGAGGTTTTGCCCAAAGGATACAGCACACTGTCCGTCGAACCTTTCATGTTCTCACTGACTGTATCCAAAATGGATACACTATCATACAAGTAATGTCTTTTTATACGCATCACCAGTCTCAATCCGTTTTTGTTTTTGCCCAGCTCCAAACCAATCATCATCATCACATCATCATCGTGCCTCGTCAGCTGATCAACGAACGTAACCGGATGACGCTCATTTGAAACTGCAGCAGTTTCGTGTTTTCCAGCCTCCGCTTTTAACGCCAGACCAATTGATGGAGTTTTGAAATGTTCGAGACACGTTTAGTACCACACTTCCGCTTTTTGAAGCGTCTTTATCCAGATACTCCACAAACTATCTCCCACTGTCTGAATGTAGCAAGCTGTGTCAGTCCCCCCTTTCCAAATCTTTTTCTGACCAGCTTCTGTATAAAAACATTGGGAGCACTTCGATAGCCAACATTCCACCAGCTTCCTGAATGATTTTTTTAAGTTGACTGATAAACGTCATTCATCTCGTCCAAAACAACCTTCCCATGTGATCAAAGGAGGTGAACACCTATGATGAGGAAAGTCGTGAATGTCTTGTTTTTTTTATACCGCTCAGTCCTATCGTCGCGTCACCAACCACTTGCCAAATCACTCTCTGGACGTTTTGTCTCAGTGATGTGGATGAAAGCGAGATAAGCAGAACAACGTAAACTGACTCCTCTGCTTTTATTAACAGGAATAAAGCACGTAATAACCACAGGTGAGCATAAGTCCATTCTTGGAATCCACATGGGGTTTGAAATGATATGCAACACATGTCTTAAAATAAAATAATCAATATCTGGTAAAGGCTTGGTGAAATCCGAAACTGGTCAAAATTTCGCATGTCCTTTTTTTTGGTCCAACCACACGCCACCCCAATGCTCACCAGTCCCTCACTGTGGTCCGTGTTAATCACAAAGCCAAAAGGGCACCGGGTAGGATCAGGCATTTTGTTTCTGGGAAAACACCCACCGAACTCCCTCTGGCAGATAAATTCCTCTTTCTAATTACAAGCGATCACTGCTGTTTTCATTTTTTTTTTTTTTTTTAGTCTTTCAGGACCTACGGGCGCGGTCATTCTCCACCATGTAGTCCAAGATCCGCATACACCATCTACATCACGGGTGCGCCAAAGCCTGAACTAAACTTCATCTCCAGATCGCAAGGCACGACTGGATCATTTTCAAACTGTTGGGCTCCATCCAGCACTTGGGCTAAGATCAAAAGCGAAATGGAGTAGCCCCTGTCGTACCTCGGTATGAAATACCAGTACCAGCGTCTCGGTGGGTCATTTCCATGCTAGCATGTTGCTGTAAAAGGCTCGAACATATTCCTGTGCACCAATCAGGATCCGAGCCTAGACGGGATCTGCTTTTCCGTTCAGATAACAGACACAGAAAGTACAGGTTGAGTGTAAAATTAAAGGGTTTTTTCGTTAGATTCCGTTGAACGCTTCTGTGTCCTCCACGCGATGACGATCTTGGTTTGGCGTCCTGAACTGAGGAACAGGTTGTCTTGATGTCTTAAATAACCTGGAATAGCAAAAGTCTTAATTTTTGCACTTTCTTTCATGGATATTTGCACGTTCCTCGTTCAAGGGCCTTCACGTGACCAGCCCACATACGGACTGGGTTTTTTCACTTTCTCACCAAACAATGACGCGTGTTGTGATGACGAGACTTGAAGGATTACCATTCCCTCCGTCAAACCGCGCCATTAGTTAAAGGCGCTTTTGGAAGAGTTTGTTTATTTTTGAATCTTCTCCGTTGATAATAACGATCCTGGTCATAATGTCATGTGCAGTCCGACTTATCAGATCAACTTCTGCCTCCTGCGGTCAACCCGCGTCGGATGTCTAAACCCTGTTGTGTCAGTCCCAGTAGTGTCGTTCATATGCCAGTGAGTCCCGTAAAAGCACCCACGGGGGGGGGGGCCGGAAAATAAGGTCCAGACTTCGCATCCTGCCCGTAGTTGAGTGCGTCGCAAATACACTTAGCTAGGTTGGCACTGGTAAGATCAGACGTTCTTCAAAGACACATCCACCTGACGAAGAGACTATGCAACCAGTTATTTACAGAGCAACGTTAGTATTGCGGTCCAGGTTATCCCCAATCCACCTTGGTTACTTTGCTTTGAGATGAAGGAGGGTGTTGCTAGATCCAGAAGTCAGCTGTGCCTCCCTAATATGAAAATCGATGGGTGCGTAGGAGACACGTAGACAATGGGTGGAATTCTACAAAAAGCCCCCTGCTCAACAGACGTTTGTGTAAAGTAAACGCAACAGATCCATTCCGCGATCAAGCACCTTCACAAGGTTTTTTCATGAATCAAGACATACGAAAAACACTATCCAAAAATGTCCATTACACTGTGAAGCCTTCTTCTTGTTTTTCTACTTCCACCCTGCCCGGTCCCCTCATGTCGCTGGATTTATACGCTTACGGCGCGTTTGGTCCAGGGGCGGTTAGTGGTGCAGTACCTCCTAGTAGTCGTTGAGAGGCCTGGACAACATACGTTACCGGCTTCTTACTTCTCTAGTTTCAGGGCTTAAGTTTAATTTTTGCCCGACATGAACGGTCCTGCGCAATCAGCAAACCTGTTTAGGCCCCTCTTTAGAACGCCTTTTATGGCTCCGGATTTGAGCATAGCACAAGACCTCTTGCAAAGCTCCCCAAGAGATTACCCAACCTCTTCCTCGGTAATTTTTGCCCCCCACAAACACAGGTAAGCCATGCCCACCTGACAATGTATATTGTTCTAATGCTTTGTAGTTGGGCTTAAAAGGGACGATCTTAGCTGCTCAATCGACACAGTCGTCGGCGACGAAAGTGAAGCGTCACGATGGGTCTTCCCTCGTCCAAAGTGATAATGTTTGCCGTGTCGTTAGTTACAAAGGATCTCCACCTGTATTAAACTTAAATTCGGCTTAAAAGGGACGTTATTGTTGTCGAAGTGAGGTGAACCACGTCCTTTTTGCGGTCTCCAAAAGGGACGATTCTCAACAAGGGCAGCCATCACATCGCCCACGGTCTATAATGACGAGTCGCAGTAAATATAGATGGCTTCCTGTCCTTTATGAAGTTGCACGGTGAGTATCTTTGGAGCCAGCCTCTTCCTAAATGGTATCACGTTCCAAACTAAAAATTCCTGTAGTTTCTCTCCTAATTTTATGCCCCACCTCGTTGTACACTTAATGTGAAACGGTCCTGGAAACACGAGAATACACCACCTTGGATTCATTCTGTATCCTTTTTTCCACGGCATGGCGTATCTGATTGTTCATCTCTTCCAACCCACTCTTCCATAGACGTGGACAGACTCCAGGAACGAGTAATGTTTTTGATCGGATTTGCAGCCAAACTAATTCTCAAACCATCCCTCACCGTTCTCAAATTGAAATACGTGATCTAAACAACATTCACTTATCCAACCACGAATCCGCACTCCAAGTCAATGGTTTTGCAATTGGTCAAAAAAATGGCTGGGATGATTGTCTGGATAATACTGCAAGAGCTATTTGCTGAAGGTAAGTAAACCTCATCTTAAGCGTATTCGATGCTTGATTGGGTAGAACGTAACCGAGACAGCTGCCAAAAAGCGAACCCACAAATTTCTGCGCCTTACCCGCGTGTCAATTAACAGAACACTCCAACAACTACATACACCAGCAGGAATCTGAACAGCCAAAGACTAATTCACTGCGAGGTTTCGATGACCAAACACGCGCCATAACAAAGATTGACGAGAGTCCTTTGGTCTCTTAAATTACAGCGTCCACCTCCTCCTCCCCCCTATCGTCGAGTGGTTTCAGTGGGTATGTGGTAGCGCCGTCTGCGGGATCCATGAGTTAAATGACAGTCATAGCCGTCCTACTTTACTAGAATATTCCTGTTCGCCCACCATGAGCTCTTCGATGATTTAAGATGTTTTCATGCGAACACATCTTTGTCACCCACTTTTTTGTAGCCCTGACTGTAAAAGGTCCCTGACAGTTCATCACCGTGGTCATCCATCAGTACTAGGTCATAAGAACAAGTACTGTGGCTTTCACTCGGTTTAACACTTGAAGAGTCTTCCTCAAGATTGCATGTAGCCCATCATAAACATTCCTCCTGCTTACTAAACGAACTCTCAAACCACCTTCAATTCTAGGGTTTACGCTCCTTCAAAGTATGATTGTAGAGGGTAAATTCCACACGTCCTCTGGTGTCTCTGGTTACGGCTATTGGTGCCATTTAATGCTGCGATGAACGCTTGATTGTAACTCTCCACCAGATGGGTAAGACATCCACAAACCTTAAGGTGTTGTGCTTGGTAAAGTAACGCCACAACTATCCTTGAAGTCCGATTGAAACCGTTCAACCAACGGAGGCTTTTTATGTCTTCATTTTCTGTACTAAAATGTACAAAAACAAAAAAAACACTTTTTGCTCTTTTAAAAAGCTTGAAGAGTTTATTTACAAAATTCGGACCCATTATCCGTATTGGAAGTTTCATTGGTTTTCTCCCCTGCTCAAAAATTTGTCTAAAGGCTGCAGTCAAGTGTTTGACAGTCGTGTTTTTTAGTGTTACAACCCACGCATATTTACTGAAGATCTCAATACATGTAAGAATATACACAAAACCGTCATGTCTTTTTTTATAGTATTGCATATCAATGAGATCAGCCTTCCCTTGGTTGATCAATACCACCCACGAATTAATGCAACATCAGGAAAGCGGTAACGTACTGTCTGTGAAGAGTTGAATGCACTTTATAGGACAACCAATTTATGAATTTTTGCCCAAGGGGACCGAGCGTTTTTTCTTCACGGACCTTTTAACGCATATCCGACCCTCCGTATGAGCTGGGAACGTGACGGTTGTCATATTGCCTCGGACATACTGGATAGAAGCGCCCCTTTACGTTTCATCTTTTTTTTCAGTATGTTTCCCAACCTTTTGGCGATACTAGGTGGGCGCGTCTTGATTTTTTACTCTTTCTGGAAGCTCTCGAGATTCCAGGGTGGCTTTTTTCTTCAGACCTGGCGGCGGTTGCCCATAAATTCCCAACGTTCAGGATGACCAACAATATCTTGGGGGATCATTTGATTCTCGAAGACTCTGGCGAAGATTTCCCATCTTTCGGAGTAAACTTCGCTCATCTCAATATGTCCATTTACTAAGACCACGCACGTTCGTTTCGGAATCACGTTACCCTGATACTCTATCTACACCCCGTGCGTTTCCCATCCCCGTTAGGTCATTTGGATATGATGCAATTGTCCGCCCCAGGAGGCCTTTCTTTTAAACGTTTGGGCACACTCTCCATCACATCCTCTTGCACCGACTCCTTTTGAAGGAGAGTATCTGCAGGATGATCTGTGGTTACAGGAGGTGACGTGTTCTTCATCTCTACGGTTCCAGAGGTCGCTGTTTAAACTGATCTACTCTCTTAAATACTTCATCACAGCTTGTTGTACATTCTGTCTTGTCAAATCCGTCCACTTATCGAACGATCCAATATGTCACGCATATCGCATAATTTCACGTACACTCTCCGCAGTGCATCAGTTTTACAGAAGGACCTCCGCAGGTTTCAAATTTTTCGAGTCAATCGTGGATCCATAAACACCATTTTCTTACATGCTTCCATACTTTCAGCAGCTTTAAAATCTTCCTTCAAAAAAGACTATTAACATGGAGCCCACAGTAACCCACGATAGGCGCCACAAAGACCCCAAAAAACTCCCTTCTGAACAATCTGTTGCGTCTCTCACGGAGATCCCCTTCTTGCCAGAGCACGAAGGCGAGTCTTGTATCGACACAGTTTTTTCTTCTGATGGGGGTCTAGAAACAGCTCCTTTTAAAATAACAGAGAACATTTCGCTTAGAGTGTCCATCAGGTCCGAGAGGCTCCTTTAAAACGCTTTTCACCACAGTCGGGTTTGGCACCACTCACAATCGAGGCATGGGGTGCGTTTCTCTTCATCTCCGGACAATGGTACCCTGTTATCACTTATGAACATATACCACCATTACGTTCAAAAGGAAACACCTCGTTCTAAGGCGACAGGTGATCCGCGTTGTTTGGCTAAAGGTCAAAGACCAAATAACCATGATGGTTGGGAGGTGGCGTCATTAAAGGCCTCCTGAACGTTCTTAGTTTGCCCGGTACATCTGCTTGGCTAGATGCGTAAACGGGGGAAGCATCACGGATTTTTAAACACCACCAGATAATGACTATTTAAACTGATGGTACAGCGGCACCTTTATTCTTCCCAAACTAATGTTGAACAATATACATGACACTCCATGTCGCGATGATGACTACCCTTAGTAAACAACTTGGTCACTCGGTCGCATCTCACTCATTATGCATCCGATCACAGACGCCGTTTACGACCATCCTGTTTGTCTACTTTTGTAATCCTTCATTAAAGTTAACTGCTGGAATGATAGAGTAGGTAGGTTGCCATATCACCATAGCACAAACAACACTCCTCCAGTATGGTGTCATCATTCCTTTAATAAAGTTCAAAAATTGCGTGACCATACTGTCCTTACCACTTCTGTAGGACCAGCAATAACACAGGTAAAAGGATGTTTCCACCTTGGATCCATTTGGCCAAGTAACCATCTTCAACATTAACCTAGAAATAAATAATTTAAAAAACCACACCAAAACCATCTACCTACTATTCCTCAAACTTCATTCTATAACTGTATGAACTGGTTTAAAGATTCAGCATGCACAGCGGGTAAGGGTTCAGCGGGTACAGTTCGGCCTTTCAAGTGAGCTGACTGCATTGTTTTTTCGCATCATGTGTTTGTGTGTTTCGCCCCAGGAACGGCCTCGCAACAAAAAAACACGAGTTGCATAACCAGTCTGTCATTTTTTGTTCTTAACTTTTTTTAAGAGTGATTGCACCTCCACGATGCAACACCGCGCATGCTCCTGTCATTGCCCGTAGGTTCCATTATTAGGAATCACATCGATCTTGCAATGTCATCACCGAGCATCCCAGTCATGGATTCTCCCCTAAGGATTTGTCGTGATTCCGTTAAACTGCTCCCCTGCCAGCTCCCCTTTTAGGGAGAGAAGGCCCTAACCCACTATTGTGATTCTTCGCCAAGATGAGTTCCACCTTTGTGTCTCTTTCCTGACCTCACGGTAGGTCTGGTAGCCACTTACTGTGAAACGAAGGTGCTCTGTAAGGTGGGTCTCCTGGACACAACCAACATCAATGTCCTCTTTGTGAAGTCTTTCAGCAAAGGGAGCTTCTTCTTGGAAATTCCTTCAGCATTCCACTGCAGTATCTCCAATGGCCTTGGCTCCACCTCCCTCCTGTCAAAGCCAGTCGCTTTTTAACCCGAGACACCCGCCGTCTGGCTCTACCATGAAACGGAGCACGGGACCACCAGTACTTTGGTTGGGCCCCTTTGAGGCACAGGGCCCGGCACTCTTCCACCCTGGCGGTCCTCAACGGTCGAGCACCATATCGAGATTCTCCAAGGTTGTCTGTCATGTGAGCGGGGATGCGTTGTGCTGCCGTTACGCCCCTGACAAGTCAGGACCAGCACATCCACTTCGGCTCTTGCCATTTATCCCATGGCTGGGGTAAGGCTTGGAGCAGTGTCAGGGCGTGTCCACGCGCGGGTGGGCCTGCACACAGTTCCTTTCTTTCTCAGTGGGGGCCTTACTCCTCCATCTGGACTGGTCTAGCCTGCGGCTTTCCTTGATTGGAGAGGCCGAGATCTAGTTTTAATATAGCGCCAGTCGTCCGCTCCCATGCCGCGTTAGTCACAACAGAGGTTGCCTCCAACCTGCAACAATGTCCCCCTGAGGAAACACCCACATTAACGTGGCGAGAAGGTGCGACTACGGTTTTCACCCTTTCTTAACAGAAGAAAGGGATCTTCGCAGATCAATAAACGGACGGAAGGGTGATTTGGACAGACTGTTAGCTTACCAGATGAAAAAGAGGTTTGACCAATATTTTGCTCCCATTACAATTAAAGTTCGAATGAATACTTATATAGTGCCTATTGGTGGCGAGAGACCAAGATCTAAGCGGTTTCCAGTCCACACTCGTTTACACAACGGGCTGCCTACCTGGGTAGTGCCGACTGTAGAGCTGCCAGCTGGCGCTTCATTCAGTCATTTATCGTGTCATCCAGTCCATATCATTCAATATTGTTCACTCATTTCCTTACTTCTGTCCATTTGATCTCATCTTCCAGAGCCGTCCAAAGCTGAAAGAGGTTTTACCGTATTCCAAGGACAGCCACAAAGAGAAACCAGTCTTGTATACTGGCCGCTCCTTTTAGACGTATTCATATCTTCTAAAAAGGTGTAGAAGGTCCGTGGTGCATTTCATGTTATGTACCACTAACAGTGTACGATGTTGTTATACAGTGACGGAACATGCACAATGTGAGACGTAAATATACCTTCCAACATATTCCATGAAAACCTTGTTGAGAATTGTCCCATCTGATGAATGTTTGATAACAAATCACATTTAAGAAATGCACTTTATGGAAAGAAGATCATTTCGAAATTTACGGTATTTAAAAGATTTGTGTTTATGTTTTTTTTGTTTACTTTAACACATCGACAGCCTTAATGTGGTCCTTCGCAGTCGACTTGGATTGATCAATAACATCTCTCTCTCTCTCTTCCTCCCGCACAACAAAGACGTTAGAATATCACATCGTGAAACTTGCACTAAGCCATTCATATAAGCTTACTTAATCTTTTTTTTTTTTTTTTTTTTTTTTGCTGTCCCAACCTCTGCGCCACCTCAGAGGCAGTGCACCCACGCCGCTCATTCCGACACCCCGTCCACAGCCATAGCCCGGCCGGCCCCGCCGCAGCCCCGGCACCAGCAATCCACAGGGAGCAGCCAATGTCAAGTCGTCAAGAGGCAACCCACCAGAGGAGACACTGCACTGCTGCCGAGTCACTTCGGTGGTGTTCAGTGGCGCCTGTTCTGATCTAACATACGCAGGACACCACCTACTAAGCCCCCTACTGACGACAATAATTGCTTAGTCGCGTAGCCGGCGTGAGTGAGCTCTCCCTCCGGAGGGCGCCACCACGTCCGTCAAACGACAGCCCCCATGGACTCGCCGATACCGTGACCCCGACGGAAGCAAACCAAGGCCACAGACGTGGAGAGCACATCGAAATTGAGGTCACCATGAGAGCAGGGCATGAAGGGCCACAGAACTTGAGACATTTTTTTCTTCTTTTTTTTTTTAATGCTGATCAATGGTAATGAGGATGATTAAGATGATGCTACGGATTTCCATTTCGGTCTGAGACTATATGACAGGGCTGTACTCTACGCTTCCTTTCATAATATATCCTGGCGTCAACTAGGCCCGAGAGATACAGGCACCTGCAGTGTTGGTCAGTAAATTTGAGCAATACTCTCAGAAACGCATCCATTAAGTGGATGAAACTCGACTGTGTGGGTCCCAGTCTTCCCAACTGAGTCCGCAGCAAACTCAACTCTGGGTAGGAGCCGGTCGGGGCAGAAAAAAACCACATGACTCTGATGGGATTCGAACCCACGACCTCCCAGCCGGGAGTCCGCGACGCTAACCACTTCGCCACGGCGGCTGGTTAGCTTACTTAATCTTTATCATAGGATTTCAAATTATTCCTATTGACAAATTTTCGTTGTATTTATTCATTGGAGCTGATTAGCTCCACTAGATAAATTGTCATCTGAAGTACCCAAACACACAGATTTGGATGACCAGTGATCCTACAAAACGTGAAAATAATATAGAGATAGAAATAAAATTGCCTGAGGAAAGGATCGA
>CM031628.1:25557392-25559892 GCA_018398815.1 Conus ventricosus
TGGCTGATGAGCATCGCCGTGAGGATCTCCCACTTCCCAGGGCCAGACTGCTGTCTGGCGCCTTTTCTTCTCAGTCCTCAAAGACCAAAAGCTCAACACGACACGTTTCGGACCCGCCGCCTGGACGGGTAGAACGCGAGTTGATCCAACATCCAGCTCTCTGCCCGCCCCCTTCCACCTCTACCACCGCGCCCGCACACCTTGCTCCCCCCCCCCACCCCCCCCCCCCCCCACACACACACCACACCCCTAAGCATTCACCCTTCCTGCCACTGACTCTACTCTAAGTCAAGCAGAAAGGTCCGTGTTCACTTTTTTGATATGGTCTCTCTCTCTCTGTCTCTCTCTGTCTCTGTCTGTCTGTCTCTCTCTTAGTTTTGAAGTCACCTATTATCATTATTTTTTCTACTTCATCGAGGGCAAGATGTAAAAAGCCTGTATTGTTCTTATTCTTTATCCCTCATTAAAAAAAAGATTCGCTCTCTCTCTCTCTCTCTCTCTCTCTCTCTCTCTCTCTCTCTCTCTCTCTCTCTCTCTCTCTCTCTCTATATATATATATATATATATCTCTCTCTCTCTCTCTCTCTCTCTCTCTCTCTCTCTCTCTCTCTCTCTCTCTCTCTCTCGTCCTGACGTATTCGTCGTTGCTCTTCAGGTATGGTAGTTTTTAGTTGCATTTGCCTCTCTTCATTTGCTTCGAAATTGTTCGCGTGTGTGCATTTTCAATCTTTTTGTGTCATTGTTCAGTGATCGGACATATTGTGCTGGTTGTGCAACTCTGGCATGGGGGACAATTGTTTTCCAAACTTTTCGGGTGGGGCAGTAGGAAAAAAGATTTTAACCTGCCTCGGACCACAACTACTTGCCCGTCAATCATTGATAATTGTGAACTATACAAAACGCAAAAAAAACCCAAAATAAACCACACACACACACAACACGCACGCACACACACACACACACACACACACACACACACACACACACACACACACACACACACACACACACCACACAACATAATTTATCATTGTCGTCCACTTTCACCCGTCAGGTGCATGAAACTAGAGAACCAGTTTGCTCTCTTGTAATGAGCCAATGCCTTCTATCTCAAGTGAGTCACATGGCACCAAACAATACATACTGATCTCAAACTCATAAACAGCAACTTAAAAAACGATAGTCTTCAGCCGTCACGATGATTATTCAACATTGACGAAATCATGCTGAGCTGTTATTTCTCAGCAGTACATGTGTGTTGAAAAGGACAGTGCTCTTTGCACAGTGGGGCAGTGGCAGAACTCATCACTTGCACACTACAAGTGCCCGTCTGTACTGTCCCGGGCAGTCTGGCAGCCGTCATGGTCCTACCCCATACCCTGTGTCCGTGGGACTGTGGACTGCTACAGAGCCCCCCTGGTTTATCACTTTCCGTTATGTTGGAAGCAGTATGAATGGATCTTTGTCGTGCCGGTTCCGTTCGTTTGGGGCAGTGAGAACCATAGCCGGAAACAGGAAGTCCCAGATGATGAAATACACACTAGGACGGTAACAGCGGCGGAAAATATCTTGTGAACATCCTCATGTCTGACATCCTTTCGATTCAGGAGGGGACAACCCCCTCCCCCCCCCCCCTCCCCCGCCATGGTAAAAACCTATCTAGGTTTTCCATTCTGCAAGACAACTGGCCGTGTGGACTACATGGAGGATCTGCATGCTGCACATGCAAAGCTCTGTGTCGTGACTCAAGGCGTGTAACATGTATATCTGCCCGTGTGACTTAACACCGGGAATCGGCTCACGTCTTTCACGCCAATGACAGAGGATTCCACGTGATTTTCTGGTCAGCTCGTGGCTTTAGAAATGAACGGCTGCTTGGTTGATTCGGGGCAAAGCGCAAGTGGTCGGGTGGGGAGTGGGAGTGTGGGGTGTGCGGAGGGTGGAGGAGGCGGCGGTAGGGGGTGTTGGGTGGCGGGTTCGTTCCTGCAACTTGTGTCTTGGTGTCTTATGCTGATCGCTTTTCTTTCAAAGGCGTGCGAATGATGCGTTCTTGGCCTTGGCCTTTCATTGGTGTGTTTAGCCACGTACGTCTTGTGTGTGGGGGCTAATCATACATAGTGGTGACACACATTCGTCTGAGATGGTAGGCATCTACATATTTGCATTCTCTCTTTCACTCACCCTCTCTCTCTCTCCCTCCGCCCCCCCCCCCCCCCCTCTGTGTGTGTGTGTGTGTGTGTGTGTGTGTGTGTGTGTGTGTGTGTGTGTGTGTGAGAGAGAGAGAGAGAGAGAGAGAGAGAGAGAGAGAGAGAGAGCAATTTTCTGTGGCTAGTTGTTTGTTGTGCACTATTTGTGTAGACAAAGAAGGAATGAAAAACGAAAATCCCCAGAAACGGCTACGAACCAAACAAATGAAATGGAACGAATACAGAATGGAAGCAAGGGACTCGTTGCACTTTATGACGCCTCCATTTCCTGTTCTTTGAAAACTGTTCATCAT
>CM031628.1:25564892-25567392 GCA_018398815.1 Conus ventricosus
CGTTCCCCTTCGACCGCTGTGTTTGTACAGATTCTGACTTGTAGGTGTTGCCCTTCAACTGATACAAGAGTTTCTGACCTGCAGTCTTTCCGACCCATGTTCCCCTTTAACTGATACAGAGTTTCTGACCTGCATGTGCTCTTCAACCAACACGATTTGGACCTGCAGTGTTCCCCTTCAACTGTATAGAGTTTCTGACCTGCAGTGTTCCCCTTCAACGATATAGAGTTTCTGACCTGCAGTGTTCCCCTTCAACACAATACAGAGTTTTGACCTGCAGTTTTCCTCCTGTCAACCAATACAGAGTTTTCTGACCCGCAGTGTTCTCCTTCAACCAATACAGAGTTTTCTGACCTGCAGTGTTCTCCTTCAACCATACAGAGTTTCTGACCTGCAGTGTTCTCCTTCAACCAATAAGAGTTTGTGACCTGCAGTGTTCTCCTTCAACAAATACAGAGTTTGTGACCTGCAGTGTTCTCCTTCAACCAATACAGAGTTTTGACCCGCAGTGTTCCCTTCAACCAGTACAGAGTTTCTGACCTGCAGTGTTCTCCTTCAACCAATACAGAGTTTGTGACCTGCAGTGTCCTCCTTCAACTGATATAGAGTTTCTGACCTGCAGTGTTCCCCTTCAACTGATATAGAGTTTCTGACCTGCAGTGTTCCCCTTCAACCGATATAGAGTTTGTGACCTGCAGTGTTCCCCTTCAACTGATATAGAGTTTCTGACCTGCAGTGTTCCCCTTCAACTGATATAGAGTTTCTGACCTGCAGTGTTCCCCTTCAACTGATATAGAGTTTCTGACTTGCAGTGTTCCCCTTCAACTGATATAGAGTTTGTGACCTGCAGTGTGCTCCTTCCACTGATATAGAGACTCTGACCTGCAGGTGTTTTCCTTCTATTGACGTTGTTATGGAGATTCTAGCCTGCAGGTGTTGCCTTTCTCCTGATGGTGCATTAGAGATTCTGATCTGCAGGCGTTTTCCTTCTATTGACGTTGTTATGGAGATTCTAGCCTGCAGGTGTTACCTTCACCTGACGTTGTTGTAGAAATCTTGACCCCCAGGTATCATTTCCTTTTCACCTGATGGTGTAATAGAGATTCAGACCTGATGTTGTTCAAGAGATTCTGAGCAACAGGCATTCCCCTTCAGCTGGTGGTGGTACGGAGAATCTGACATGCAGGTGTTCTCCTCCCCCCCCCCCCCCCCCCCCCTTCCCTTCACCTGGCGCTGTTGTAGGGATTGTGACCTGCAGATATTCCGCTTTAGTGACGTTCCCTTCATCTCGTGTTGTCACAGAGATTCTGTGCCGCAGGTGTTGCGCTTCACCTGATATTGTGATACAGATGCTTGACCTGCAGGGGGTTTCGTTTCATCCAATATTGTAAGAATCTGAGCCGCCAGGGTGCCACAATGCTCACATGTATTAACTGTGTTTGTTTGTTTGTTGTCGTACCCTGGCTAAAACACTCCAGGGATCATCCGAACAGCCGAAGTACTTGAACACTATGGTACAAATGCTTCAGCTGGGGATGAGAACCTTACGTGTGGGACCGTTTTTTTTTATTACCCCGCCACGTGGGCAGCCACACACCGACTTTGGGGGAGTATTAGCTGTAGTACTCAACGCGTACACAGGTAAATAATATCTTTCCCAGGATCAGAAGAACAGATGAGACGAGAAGAAGAAGAAGATTCGGAAGAAGAAGAAGAAGGAGATGACGACGACTACGACGACGACGACGATGATGATGATGATGATGATGATGATGATGATGATGATGATGATTGATTAAAGAAAATACTACCACTACTTCTACTACTATCACTACGGCTACTACTACTACTACTATGACTACTACTACTACTACTACTACTGCTGCTGCTGCTGCTACTAATGTCACTACCACCACCACCAACCACCACCCCACTGCTAATGTAATGATAGTGATCATCAGCGTGGTCCCTGGTCTCATCAAGAGAGGAAGGAAATTGGTCGTGTGACCCACAAACACACATTGCATCATGTCTACAAAGAAGCAGCATAAACGAAGGAGAAAACCAAACAGGTAATAAAAGGGGAAAACGAAATAAAGCAGGGTAAAGAAACACGACAACGGGAAACTGAACACCTGTCCCCACAATTAGCGGAGCACGTGCGCTATCGATTGCCGAAAACACCATCCTTTCTGTCGAGAGACTAAAATAACTTCATGATTGTTAGGTGCATGGGCGACATGGTGATTGTCACATCGTGTGGCTGTTGTGTGAAACGGGGAACATGAAATGACAACAACAAACAACAAAAAAAAAACGATTTTTTTTCTTTTCCGGCTTTAAAGAAAGAAATAAGTATTAAAGAAAGAAAAAGAATAGGAAGAACCAGTGCCCCACATGGCGCTCAGAGCACAAACTCATACATTATGAGCAAGGCGCCGTAACCAATTATACTAATGTTTAGCCAAATTTGGACTGCTATTTTTGTAGCCATTATTAG
>CM031628.1:25588918-25591418 GCA_018398815.1 Conus ventricosus
GGCAATAAAGAGAGCACATACCCGGTGATCATGCTACCTCTGTTTAAATGCGTAGTATTTCTATTGTAGATGGAAACAGGCAATAAAGAGAGCACATACCCGGTGATCATGCTACCTCTGCTTAAATGCGTAGTATATCTATTGTAGATGGAAAAATTCAATAAAGAGAGCACATACTTTCACCGTGTCAAACGGATCTTGCAAATCTACTACCTAGTCCAGAGATTGGGCCCAAACTTGCACCACAATTCAACGTGTTCGTCTGTTGACCACATCCATCTTACTACTCAGTTTCCTTCATACGGTTAGGACTGTTTTCCTTTGTCTTTAACACTAGCAGGCGTGAGTCGCACATAACGGCTATGTCTGAGTGAGGTCAATAGAATCAAGTTTTATCCCCAAATTGACCTCAGTGTATATAATACGTGTGTAAGCTCATTCTCCTTTCCGATTCACGGTGGTCTCCCGTGGCCCTTCCTTCGTCAACGTGGAAGTCGGCGCCACGTTTTGCGCTGACTCTTCTTACAGGCTTCGCTCTCTAAAATGTGCCAGCGTTACCTGCCCCTGTCGTCATCGTCTTTGTTATCATCGTGGCTCCCCATCAGATCGCAGGTGAGTCATCGTCACAGATGTCATCTAGGTGCTGCTCGCCCTCGTTTTCCTTTTATAGTAAATTTTAATGGAACGATCAAAGCAAACTTATACAGGAAAAAAAAGAAAAACATATTCTCTCTCTCTCTCTCTCTCTCTCTCTCTCTCTCTCTCTCTCTCTCTCTTTCACACACACACACACACACACACACACACACACACACACACACACACACACACACACACACACACCACACACCCACACACACACACACACACGCACGGACGCACGCACGCACGCACGCACACACACACAGAGTCTGTCTGGCCTTTTTGTCTCTTTGGCTTCTTGAGAGTCTGCCTGTCTGTCTGCTTCTCTCTCTCTCTCTCTCTCTCTCTCTCTCTCTCTCTCTCTCTCTCTCTCCCCTCTCTCTCTCTCTCTCTCTCTCTCTCTCTCTCTTTCTCTCTGTGTCTCCACTCCCAGTTCATAAAACTGTACAGAACGCTGCAGAGCATTACATCTTAGATCCCTATACCAGTTGTTGACACTAAAAAATGTAGCCACCTCTAGATTATCGATCCCACAAACAATCTGGCGGACCAGAAGAGCACTTCAGAAAGCACAGACCTTCACCAAAATCGAACGTGTTCGGGAAATATCATGTTCCACACAGGGGAAGTAATGGCAGGTACAGTTTGAAAGAGTAGCTTGCCATGCATTTTCGTGTTCAATCTTCTCGTTTTCACCCGTACATTCGCCTGGAAGTACAGTACGTGTGCATCTACTAATGAAGCTGGGTATGGAAAATATGAAAATGTGAACATTTGCAGAACCAGAATTTTGTAATATTCAATTAAAAAGCATATTACTTCGAGATGGTTACCAGTCTGTAAATAGTAATTTCAAAGTGGTTATGTCAGCGAAACAAAACCCCAACAGTTGTAATAGTTTTCCTACTCAGATCCCGGATTCTTCTTTTGAACGGAATCTGCGCCACGAATCCACCACGAAATACCATTGCTGTTGTTCTTTGGTCACATTCCATCTATGAACCTAGTAGGGCTTAATTAGTGCGGTGGCGTGTGTGTGTGTGTGTGTGTGTGTGTGTGTGTGTGTGTGTGTGTGTGTGTGTGTGTGCGTGCGTGCGTGCGTGCGTGCGTGTGCTTTTGTGTGTGTGTGTGTGTGTGTGTGTGTGTGTGTGTGTGTGTGTGTGTGTGTGTGCGTGCGTGCGTGCGTTGCGTGCGTGCGTGCGTGAGTGTGCTTTTGTGTTTTGTTCATTTTACCCCATAAACCGACCAGTTAGAGAAACAGACAAACCAACGCACAAGGGTGAAACTATAACTTCCTTTCTGAATTATACTAAGAGGAATGAAAACCTTGGTGTTTGTTTGTTTGTTTTTTGTGGCATCAGTTATCGGATCAATGGAGCCACCAAAGCGCGGTGACTTTTTTCCCCCCTTTTTTTTATTTCCCCAAAGGTCGAAATCCACCTCTTCATTTTTTGGTGCTCACACTGTCCCTCTCATCTGCAAATAAACAAACAAAGAAAAAGCGAAAAAAAAAACCACCCCCAAACCCCAACAATTTCCACTACTAGCTCCTTTTCCCCCCAACCAGTCTCTTACACACCATGCATAGTCTGTATGGTTCTCTTGCAAATGGACATATTCTTGCTGATGTTAGGTTTTGGGCGTTAGATACAAAGTGTCTGGGTTTTGTTAATGTTCTAATGTGTGGTGAATTGGCACTCTCACACTAATAGTGTGCTGCTTATACACACAGAACAACATAAATGAAACAAAAGACTTCATTATTTTCTTTTCTTTCAATTTTTTTTCAAAGAGAGAGAGAGAGAGAGAGAGAGAGAGAGAGAGAGAGAGAGAGAGAGAGAGAGATCGACACAGACAG
>CM031628.1:25596418-25601418 GCA_018398815.1 Conus ventricosus
AAATAAAACTTTATTTGGTTTTGAAAATAACATTCTTTATGTGTGTACTTACGTGCCTCCAATAAATTACCCCATATTATACAACAGTTGAAATTGAAAACGGCATTGTTTGCCTCGAAGAGGTTATAACAGATAAGATATTATTGTATGACAATGTTGATATCCTTTTGTGTGGGGATTTGAACGGCAGAACTGCCAACATTTTCCCTTTCAGCAATGATCAGTTTGACAGGTTCAGTTTCATGGATAAGAATGACAAAACAGATCTCATAAGATATTCTAAAGACTCGGAATTGATTTATATGAAGAATGATTTTGAATTTATGTATTGCTTTCAGATTGTTTATCATGAATGGAGTATGTAATGGTGACCTTGAAGGTCATTACACATACATAACGGAAACAGGGAGTAGCGTGAATGATTATTCTTAGTTTCTGAAGATCTGTTCGATACTATTAGAAATTCTTGCCGTTTGTATGTTTCTGATATGATTAATTCCGATCATCAACCATTGGAATTTTATTTTTATGCGAAGAATGATGTGTTACGCAATGATAATGATTGGCGTGATACACCTTTATTTATTTAAAAAGATAGTTTGGAATGATGACTTTGCTGAACAGTTTCATAATAGCATGCATTCAAGAAATGCAAAAGAAAAACTTAATCAAGCCAGCATATTGATGGGTACTGACATTAATCAGGCATTACATTTATTTAATGAATGCATAAGAGAGCAAGCAGTATGTATGGAAAAGAAAATTTTACATGTCAGAAAAGGTCAGAAAAGTGGTATGATGATGAATGTATAACTTCTAAGCGCAATGTTAGAAAACTTTTAAGAACATGTAGGAAATCATCCAGAAAAAAATACAAAATTGCCAGATACAAAGTTGCCACCAAAGGAGAATTCAACCGAAAAAGAGGCTAGGACAGCTTTTTGCAAAGAAAGAAGGGAATACAAAAAGCTGTTAGAGAGAAAGAGAAAAGAATACAATAGAATTGTACTTGAACAATTGATTATGTCTGTAAATGATCAGAAAGAATTTTGGCAAAATATGGGTAGAGTTTCTAATAAGAATAAGTTTCAGCCAAACAAGATCACAGTACAGGAATGGTTTCAACATTTTAAAAGGGTTCTTGAAAAACATGAGACTGACGCAGCAAATATATCTGTACAGGTGCTGTTGATGTTTCAGATAATTTTCAGATAATGATAACGATGATCAAGGAAATGGAAATGATGCACATGAGAATGATGATTTATGATGATGTCAACTTTCTGAATCGGCCTATTTCTAAAGAAGAAGTCATACTCTCGGTGAGAAAATTGAAAAGTAAGAAAGCAGCTGGACCAGATGGTATAATGGAGAGCTATTAAAAAATCAGGAGATGATGTAATTGATTTCTTTGTAAAATATTTCAATGTTCTATTTGACACAGGTCAATATCCTGATTTATGGAAAAAGATCTATTATTGTTCCATTGTTTAAAAAGGCAACATTAACGATCCAAATAATACAGAGGAATTTCTCTTTCAGACATAAGTAGCAAAATATACAGCTCTATTGTTAATTCAAGATTACAGGAATGGGTTTGAACAGAACAATATTACCGGTGAATTCCAAGCTGGGTTTAAACAAAATTATTCTACAACCGATCACATATTTACATTTTTAGCAGTTATTCAAAAGCAATTTTCATGTAATAGAAAACTGTATGCAGCTTTCATTGATTTCGAGAAAGCGTTTGACACAATTTCAAGAAAATTACTGTGGCCTATTATGTTAAAGAATGGAATTAAAGGTAAAATTTATAGATGTATTAAAAGTATGTATGAGGTTGTTAAAGCTCGAGTTCGTTGTGGTACACAGTACACAGGTTATATAAATTGTACGAACGGTGTGAAACAAGGCGATATTTGTAGCCCTCTTCTGTTTTGTTTGTTTATTAACGAACTTGCGCTTGAAATTATGAATAATGGTAGACATGGTGTTAGTCTCAATATGGATATGATTGAATTGTTTATTCTTTTATTTGCTGATGACATTATACTATTGTCAGAAACTGTGGTTGGGTTGCAGACACAACTAAATAATTTCATAAAGCTGCATGCCAGTTACAACTTAAAGTTAATTTAGAAAAATCTAGCATATGGTTTTTAGAAAGGGGGATACCTAGCAAGCACAGAGAGATGGTTTTACGGCAATGTTAAGATGAATGTAGTGAATTCATATCGATACCTAGGTATTGTGTTTTCAACAAGATTGAGTTTTAAGCTTGCATGCCAAGATTTAGCGAACAAAGGGAAACGAGCTGCTATTCGCATTATTTGTAAAGTTGAATCAGTTGAATAATAACTCTGTGAAATTATTCTTGAAGCTTTTCGATTCACAGATTCAATCTATGCTTCTATATGGTGCTGAGATTTGGGGTTTAGAAGATGCTTCATCAGTGATAGAGAGTGTTCATTTGTTTGTGTTAAAGAGGTATTTAGGGGTAGGTATCAAAACACCGAATGATCTTGTATATGGTGAATTAAATCGATTCCCCCTGTTTATCAATTCTACTGTCTCTTGTATTAGATACTGGTTGAAATTAACCCGAATGGAGGAGCATAGACTGCCATTCAAAGCATATAAAATGTTTTAAATTTGTCAAATAGAGGAAAAGTCAATTGGGCTTCGAAAGTTCGGATGTTTTGAATAGTAATGGCTTCTGTTACGTATGGGAAAATCAAGGTGTAGGATGTATAAATTCTTTATAAGAGAGTTCAAACAAAGATTAATCGATTGCAGGTGGCAAAGCTGGAATTGTCATATGGAGGACAGTGACAGATTTATAAACTATAGAAAATTCAAGATGTCTCATGATCTGGAGACATACTTACTTTTGGATTTGAACAGATTTATACGATACACACTAACAGATTTAGATGTTGGGTTTCTAATTTATCAGTGCACAGTTCAAGATATAACAAGGATAACGAACGTGTCATGAAATGCCCATTGTGTAGATCTGCCACAGATGATGAAATTCACTTTGTTTTTTGTTGCCCTGCTTTCGATGATTAAGACATAGTTTAATACATCCAAAATACATAATAATCCTAGTGATTTCAGATTAACATTACTTTAGCATCACGAAAGACAGAAGTCGTTAAAATCTTGCTGTATATCTTTACAAAGCCTTTAAGAGAAGAGAAATAGCTATATCTTGATTTATCAAATTTGTTGTTGTATGAATGTGAAATTTGTTGATTGAGTCTATAAATGTACGAATGTAATGATTTTTTTTCATTGAATTTCCATTATTTTCCTTTGTAACTGGAAACTGGTTTTTCGTCTTGCATTTGACCTAGTTCTCATGCTTATAATGGATGACAGTGTCATTCATATTTGTATCATATATTCATTGTTATTGTTCACACCCCTTCAAATGGGGCTTTGGCCTTTTTGAAAAAATTCTGTTCTGTTCTGTTCTGTTCTGTTCTCTGTCTGTCTCTCTCTCTCTCTCTCTCTCTCTCTCACTCTCTCTCTCTCTCTCTCTTCTCTCTCTCTCTCTCTCTCTCTCTCTCTCTCTCTCTCTCTCTCTCTTTCTCTCCGATTACAGATTTCTTGCATTGACAGCTGATGGAAAGAAAACTCACACACCCTGATGTGATCTTTCATTACAAAGGTCAATAACAATGAAAATAGCACGGAGAAGAAGAAGAAGGAGAAAGGAAGAGAAGAAGAAGAAGAAGAAGAAGAAGAGAAGAAGAAGAATGAAGAGGAAGAAGAAGAAGAAGAAGAAGAAGAAGAAGAAGAAGAAGAAGGGGAAGAAAAAAAGAGAGAAGAAGGAAGGGAAAAAGAAAAAAAGGAAGAAGAAGGAAGAAGAAGAAGAAGGGAAAGAAGAAGAAAAAGGGAAGAAGAAGAAGAAGGGAAAGAAGAGGAAAGAAGAAGAAGAAGAAGGGAGAAAGAAGAAGAAGAGAAGAAAAGAAAAGAAGAAGAACAAGAAAATGATGACGATGAAGAAGTAGAAGAGAGGTGAAGAAGAAGAAGAGAAGAAGAAGAAGAAGAAGAAGAAGAAGAAGAAGAAGAGAGAAGAAGAGGGAAAGAAGAAGAGGAAGAAGAAGAAGAAGAAGAAGAAGAAGAAGAGAAGAAGAAGAAGAAGAAGAGAAGAGAAGAAGAAGAAGTGGAAGAAGAAGAAGAAAAAGAAGAGAAAGAAGAAGAAGGGAAAAAAGAAGAAGAAAAAGAAAAAGAAGAAAAAGAAAAGAAGAAGAAGAAGAGATGAAAAGAAGAAGTAGAAGAAGAGGAGAAAAAGAAGAAGAAGAAGAAGAAGAAGAAGAAGAAGAAGGGAAAAGAAGAAGAAAAGGGAAAGAAAAAAAGAAGAAGAAAAGAAGAAGAAGAAAAAGAAGAAAAAGAAGAAGAAGAACAAAAAACAAGAAAACAGCAACAACAAAACAACAAAACAACAAAAACGATATGACATAAAGAAGTAAAAGAGGGGGGGTTAAAAAAGAGCAAGATTTCCCACCAAACCCGAACGATCCGGATCGTCCTTTACCCACTCCGGAAGGGGGTACACACCGAAATTCAGTGTTTGGCGGCGGGTTTTCTGCCTTCACCAAGTTTTGTGACAATCGATTTGCTAATTTTACTGGCTTTACTGACATCCAGATGTAACCCTTTAACAATTGGGCGAAACACAACATTTGGGGTGGGAAAATTTTTGCAAAAAAGCCAAATTTTTTGTCCATTGATCCATCAATTCTCCTTTCTTTTAGTTTCATCCCTAAATTTCCCATATTATTGAGAAAGAAATCTCCCGGGCCCTTGCTGTAAAAAGGTTCAGTGTTATTGTGTGGGGTATTTCGTGTTCATGTATCCTGAGTTGTCATAGAGGGCATCTCATTTGTTCAAGGGCGAGCTTGTTGCGGGGGAAAACATTTTCCCGGGGAATCTTGTGTCATCCCTGATAAACAATAAACTTTAAGCCTGCATGTCCATTAGGGATG
>CM031628.1:25608918-25611418 GCA_018398815.1 Conus ventricosus
TCTCTGTGACGATTTCTCCAAGACTGTATGTGTTGTTTTCTTAGGGGCTGCTATTTCTAACCACTCTCTCTGTGACGATTTCTCCAAGACTGTATGTGTTATGTTTCTTCAGGGATGCTATTTCTAACCACTCTCTCTGTGACGATTTCTCAAGGCTTTATATGTTGTCTTTCTTCGGGATGCTATTTCTAACCCTCTCTCTGTGACAGCTTCTCCAAGACTTAATGTGTTGTGTTTCAAATTGGGGGGGGGGGGGGGGGGGGGGGGGGGGGGGGGGAATGTTTTTTTTTTACGCTGGTGTCTTTGATGGCAGGGTCAAATCGATACTTTGGGACAGGAACATGATATCTCCACCACTCCCGTCACTGCGTTGTTTCCGTCACAAGGGTTCAGATGGCATAGCCGAAAAAGAAAGCTGTGATGTACATTACCAGACACACGACAGATCACCCAGCTTATCATCTGCTGACAAAGCCTCCCTTGAAATGGGGTCCACGTCTTTGAACTCTGTGCTCTGGGAGACGCCAAGCTAATGTGTGTGAAATCGATCTGACTCTGTCCCGCTTGAGGAGGCCCTCCTCTCTACCCTTTATACCCTCCTCCTCCCCTCCTCCTCATCCCTCCTGAAATTCTCCTGACCACTTGACTTGAAGCCGCCATGCCAGAGCTGCAGACACATTTCTGGGAATGGTGTGTTTAATACATATCAGACTTTCCAGTAAGGTTGGGTTAACAGTGTTAATTCTGAAATAAAGGACATGATGTTGATTACATGCAATTGAAACAACAGCGTCAACGAAGCTAATAGAAATCATCATTATCATCATTTGATGATGATCATGATGTGATGATGATCATGATCATGATCATGATCATCATCATCATCATCATCATCATCATCATATCATCATCATCATCATCGTCGTCGTCGTCGTCGTCATCATCGTCATCATCGTCATCATAGTAGTTGTTATAATGATAACGAGAAGAAGAAGAAGAAGAAGAAGAAGAAGAAAAAAGAAGAAGAAGAAGAAGAGGAAGAAGAAGAAGAAGAGAAGGAACAGGAGCAACAGCAGGAGCAGGATACTCGAAAGAGGACAGACTTTTGTCAAACTCAGAGGGATACTGGATCCATCTTTTGATCCATATCCGAACGATGGATACCTCCGAAATTAAGTAGCTTCGTCTGTAGACTATATTCCGTCTGTACGCTAAGTTTTGATGAAATCGGTGCAGTAATGGTTCGCATAGCCTTAGTGATATCCAGACGAACACTTCCTTAGATACAGGCGAAAACATAACATTGTCGGTAGAAACTACAACAACAATACACAATGATGTGCCCTTTGGTCTCACAAAATCTCTCTCTTATCTGAATTTCATTACAGAAATTTCCTGTATTGAAAAAAAAGACAGTCTTCCTTGTCATTGTTGTGAAAACTGCGTCAGTGTTAGTGCTTTATGACCGTTTCCATATTTATATATCACTGAGTTTGTTACAGAGGTCAACTTCTAATAAATCATTTGTTCAAACGGGCGTATTGCTTGCTGACGGGGAAGACATTTCCAGGCACATCTTGTGTCATCACTCTGATAACCAATAAACATTTCTAGACTGCACTCTACCCTTCAGGGAGGCAAAAACAACAGCATCGTTACCACGGGGTGGGAGGGTAGGCGGCTGTATTTAACCAAAATGTCAAACATTTCTGATGATCGTGCTCTTCGGGGGTGATGCCATTTCCGACAGCTCTATTTGTGACGGTAACCCGATTTCTCCACACATTTTATTTGTTGTGTTTCAAGATGGGGAACTGTTTCTACGCTGCTTTCTTTGACGACAGGGTCAGATCGATCCTTTTGGGACAGAAAAATGATTTCTTGACAGTTCCAAGTATTGCGTTGTTTCCGTGACAAGCTCTCTTAGATGACAGAGACGAACGAAGCTACGATACACATGAACTGTGACCCTTTCAGATCATCGGGCCTGTCCTCCACTGACAAAGTGCGTGCTCCCCCTGAAACGGGGTCCACGTCCTTTCATTCTGTGCACTGAGCGAGAGGCCAAGCTGATGTGTGTGAAATCGATCTGAGCTGCCCTGCTCGAGGTGCCTCTTCTCCCTACACCCCCCTCCTCATCATCCCCTTCTCTTCTTCACTTTCCCTCTGGCGTTCTGCTGATGATCTGAGCGAGGATGGCATCCTGATCACGTGTCACAGCTGCAGACAGATTGTGAAGGTTGTGTGTTGGACTTTGGAGTGAGGTTAAGACTTAAAAACTAATTATTCTGAATCATGAAAACGGTGTTAATTTTGAGAACATGAAAACCACCACCACCACCACCAACCACCACCACCACCACCACCCCACCACCAGAACAACAACAGCAGCAATACAACAACAAATTCTACCGATTTCAGACGGACAGGTAACCGAAGAAAAACATTTACTGCTTTTTCATTGAAAAAAATTATTTCAAAATGAAAACAGATCTGCGCG
>CM031628.1:25621418-25625430 GCA_018398815.1 Conus ventricosus
CCCCCCATCCCATAGGCACCCCCCACCCCCATCATGTCATTCTGAGGTTGCTGGATTCAGTGGTGTTGATCCGAATCTCCATGTTTGACGTTGTCGTGTTGATTCTCCATTCACATCTTGTCTACATTCTCCACCCCAACACCTGGCCACATTACACAGTCTCGTTGCTCAACTCCTCTCGCCACCCTTACTCCCAGTTCCATGGACATGCAAACACAACACTCACCAGGTATGCCATTTCTACACCACTGAACACCGTGATTATATTTTTGGAGCTTTGATACATTTTTCTTGATGAAAAACATCTATTGAAAGTTGTGTTTTCATTCTACATCACTGAACTTTATGATGGTATCTTTGTAAATGTTAAATGATGAAGAACACCTATTGAAAGTTGTGTTTTCATTCTACATCACTGAACTTTATGATGGTATCTTTGTAAATTTTAAATGATGAAGAACACTTGTTGAAAGTTGTATTTTGATTCACTCTTCATCCAGAAACAGACGCTATCAATTGAGTTGATTCGTGAAAACCGTTTCCTATCTCACTGCCTCAATCTCCATCTCGTATTCCTCAGCTGTTCTGTATGGATGGGTGAAACAAAACCACGACGTGCTTGCCAAACACCTGTCACGCATTGTCAACCTCGGGGTATGTCAGTGAGGAAGGACTAGCGCACAGCCCAAACACACTCACAGCTTGCTTACAATTCATTCATATATCATGCATTCGTCACATCAAACCACTAGTAAGTCTATAACTTTACTACACATGATCATAGAAAGAAACATCAATGCATATGGAATCAAACAAAATAAAACATTCTCTCTTTCCTTGAACTTCACAAAACCATTTATCTAAATCATCATTAACTAACCGGGTATAAATAGATTTCTACTTTACCTGGCCAGGTGATCTTAAACTATTCACGAATCACTGTCTTTTCTTTTCTTCTTTTTTTTCTTTGTTTCTTTTCACTGTCACTTTCACAAGCACGACACAACTGCTGGCACTGGTCAGGTTGGACTGCTGGCACTGGTCAGGTTGGACTGCTGGCACTGGTCAGGTTAGACTGCTGGCACTGGCGTTGGCCTGTGGTTCTGCTTGACGAAGTGACGCTGCCAGGTATGAGGTCGAACCTCGGTTCAGATTGAACAGTGACTATTAGACATCAATCTGTTCTCCTTTCTTTCTTCCTGCATTAACGCATTGCACTCTCTCTCTCTCTCTTCTAGTCTGCTCTATCAAATGGACATGGTTGCTTTTCTTTTCTTTTTTCTTTTCTTTCTTTTTCTCTTCATCAGTTAGCAACTCTCTCTCTCCACATCTCTCCTTAGTCCTTCCTCTGCAGACTCTATCTCGTGCTAATGCTTCAGCTCGGTTCTATTCACTCCCTCATCTCTCTGCTCTCCTCTCCTGCAGAGCTTACACCCAGAACCTCTTCCTCTCTCTCTGTCTCCCTGTTCGTTCTCCTTTTTCACTCACGCATTCCTATCTTATCTTAAACCATCTGTCAAAGGGCGAGTACCATTGGTCAGTATTTTCGCGCCTTCTACTGAGGTTGCCTCCCCTCTCATTTCATTGGATATGTAAATCATGACAGTCACATCTACCTGCCTTGCTCTCTGTGGTGGTCAATGGTCATTTAATTAATTAGCTAGATTTCACCCCCACCACACAATACCTTCCCCCTCTCCCTTTCCGGCGACGTCGACTTAATTGTGGACACTGGTCCTACAAATTGGCTGAATGAGTCTGGCCCAAGCGCCGAGACCCGTCTGACCAGACATCGAGGCGTCGGCCAAGCGGCTTAGTCTGTCTGGGAATGACAGTACGTCTCCGTGGAGCCTCTCCGCTCTGCCTAATTGGTTGACCCGACACATGAGGCCGTCTACCTGGCGCCCAGAATGTTGACTTTGGGCTAATGCCCAGTCGAGCTGGCTGGCGACTGACCAAGACTTCGGTCTTTCTTCTTTTGTCCGTGACAATTTCCCCTTGCAAAAGACTATGCTCCGCATCGTCTCAAAACAACGGTACAAAAAAGATAACCGAATTTGCTGACACCACAGCTACACGTGCAAAGTTTTGCAAAATAATTTACAACAAACGGTTTGCAAATTATAAGATATATAATTAGTGAATATCACCCCAATGAGTTATCATTGACGTGCGCTCTTGCCTTATTTCAACTCGTTTTATAACAACCTCTGTGCGCACCTATGCAATTCCCCTGCCTGCGGATTTGCCACATCTTCTCTCCACAATTATTATGAAAAGCACAATCTAATATGACAACGATCCATGACACCTCACTGAGGAATCTCCATCCTCGCTAATCGCAAACAGTGCATTACTACACAAGCGACTGTATGCTCCAAACATAACTACATTTACATGAACAAGTCTCACAAAGAAAATATGAACCATAGCCAAATGGGAATGAACCCATATCCACTCAACATAACTGTAATCAACACATACACACTACTCCGCAAAAGTTAAGGGCCGGAAAAAACATTCCTGTCTCCCAAGCAAACAAAATCCAAAAAACACCCGCAACTCATAGAATGATCTAATGCAACATTTAATCCATCGATTTATGCACAAAATTCATTGACAAGTCAAAATCCATTGGATTTACATCCGTCACAAACACAACACCCCCCTTCTGAAAAATTGCAAGAAAAGTCAGGTCATTTTGTTCATGTTCAATAACGGGTGTGGCCACCATTTGCTGCCAGACAGTCCCCCAGCCGTCGCCGCATCGAGTGGACAAGGTTGTGCAGCATCTGTTGCGGGATGGCGAGCCACTCCTGCTGCAGGAAGTGGAAGAGCTGCGCACCATCTACGGGCTGGGGGTGATTGTCCACTAGGCGGCATCCAAGAATGTCCCACAGGTTTTCAATGGGAGCCAGGTCTGGGGATCGGGCTGGCCAGTCCATGCGGACAACTTGCGCACGCTGCAGGAAGTCCCTCACCACCAAAGCACGGTGAGGGGTGGCGTTGTCGTCCTGTAGAAGGGAGCCATGTCCCATGGCCCGCAGAGTGGGGACGATGATTGGCCCGACAATCTCATCCCTGTACCTCACGCCGGTCAGGTTGCCTCGAATGAGGTAAAGAGGAGTCCTCCATGGAGATGAAAGCCTCCCCACACCATCACGGACCCCCCTCCATACCGGTCGTGCTCTTGGACGCAAGCATGGACGAATCGCTCGCCTACACGTCGCCAAACGCGCCTCTGGGCATCACTGTTCGACAAAGTGAAACGAAACTCGTCTGTGAACAGGACTCTGCCCCACTGCTGCCTGTTCCAGCGCTGGTGGTTGCGTGAGAACGCCATCCGAGTTTGACGATGACGTGGTGTCAGCGGTATACGAATGGCAGGGACCCTTGAGTGGAGGTTTACCTCGTGCAGGCGTCGCCTAACAGTGTCCTGGGAGATGTTAATGTGGGTAGCCGTCCTCAGGTTGCTACGGAGGGTCCTGGCAGTGATGGTTCTGTCACGCAGCGCCATCACCTGAAGGTAACGGTCGTCGCGATGGTTCGTTGTTCTTGGGCGTCCGGAGCGGGCCCGTTCATCGGTACTACCGGTGGCTTGGAAGCGTTCAGCCAGGCGTTGAATAACGGAGTGGCTCACTCCAAGCCGACTGGCGACTTCTCGGCCGGAAGTTCCATCCTGAAGCCAGCCCAGCGCCCGTCCACGATCAAGTGTTGATAGTCTCTGTCTTGGAGGCATGGTTATTGAGACCCTGGTTGCAGCCCTTCAATACCCCTAACCGTGTACCTTTGGCGGAGCAGTGTTCACTAGGGACATGGCTTGCACGTGCAATTTGCCAGACACCTGCCGCGGCACTGCTTCGTCAGCTGACAACGACTGAACTTTCATTACATTCACGTGCATTTGCATCGTTTTCTGCGCCGCTCAAAACACATTTGCATAACTGCAATGTCTGCAAACAGGTTTGGGCACGTGCAGCAATAAGTAAAGTTGCCGCGTAGCCCTCCATGC
>CM031628.1:25625530-25628030 GCA_018398815.1 Conus ventricosus
TTTGAATGTTTATTTTGGTTTGGCTGTTCTCATGTTATTTTCAGTATAACAATAATAATAATAATAATAATTATGCTACTAATTCATTATTGTTATAATTATTATTGTTTTCATTACTATTATTGTTGTTGTTGTTGTTGTTGTTGTTGTTGTTGTTGTTGTTGTCTTTTTTCTTCTTCTTCTTCTTCTTCTTCTTCTTCTTCTTCTTTTCTTCTTCTTCTTCTTCTCTTGTTTTTTTTTTATCTTCTTGTTAGTATTATTTTTCATCATCATCATCATATTAGTAGTAGTAGTAGTAGTACTAGTAGTAGTAGTAGTAGTAGTAGTAGTAGTAGTAGCAGTAGTGGTAGTAGTACTATTATTATTATCATTATTATTTTATTATATTATTATTATTATTATTATTATTATTATTACATTATCATTGTTGTTGTTGTTCTTGTTGTTGTTGTTATTATCATTATTATCATTGTGGTTGTTGTTGTTGTTTCATGTAGTAGTGGTAATAGTAGCAGCACACATGGTGGAACTAGAAGTAGTTGAAGTGGAAGTCGTAGTGTACAAGTAGCACGCCGTTCCAGGCAGCGAGGACTCAGCAAGGGGTATGTCCACCACCTACAGCAACAACGGCCCGCACCGGGCTGGCTTGGAGCGGATACATGGCGGATCACCTCTGCTGGCATGAGTGTCCCACTCCTCCTGGTGGGCGGTGAACAGCTCCTTGACGTTGTCAGGAGCGTGCACTCGCGCCTGGATTCGTCTGTCCAGCTCATCCTACAAATGCTCAATGGGGTTTGAGATCTGGCGACATTGCGGGCCAAGGAAGAACGTTGATGTTGTTGTAATTGCAAAGCGAGATGACTGCAGGCGGAAATCTAAACAAATCTTAAATAAATGTTAGCGAACCGCCCAGAGAACGTGGACAAACGAGTCACAAGACAAAACACAACGCGTTTCGACCTCTTAGGTCTTCCTCGGGTGAGACATAAACGAATTAAAACAACGAATATTCACTTAGCTTTGATCGCTTCAGATCGCTTAGGGTTCAGCGCAAGGAAGAAGGCGTTGATGTTGTTGTTGGCGAGGGTTTGCATTGCTGGTCGAGCAGTATGAGGCCTGGCGTTGTCCTGTTAAAACAGCGTGCGAGACCGGCCATACGAGGCAGGACATGAGGCTGGAGAATTTCAGCCACTTAACGCTGGGCGTTCAGCGTGCGCCGGACTCGCACCAGGGGATCCTGCCAGCATGAGGGCCCCCCCACACCATGACGCCTCCACCACTATGGGCAGGTGCCTCATCCACACAGTTGTGGTCAAAGCGCTCGCCATGTCTGCGGTGCACCCTCCTCTCCTGTCATGGCGCTGGAGCAGGAAGACAGACTCGTCTGAAAACCAGGACCCTGTTCCAGTGGGTTCCTGAGGGTCCAGTGACGATGTGAGTTGCCCACTGCAGCCTGTTCCCACGATGACGCTGTGTGAGGACAGGTCCTCTGACAGATCTGCGAGCCCGTAGCCCTGCAGCACGCAGGCGATTCCGAACAGTCTGGTCTGAGATCCCTGACCTCGGGGAAATTGTGGGCGGTTGGTGAGGCTGACTGAAAGCAATTTCGCAGGTGCCTGACCGGATGTAGCGGTCTTGAGCTTGAGTTGTTGCCAAAGGTCTTCAAGAGCGAGGTCGGTCTGCCGTGGAGCCGCTGAGGGTATGACGACTCAGAAGCCTGCTGAGGGTGCTCTGGCTCACGTTGAAGTGTCGGACGACTTCAGTCTGACTTTGCCCAGCTTGCAACGCCCCAGTCCGTTCTCACGTTCTTGTGACTGAGTCGCGGCATCTTTGCACTTTGTATTGACGGACTGGTTTTCCTCAGAATAACTCGCTCTGTGTATGGTTTGTTTGCCTCCCTTTGAGCATTCATTCACCAAAACGAGTATGAATTTGCTTCATACAGGCTCAAGCACGACCAAAAAAGGAAACATTGTCCAAGTGGACATTTTTGTGCACGTTCAGTCCGACTGGCGCTAAATGCGTGAGCACACGTGAGCACAGACGTAAACAAACATTGTCCAGTGGTTGGTTACATCCTACCACTGCTTTGGCATCCACAGTGAAAAATATTAACAGTAGGCGTTTCTTTTTTGGGACAGTAGTATATTATTATTATTATTATGATCATCATCATCATCATCATACTGCCTGCCTTCTCTTCCATCCTCAAAATTGCCATCTGCAGGATCCTGAAGTCTAACTGGCACATGGTAGAAAATCATAAACCTGCCTTTGAGACGAAACAATGATCACTTTCAAACGTGACAAAAACCTCAACGACCTACTGGTGCGCTCTAAGCTGAACAAAATCTTCACACCTAAGCACCAGGTACTTTCCCTGCTCAAAACCAACTGCAAAATTGCTCTCTCACCAAACCAGACACCATCCTACATGGCCCCACAGGCTCTTTCACTATTAAACGCACTTTCTCCTGCCAGAGCCACAACATTGTGTATG
>CM031628.1:25630530-25640530 GCA_018398815.1 Conus ventricosus
GTGTGTGTGTGTGTGTGTGTGTGCGTGCGTGCGTGCGTGCGTGCGTGCGCGCGCGCGTGTGTGCGTGCGTGCGTGCGTGCGTGCGTGTGTGTGCGGTGTGTGTGTGTGTGTGTGTGTGTGTGGTGTGTGTGTGTGTGTGTGTGGTGTGTGTGTGGTGTGTGTGTGTGTGTGTGTGTGTGTGTGTGTGTGTGTGTGTGTGTGTGTGTGTGTGTGTGTGTGAGGGTGTGGATGGGTGGGTAGGTGTGGGTGGGTGTGGGTGGTGCATGTTGATTCATGCGTGCACACACAAAACACACACACACACACACACACACACACACACACACACACACACACACACACACACATCGGGTGTTACGTTGACTCCGTTTCTACACATATCGATCAAAATTTTAAAAAAAAAAGTGCAACGAGAACACAAGAACAGTACTGATTCAAACAAAAGGAACCTCGTTAGTTGTTGAATCTCCCTCAGATTGCCCTACCTCCATACCTACGCGTAAACCCATTTCCACCCCCCACCCCCACCCCACCCCCACGTCCCTTGACCCCCCTTCCAAACCCCATACCCTTCTCTGTCTCACTCTTCCGCTCACCTGCCTTTTTCTGCAATCAACAATGGCTTTTTTTTTTCTTCCAGGGCATAATTCAGTGGCCCTGCAGCTCTTTGCCAAAGCAATAGAATTAAGCAGATTGGCCAGAAGATGTAATTAAGTCTCTTAAGATGGTTACAATGCCATCAGCATCAAGTTTTGTTTACAACAGAACATCAATTTCTATGGCTGCTTTGAGTTTGAAAGGGAATTTTCGCTTGCAAGGATTTAAAGGAAAACCTCAATGATTTTGAAGCCAAGGGAGACATAAACAAGATTCTGGTATCCAAATTCATTACACATCAGATAGAAACGAAAGAAGGTTTTTGAACCAACCAGCTGTTTATGCACCTAGCGGGGGGAAAAAAAGTGTGTTTGCTCTCGTAATGAACGGGGATGTGAAAACACAACGGTCACTGAAACACGCGGACGTTACTTGCCTGCATTGCATTGTTTCCACCAGTGTGGCGCCTGATGACTTCATGAGGTTGACGGCTTCCTGGGATGCTGGTGGTCAGGCTGTTATTGGAAAAAAAAGTGTCTGTCTATTAACATGTCTGTCTGTCTGTTAATATGTCAATCCGTGTATCTATCAATCTATCAATCAATCAATCAATCAATCATCAATCAAACAATCAATCAATCAATCAATCAATCAATCATATCTATCTATCTATCTATCTATCTATCTATCTATCTATCTATCTATCTATCTATCTAATCTGTCTGTCTGTCTGTTAGTCAGTCTAAATCATCCATCCATCCATCCATGTCTGTCTGTCTGTCTGTCCGTCTAGATTGACAGATAGATTTAACTTCCACAAGCGTTCATAATCTCTCTCTCTCTCTCTCTTTCTCTCTCTCTCTCTCTCTCTCTCTCTCTCTTCTCTCTCCTCTCTCTCTCTCTCTCTCTCTCTCTCCAAAACGTTCATAATTTCTCTCTCTCTCTCTCTCTCTCTCTCTCTCTCTCTCTCTCTCTCTTCTCTCTCTCTCTCTTTAAGCGTTCATAACCCTCTCTCTCTCTCTTCTCTCTCTCTCTATCCTCTCTCTGTCTCTCCCCCCCCTTCTCTCCCTCTCTCTCCCTCTCCTCTCTCTCTCTCTCTCTTCTCTCTCTCCCTCCCTCCCTCCCCCATAGAAGCATAACTTTCAGACGTCAAGCGTTCATAGTTTGTATTTCCATTTCCTATTAAAAGGAAATGCCATAGGAAGTCAATGTTCGCATCTGGGCCAACTCTCCTTCTCGGGGGCAACATTTGATCAAAATGCATGTCATCTTGGTAGTGGTCTGCTCTCTGTCGAATGACCTTCTGCTTTCCAAGAGTTTGGACACTGCATTTGATGTTCTCTCTTCTCTTTCACGTGTGAGCACAAGCTCGCAAGCGCGCTTGTGCGTGCGTGCACGCGCTGTGCGTGCGTGCGTTGCGTGCGTGCGTGCGCGCATGTGTGTTTGTGTGTGTGTGTGAGTGTGTGTGCGTGTGTGTGTGTGTGTGTGGTGTGTGTTGTGTGTGTGTGTGTGGTGGTGTGTTTTGTGTGTGTGTGTGGTGTGTAAGAGTGCAAAACACACGTGTCTGTTTTATAACCCCAAAGGAATAACAAATCACCCTGGAGCCAACTCTCTGGTCAGCAATGAGATCCTGAGCCAGCTCTCTGGTCAGCAATGAGATCCTGAGCCAACTCTCTGGTCAGCAATGAGATCCTGAGCCAACACTCTGGTCAGCAATGAGATCTGAGCCAACTCTCTGGTTAGCAATGAGATCCTGAGCCAACTCTCTGGTCAGCAATGAGATCTGAGGCAACTCTCTGGTCAGCAATGATATCCTGAGCCAACTCTCTGGTCAGCAATGAGATCCTGAGGCAACTCTCCAGTGGGACTTCACAGGTCTCAGCTGTCCGTCCACACACATTGGACACCACGGTCTGCCATAACTGTGGTGCAAAGCCCGAAGAAAGGAGGCGTGGAGGAAATACTTGGACAGACACTGTTCATCTTTCTAAGACAACTAATTGCGAGAAAATACTCACCAAAAACTACATCTCCTATCTTCTGATCTCTCTGGATAGGTGACAGTGAAGCTAAGCTGTTCAGATAAAAGACCTTCCCTCTCAGGCGTTCGCCATCTCTACAGAGTGAGTGTTCAGACCAGTGTAAGCGCCATATAAAGAAACGTCAGTATTTCTTCTGCAGGAAAAAAAGATCAGGATGAATATAAATCAGAATTGTTTCGGTTTTTTTTTTTTGGTTATCTTTGACCTTAATGACAAAATACATTTGTTTATATCGTAAATGTCGTGGATGTGAACAGATTGAAGCTGTTTGTTTTTCAAATTTCGCTGAAGTCGTCATTGTCTCTGAACAAGGCCATAGTCTGTACAGGACATCACAGCGGGTAGCTGTCAACACTGTAATTAAGGTATATCTTGGGTCCATGTCATTGGCGTTAAGAACTTGGCCGACTCATTCGCAAAACAAGTTTCTGGCAGATCTGGTCAGTTTTTCGTTTTTCATCTTTCTGTTCCACTCTAGTTATTTTTTTCAGGTTTGTTATGTTTTCCTGTTTGTTTTTCTAATAATTCTGTATAGGTATACGGGAGATTCGGAGAGAGATGAGAGAGAGAGAGGAGAGAGAGAGAGAGAGAGAGAGAGAAGAGAGTGTGTGTGTGGTGTGGTGTGTGCGTGTGGTGTGTGTGTGTGCCGACATGCATATATTTGTGTGTAGCAAAAGTCCACCGACCTATTGATTCTTCCATCAAGAGTTTTAAGCAGCCTGGACCGTGCCTTGTCTCGTAATTCTTTGTCACGTCAGTTGCCAAGCAGCTTCCCCCCCCCCCCCCCCTCGTTTTTCCCTATCTTTACTTACAAAACACGTGCGAATCATCGTCCTGACTCACACCAGGAGGCTGCCGCAGCCGGCGATGGCTCCAATGAAGATCAGGACCCCGATTACAGCTGTGTAGGACGTGATGGCGGCGGACTATGGAATCAAACAATTCGACGGGTAGACACAGCAGACTATACGCATCCTCCATGTGTGTGTGTGTGTGTGTGTGTGTGTGTGTGTGTGTGCGTGCGTGCGTGCGTGCGTGCGTGCGTGCGTGCGTGCGTGCGGCGTGCGTGTGTGCGTGCGTCTATGTGTGTATATACGTTGTGTGTGTGTGTGTGTGTGGTGTGTGTGTGTGTGGTGTGTGTGTGTGTGTGTGTGTGTGTGTGCTCGCGCGCGCGCGAAAGAAGGGGATGGGATGTAAGTTTGCTTGGGGTGTAGGTGGGGTGGGATGGATGAAGGGATCTTTGATGTGTGGCCAAAGATGCAGAAATGGGGTGAACGACACATGACATATTTCCCGTGCCTAGAATAAGGCGTAGCCTCTTAAACAGGTCAGCTTGTGCAGATCTCTGATAAACGATCTCAACGGTCCTTTGACACAACGGGGAAAAAAAGCCTGTTGAAGTGAATCTGATTTCTTCGACATCGACCTAAACATTTGGCTGAGACAGTTTTTATAGGGACAAGAAGAAACTGTTTTCAAGCTTCCAGTTTCTTGTATGAAATAAAGATGAAAGATCAATCACGTCTGGTGCCCCGAAGAAACAGAAAAAAAAAGTTATTGTACACACACACACACACACACACACACACACACACACACACACACTGATTCTTACAGTACGAAGTTTGTGCGCCGAAAGCGTGCTTTACCGTCATAACTCTCTGTCATGTCAATTGCTGACACAGCTTTTCCCCTCCTTTGCCCGTAGTTGAACCCTGAGACCGCGTGCAAAGCCTTGGTAATGATGTACAAGAAGGGACTGCATCATCGATCGAGGGCTTTGAACGAAGATCAAGACCCCTGTTAGAGCCAGATATGACATTGATAGAAGTGAGGTGAGCTAGGGGGATCAAGCTTATCAACGTGGAGACACACTGGCAAGTCATCCGCATACTCTCTCTGTCTCTCTCTGTCTGTCTGTCTCTGTCTCTGTCTCTCTCTCTCTGTCTCTCTCTCTCTCTCTCTCTCGGGTCTCTGTCTCTCTCTGTCTCTCTCTCTTTCTCTCTCTCTCTCTCTCTCTCTCTCTCTGTCTCTCCCTGTCTCTGAGTATGTGCGTGCGTGCATGCATGCGAGTGTGTGTGTGTGTGTGTGTGTGTGTGTGTGTGTGTGTGGTGTGTGTCTCTCTCTCTCTCTCTCTCTCTCTCTCTCTCTCTCTCTCTTTCTCTCTCTGAGTATGTGCGCGCGTGCGTGCGTGCGTGCGTGCGTGCGTGCGTGCGTGTGTGTGTGTGTGTGCCCGCGCGCGCGCGCGCGCGCGCCTTGTGCGTATGTGTGTGTGTGTGTGTGTTGAGGGACGGGGCAGAGGAGGGGTTTGAACGTCCTACACCGCATCCTGACCAGAGTCATCTTGGCTATTGGCTCAAAACGCGAAGACCGAATTTCCGCGGTCGAGTTTAATCCACGTAATGGATGCGCCACTGAGAGAGATGTTCCAATTTCCTGACTATCTCTGCAGGTGTCTGCCTCTCCCGCGCCTGTTTTAACACGGGGACACGGTATGACAGGCGGGGCACAGTGCACCCTGTCATGCCATTTCTGACCCCGGGGGGAACTCCATGAGGTCGTCTTCCTCGGCCTCCTCATCCTCAACGGTCAGGACAAAGAAGCGTGTGACGTTGTGTCGCCCGTCATGCTCCCCCCTCATGATGACCCCGGTGTGGGTTTAATCACGACTCTCGCTGAATTCCACGCGCGTTCTTCGATAGGGGCAAGTTCATGAGAAGGTGGGGGAGTTGTTGTTGAAAGGACATGGTGGCGCCCCCCGCCCCCCCCCCCCCCTCCCCCTTCCCCCTCCAGGACTGTCACCCACGCGAGCTCTGTGGCTGAGTATTTATCACCGTCGGTAGGGGAGTCGGTTATACTGTGTCCTGCTTGGGTGAGATCAGGGCAAGCAGGACTGGACATCATCGAAGTGACCCAGCGAGAGCCTGTTGTCTCCGCTAGTCGGATGCTCTATGGCAGAGAGTCGACCCAGGACATGGGCTCTGATGATGGAAGCTGGAATTGGTGGTATGGTAGCGCAGAATCATCAGGAGCACCAGTGTCAGCAGACCTCCAGCTGCTGCCACCATCCCTGTCCCTACTGTGATAGGTCTTTCCGGGCGCAGATCGGCCTGACCAGCCATCTACGCACTGACCCCTGATACCAGGATGACTAGATGATCTTCGTCGTCCCGACGGACACAAACTAACAGTAAGGTCACTGAAGTGGCCTGGAAGAGACGGATAAAAATAGGTAAATGAATCAATAAATAAGGAAATAGGTTAGTAATTAGATAGATAAATAAATAGATAAAGGCTGGAAATGAAAAAAAACATACAGAGATAAAAGACGTTAAGGAGATTAACTGCGCAAGCAAGTACTGAGCAAGTGTGAGATTAATTGTTGCTGTCACGTGCGCCGACACAGCCAAAAGGCCGTGTTGTCTGTTGGGAGTCAGATCATCGTTGATAGACGCGTGTCACGGTCGCTAAGCCGGACGGCCCCACCACCCCTACCCACACCTACAACACACTAGAGCAGACAACACAGCACACTAACCCAGCTTTACAATCACGCGCACCTCTTTATTTCACACACACAAACATACCATGGCGCCACCACTCACGTCCATCTACAACCACACACCGGTATCCCACTTCTTCACTGACCCACCCTACCCTACTACGACCCTGAGAACCCTAACCTATGCTACAGTACCAGTTGCGGTATATCCCTGCGACCTAGGGACGCAGAGATAGCCCGCACACGTGGTGCTAACTAATAGGGACAAGGACAAACCCAAGGGACTCTAATATCTAAACTACTACCACCCACACCTCTCCCAGGACCCACCCTTCTTTTGACCCGGGACCACTATCGCACTGGTCACTGCGTCCCTAAGGGAGGCAACGACAAGTACCCTACACTGTGCTGGCCACTACGTCCCAAAAGGAGGCAGTAGCTAACACCCTTACCTTACTGCCTAACCCCACACACTTAACCTACTGCCTAACACTACACCCTTTATACTACAACTATGGGACAACCCATCCCGGCCCGGAGAGCTCCAGTCCTCGGCGCTGTACTTGGCCCCTCACGGCTGACACCTCCCCGGAAGACTGCACCTCAGCGCTGACCGTGGCCTCCCACAGTCCAACTCCCTGAAGACTCTACGCCCCGGCGGCGACCGTGACTCCTCACGGTCTGACTCCTCCCCTGCGCTGGGCACGACACCTAGCGCACCACACACACCAGACGCCCTCTCGACGAGTCCGGGGCTCGAAGGACGCCTCCTCTTCTGACGGCCCCGCCGGACCCTGAGGGTGAGGGAAGGTCTGGTGCAGCGCCCCCTCACAGGACGCCGAACCGTGTAGAGCAACAGGTGGCTGGAGAACCCCCGGGAGAACCCTGGTAGCCGAAAGACAGCCGACGGCCTGGATGGTCTCCCTCTCCCGGGAAAGCAGCAGGCAACGGGACACCGCTGCTCACCTGCCGGCACGCGGCAGCAGACTGCGGTGGTCCGGCCCCAGCCTCAGGACGGAACAGGATACCTGCTGACAACACTGTAGGCCACCACTGAAATGTTGCTACTACCCGAGTCATCAAAGCCCATAAGCTACCTGGTAAAGCTTTTACTCTCCATCTCCCTTGCCTACCTCCCACTCGGGAATGAGAGTGACCACTTGAATTTCGAATACACCCCCCCATAACCCGTTACTTTGGGGTTATCCGATCCATTCCCTGCCAACCTTTACAACAGCAGTAAAACAATATTCTCTCTGAGCCAATCTACGCTATTACATATGAAATTATGACTCGCACACAATTCTCGGAGAAATAATCCCAATCTAAGCAATCCAATACGGACTCCATGGGCCCCCTTAGGAAATACTAAACAAAAATTAGGAAATGGGCAATCTCACAAGGAAATGTTTCCACATAGTAATCAGTAGTAATCCACATCTCAAAAAAACAACAAAAGACAAAAGAACTTATTAATTTCTAACGGTTCACAGTTCTAGCATATTCATACAAAAGAATCGGCTCGCAGCCACAATCCTTCACATTCTCATCCCTCTTTGCACTGTCAATTATAATCATATATCAAAACATGATTTGTTCATCAAAATTTCCATCCAGCACCCCACTCCCATGTCATCTCTTGTCAGATAACCCAGTGGTTAATCCTTGTTATGCCAACACAACCATACTTCATATAAAATTACCTGCTGCACATCCTCCGTTTTTCTCCTATCAACTGCTGAGCTACCCGCCTTAAACTTTACCTCACCCTTCTTCCCGACTACTAAAATTCATAATGGGACTGTCTCTCTACAACCTAAACTCTTTCTCCAACCCTATTCTGTCACAAACACATACATCCCTGCATGTGTGTCGACTGTCTTTCACTTAAAGAAAAAACCAAAACCACTTCTAACCATATGAACTCACTGTCCTGTGCTAAATACGTACGTCAGATACAATCTGCACGCGCACGACACCCGCGTCGAGAACCATGACTCGTAACGAAAGTGACAAGACACCAACATAAGTTGAATAGTCACGACCGTACTCCCGTATAAACCACTCGACCACAACTCGGCCTTGGCCCTACTGCACAGTTAACCGTTTCCAATGCTGTGCAGGTCAACTCCGAAATCGTTAATCAATTTCAACGAACTACTACTATTTACAACTGAAATTGAGCACAATCCCTTTACGATTTACGCAGACACATCTGCACCCGACTCATACTATGATCCTCAACAAAAATGCAACCTCGTATTTCCTTCTTACTGACCCCCTGAAATTAACATGAACTGATCACGACCAATATCTACATCACCGTCCATCAACGGTTATTATATCGAACCCACATTGTCTAGCCAAACTGTCACATGACAATCGAACTCAGGAACCACTATGTACACTACTTACAGAATATACAAAAAGAGGTAACAACACAAACCAGCTGACAAGAAGTTTCAATCACAGAACCCAGACGACATCATACCAGACAACCAGTATACGCAACAAACATAATACAACTAAACACAGCATGAGACAACTACAGTACAACTCGCCATAATACAAAACAACATGACGAATGACACCACCATGAACCTAACAATCACCAACCTGGACAGACAGACGTTCAACCACACCAGTTCTGCAACTGGCTGAAGTGGCTGCCAACAGAGACGACACAGAACCCGGCACAGGCCAAGGGCACACCAGACCCAACGAGGACCTGGCCCTAACTATGACTCGAAGTCACTCAGCTCGACTAACGGCGCTACCGCCGCAACTACAAGGCGCGTCCACTCCGACGAACACCAGGGACCGAAGTGAAGCTACCCCAACGCATTCCGCGCTGGTCGGAATCAAGCGAACTCTACTCACAACACAAAACAGCGATTGGTCAGAGCAGCGTATCCCTCCGCAGCGCTGACACGCCGGACCAACGGACTAGTTGTTGCTCGTGCAATAACACGACAATTTACCACAACAACTCACAGACTCGACAATACAACAGCCGATATCCTGCCCCGCCTTCTCCGGAGTAGACCCAAAGTAACAAAAGGGTAACAATCGGGAACGAAACCGACCTCCCGCTTCCATCACTTCAACAAGTGAAGATTTGAACCCAAGAATATTGTATGTCTTATTTCTCCAGCCCCCCCCCCCCCCCCCCCCCCCCCCCCCCCCTTACCTAGCCTAACATTCCACCTTAACCAAAACCCCAATCTTACACACGCACGCTCGCACACACATACACATATGCACACGCGCACACGCTCTCCATTTCTGAACTACCATTACTCAAACACATGGACGGCTAATCTAGATACTGCCGATCGGTGACAACGCGCATACTGTGGATTGTTGCATAGAGCCCCATCACTACGCATACTGAATGTTGCGTTTATACGTCGATGATTGATGTTTGTTTTTTCTGACTGTTGTAGTGCGGTTCGAATATTATGTTAGGTTATATTGAGCTTTGTAGATTTTATAAGAGATGCTGGATTGGATAAGGTAGTAGGTAGTGTCAAGTCTGCGTGGTCAACACTGTAAGGGCGTACCCAAATACACTCCTCGTATTGTCAGCTCACGGTGCACACCACATTTTGATTGGTGTGAAGTCCTTTTGTATTTTAGTGGGCGTCGTTTTGTGGCTGTTGGTCTTTTAGTCACTCTGTGTTTTATGTCATATAGATGGGGTTTTGTGTCCTTTATGACGAGTTTGTTGTGTAGCGTCTGTCTGTCTGTCTGTCTGTCACTCTCCCAATCTCTCTCTCTCTTCTCTCTCTCTCTCTCTCTCTCTCTCTCTCTCTCTCTCTCTTTGGCAAGCCACGTGTACCCACTGTTATGAATAATA
>CM031628.1:25672730-25677730 GCA_018398815.1 Conus ventricosus
AGTGCATATGAGTTGAGGAAATGGGAGTGAATGATTGTGGAGTATGGAGTGTGGGTGAGATATTGTGAGATGGTAGTTGTGAGAAAGGCTATGATTGGTATGAGAAAGGGTGTGCGACTGAGTGGCGGAAGCATGAATATTAGTATTTATGATAATGTAACATCTGCAGACCTGCAACCAACACTGTAACCAACTGCAACCACCACTGCCCTGCTACTCAACGTTCGGGAGATCAGACGTGGACCGGCAGCTGGTGGTCTGTCTACGTGTGTGCTGTAGATCTGGACGTGTGTGTTGTAGATCTGGACGTGTGTGCTGTAGATCTGGACGTGTGTGCTGTAGATCAGGACGTGTGTGCTGTAGATCAGGACGTGTGTGCTGTAGATCAGGATGTGTGTGCTGTAGATCTGGACGTGTGTGCTGTAGATCTGGACGTGTGTGCTGTAGATCTGGACGTGTGTGCTGTAGATCAGGACGTGTGTGCTGTAGATCAGGACGTGTGTGCTGTAGATCTGGACGTGTGTGCTGTAGATCAGGACGTGTGTGCTGTAGATCAGGACGTGTGTGCTGTAGATCAGGATGTGTGTGCTGTACATCTGGACGTGTGTGCTGTAGATCTGGACGTGTGTGCTGTAGATCAGGACGTGTGTGCTGTAGATCAGGACGTGTGTGCTGTAGATCAGGACGTGTGTGCTGTAGATCTGGACTTACGGGTAGAGGGAGATATCCTTATGGGGATTCCTCTCTACGTGGTGTCTACTAAGGCCCTACTCTACAGAAAGCTTAAGTGCCTTTGTTTATTTTTGGTTACTACTGTTTGGGACTAGGAAACTGTGGAACGACTAACTTCTGCTGTGACCGTAGCTGAACTGGAAAGCTCCACAAGTTCCAAACTTGCTTGGGAATAACTGTTCGTCTAGGAGAGAAAGAAAAAGACTTCAAAGAAAAGAGACTCTTGAGAGAGAGAGAGAGAGAGAGAGAGAGAGAGAGAGAGAGAGAGAGAGAGAGAGAGTTGATGCTATTTATTTTGTGAATGTGTTTGTTTGCTATAGGGTTTGACAATTAAGACCTAAAGTAGCATTGTGTCGTTGTGTTGTAGTTGTTAAGAAATCATCAGTTAAGTAAATGGGTGCATACTTTAATTTGTCTTGCTTGCCTTCTCGTTACGGGAGGCGGTACGTTAGTGCGTGTGGAAGTACACAAAGCAAGTAGGTGTATGGCTTAGAAACACTTGTGTAGAAGTGCACAACGCAACATTAGAGCATGATTTGTGAAGCAAATGATTCCCCTCTGTGCCCGTAAGAGGCACCTCATAGCGAATGCGCGTATTGTCCGCAGCTAGGTTAGTCTGACCCTAGACCAATATAACCTAACTTACGTGACAGTCTGACGCCAGGGAAATACCATGAAGAAGACGAAGACGAAGAAAAGAGAAGGATGAAAAGACGAAGAAGATGGAGAAGAAGATGATGATGAAGAAGAAGACTAAGAAGACGAAGAAGAAAAGGAAGAAGAAGAAGAAGAAGGATGAGAAGAAGAAAAAGATTAAGAAGAAGTAGTAGAAGATGATGAAGAAGAAGACAAAGAAGAAGAAGACGAAGAAGAAGAAGAAGACGACGATGAGGAGGCGGAGGAGAAGAAGAAGAACAACAGCAGCAGCAACAAGAGGAAAAGGAGGAGGAGAAGATGAAAAAGACAAAGAGGAAGAAGATGACGATGATGACGACAATGACGATGATGATGTTGGAAAAGAAGAAGGGTGTGAAAACATAGGAAAGAAGAAAGGTAGGGAGGCAAAAGGCGAAAATAGAATACTGGACATTTCAAAGAAGAAGAAAAAGACCACACGCCTTGGTTTGCTTCCGTCGGGGTCACCGGTATCGGCGAGTCCATGGGGGCTGTCGTTGGACGGACGTGGTGGCGCCCTCCGGAGGGAGAGCTCACTCACGCCGGCTCCGCGACTAAGCAATTATTGTCGTCAGTAGGGGGCTTAGTAGGTGGTGTCCTGCGTATGTTAGATCAGAACAGGCGCCACTGAACACCACCGAAGTGACTCGGCAGCAGTGCAGTGTCTCCTCCGGTGGGTTGCCTCTTGACGACTTGATATTGACTGCTCCCTGTGGATTGCTGGTGCCGGGGCTGCGGCGGGGCCAGCCGGGCTATGGCTGTGGACGGGGTGTCGGAATGAGCGGCGTGGGTGCACCGCCTCTGAGGTGGCGCAGAGGTTGGGACAGCAAAAAAAAAAAAAAAATCAGATGTACTGGTTATATCCCCTGTCAACACGTGTGTTGATCATCAAGCAGCACGTGGGACCATGTCGTCTGACATCAGTCAGGAAAAGAAAACCACGTTAGCACGGCCACGTCACAAGATCCAGAAGAGTTCTTTTCTTGGGAACGGTGACGATTTGTGACTGATCCATCGCGTGGGCTACTCCCTAGTTTGCCACATTTTGTTGCCAACGGCATCTCCGCCATGTTTTAAGAGTTCTGCAGAGATGTTGTCGATGCCTGTACCCTTGCCCTATTTTAGTGATTGAATTGTAACTATGACTTCTTCACGGAGTATTGAACAGTCAAACTTACTTGATGACCCCATTTGGACCTCCTTCGCTCTGTTTATCATACGCCCCGTGAGTATATAAACTAACTTTGCCAAATTTGGAGATCAGACGAAAACTTTGTATCGGGGACAACAATGACGGGAGACACACATGGACGGAAATGTTTTTATATGAGTAAAAAATTAAAACAAAACACCTCTCTCTCTCTCTCTCTCTCTCTCTCTCTCTCTCTCTTCTCTCTCTCTCTCTCTCTCTCTCTCTCTCTCGCTCACCACACACACACACACACACACACACACACACACACACACACACACACACACACACACACTCTCTCTCTCTCTCTCTCTCTCTCTCTCTCTCTCTCTCTCTGTCTCTCTCTCTCTCTCTCTAGTAAGCCCCAAACGGTTATCACAAAAAGATTGTCAACATACACAGCTTCAACCTTCAGGGTAAAGAAAGAGAGAGAGAGAGACAAAGAGAGACAGCGACAAAGAGAGACAAAGAGACAGAGTGTACGTTCTGAAAATGCACGCGCACGTGATTGCGTTTGCATTTGTGTGTGTGTGTGTGCGCGCGCGTGGGCAAGACAGAGACGGACGAGAGAGAGGGAGGGGGGGTGAGAGAATTATGAAATGAAATAGAGCGCGCACATGTGCGTGTGAGTATGTGTGTGTGTGTGTGTGTGTGTGTGTGTGAGAGAGAGAGAGAGAGAGAGAGAGAGAGAAAGAGAGAGAGAGAGAGGAGAGAGAGAGAGAGAGAGAGAGAGAGAGAGAGAGAGAGAAAATAAAATAACAAAGCAGGATATGTACATTCAAAATGAATCAAAACAAAGACAACAACAAAACATATCAGGTAGGCTCAAGCAAGGAGTGGAAATGCATCGACACGTGTGCGATCAAATCATGGCCGTGATTTGAAAGAGGACAAACAGAAGATGGCGGAGAAGAAAAAGAATGAAGAAGAATGCTTCGTTCACACACACACACACACACACACACACACACACACACACACACACAGAGGAACCCAAGAAGGCACACATACACGCACGTACACACACACACACACACACACACACACACACACACACACACACACACACACACAGGCACCCAAGAAGGGGCACACACACAACACACACACACACACACACACACACACACACACACACACACACACACACAGGCACCCAAGAAGGGGCACACACCACACACACACACACACACACACACACAACACACACACACACACACACACACACACACACATTCATCACCTCAATAAGAAGGAGAAGATGAAACAAAGAAAATCAAGAAGAAGCAGACGAAGGAAAGTTGGTGAGGGAGGGTGGGGTGTCGGTGTTTCGTGTGTATGTGTGTGTGCGCGCGCGCGCGCCCGTGAGTGTGTGTGTGTGTGTGTGTGTGTGTGTGTGTGTGTGTGTGTGTGTGTGTGTGTGTGTGGCACCTTGGCACTGTAACCACTGGAAAATAGATTTCCTTTGTGGACAAGAGATTTTTTGTCCCTCAGACATTCTATAAACGGCTTTATAAAGCCTGGTCCTCCCCACCCGCACCCCCTTTGCAATAGAGAACTTCTTTTTCCTCCAGACATTCGATAAACATGCTTCAAAACCTGATTCCCCACTCCCACCCCCAGCGTGCAAGATCTTACATTGAATTAACATCAAAACATTTACCACGTTTAGAAATTTAAATGTCATGTCTGTCAAAACATCATTGAACATCGCCTTTATTATACAATCTGCTGCAAAGTGCTAATACGTCTGTCTGACGTCATGAAATCACCTCTCTCTCAGAAAGGGTTTCCTACAGAATGGCTCATTACATGGTACACACCATACAATGTTCTCACCCTGTGAGGGATACGAGTAAATGTAAAAAGAGTGGCCTGCGTGTACTCCGCACAAAAGTATTTCTTCTCTGCAGCCACTAGCAGCAGAGAGTAAAACTCTTTCAGGGAAAACATGATCTGAAAATGGTTTCTAATCCATGTTAGTTGTCCCGTCCTCTTGCCAAAGGTCCCTGGTAATTTTTGGGTTTCAGATTTGTATTGGAGGAGGAGGAGGAGGAGAAGAAGAAGAAGAAGAAGAAAAAGAAGAGCAAGAAGAAGATGATGATAAAGTAGTAGTAGCAACAGCAGCAGTAGTGGCATCAACAGAAGTAGCAGTAGCAAAAGTAGCAGCAGCTGTTGCAGCAGTAGCAGTAGTAACTAGTAGTTGTAGTAGTAGCAGTAGTAGTTGTAGTGGTATTGTTGTTGTAATTGTACCACCACTGCTGTCATCGCTGCTAAGACTATAACTACCACCACCACCCCCACAACCGCTACTCCCACTACAACCACTACTACTACTAATACGAGTAGTACAAGAAGGAGGAGTTGGTGGCAAAAGGAGGAGGAGGAAACAGCGGAAAGC
>CM031628.1:25680230-25682730 GCA_018398815.1 Conus ventricosus
GCTTTTCGTGCAAGTTGATATACACGCTCGTTGGGTACTATACCACAATGAGAGGGGAACCAACAAAAAGTGACAGTAATGCCTTGCATGGATAAAAGGTGAATAATGTGATGAATTTCAAATATCATATCAAGTCGGACTGAAGGACCTGCAGGCCTCATCGAGTAGATTGCTGCTTTAGAATCAACACCTATTAAGATTTGTGAACTTTTTATTCGAAAATTTAGAACAAAATCTAACGATTTAAGTATAGCAAGTAATTCGACACTGAATATCGATAACTGTTTACCAAGATAGAAGAGCTTTTGTACTTTGAGGCCAGGGATTATGAAGGCTGCTCCCGTGCTATTATTTTCTAGCACTGAGCCATCTGTAAAAATGTTCAAATGATGATTGTACTTAGTTTCTAAATGAGTGTAAACAGATGTTCTTAAGATATGTGGACAATCCTTTTTTGAAACATCTGTATAATCAATATCAAAGGAGGCTTTACAGTGTTCCCATTTTGGAATAGGTGAATACGTGGGCGTGTGTGTGTGTGTGTGTGTGTGTGTGTGTGTGTGTGTGTGTGTGTGTGTGTGTGTGCGTGCATACGTGCGTGCGCGCGCGCGTGTGAGTGTGTGTGTGTGTTTGCGTGCGTGTGTGTGTGTGTGTGTGTGTGTGTGTGTGTGTGTGTGTGTGTGTGTGTGTGTGTGTGCACGCGCGCGTGCGCGAGTGTTTTTGTGTCGTGTTGTGTTGTGTTCATATTCATGAAGAACAAAGTGACGGAGGATGGTGATTTTAGCGCCATTATGTTCCGTTCATGAATTAGTAAAGGAACCAGCCAGTCACAAGTAATACTGGACGCTTCAACACTGACCAGGCAATCTGACCAACACTCTCAGAGCTGTCTGCATCAGGTCACCGGAGATTCTGTCTCCGCTGACCCAGTGTGGCACTGATAGAGTTGGCACTATTAATCAGAGGAAGCCTGGCTCAGACAGCCGGTGCTGACCCAGTGTGGCACTGATAGAGTTGGCACTATTAATCAGAGGAAGCCTGGCTCAGACTGGCGGTGCTGACCCAGTGTGGCACTGATAGAGTTGGCACTTTTAATCAGAGGAAGCCTGGCTCAGACAGGCGGTGCTGACCCAGTGTGGCACTGATAGAGTTGGCACTTTTAATCAGAGGAAGTCTGGCTCAGACAGGCGGTGCTGACCCAGTATGGCACTGATAGAGTTGGCACTTTTAATCAGAGGAAGCCTGGCTCAGACAGACAGTGCTGACCCAGTGTGGCACTGACAGAGTTGGCACTTTCAATCAGAGGAAGCCTGGCTCAGACAGGCGGTGCTGACCCAGTGTGGCACTGATAGAGTTGGCACTTTTAATCAGAGGAAGTCTGGCTCAGACTGGCGGTGCTGACCCAGTGTGGCACTGATAGAGTTGGCACTTTTAATCAGAGGAAGCCTGGCTCAGACAGGCGGTGCTGACCCAGTGTGGCACTGATAGAGTTGGCACTTTTAATCAGAGGAAGTCTGGCTCAGACTGGCGGTGCTGACCCAGTGTGGCACTGATAGAGTTGGCACTTTTAATCAGAGGAAGTCTGGCTCAGACTGGCGGTGCTGACCCAGTGTGGCACTGATAGAGTTGGCACTTTTAATCAGAGGAAGTCTGGCTCAGACTGGCGGTGCTGACCCAGTGTGGCACTGATAGAGTTGGCACTTTTAATCAGAGGAAGCCTGGCTCAGACAGGCGGTGCTGACCCAGTGTGGCACTGATAGAGTTGGCACTTTTAATCAGAGGAAGTCTGGCTCAGACAGGCGGTGCTGACCCAGTGTGGCACTGATAGAGTTGGCACTTTTAATCAGAGGAAGTCTGGCTCAGACTGGCGGTGCTGACCCAGTGTGGCACTGATAGAGTTGGCACTTTTAATCAGAGGAAGTCTGGCTCAGACAGGCGGTGCTGACCCAGTGTGGCACTGATAGAGTTGGCACTTTTAATCAGAGGAAGCCTGGCTCAGACAGGCGGTGCTGACCCAGTGTGGCACTGATAGAGTTGGCACTTTTAATCAGAGGAAGCCTGGCTCAGACTGGCGGTGTGAAGAACGTCATTTGTTTCAATCATTTATTTATTTATGTAGCTCCCTATTTATTTATCAATTTATGTATCCATCTATATACTTATTTTTTCATTCATTTCTTTGTTGTTTCTTTATTTATATATCTATGCATTTATACATGCATATATGCCTGTATGTATGTATGTATGTATGTATGTATGTATGTATGTATGTATGTATGTATGTATGTAAGTATGTTTGTACGAACGTTGGTACGTATGCATGTATATGTGTATGTGTGTATGTATGTATGCATGTATGATTGATGCATATATATATATATATATATATATGTGTGTGCATGTATATATGTATTTGTGTATGCATGTGTGTGTATGTATGTATGTATGTATGTATGTATGTATGTATGTATGTATGTATGTATGCATGTATGTATGCATG
>CM031628.1:25685230-25690230 GCA_018398815.1 Conus ventricosus
AGACAGACAGACAGACAGAGAGAGGCAGAGACAGAGAGAGAAGAATCACTGCATTCAGAGAGAGAGAGAGAGAGAGAGAGAAGAGAGAGAGAGAGAGAGAGAGAGAGAGAGAGAGAGAGAGAGAGAGAGAGAGTGAGTGAGAGAGAGAGAAATCACTGCAATCACGTGCAAGCATACGTACATGTGCGCACGCATGCACCTTCATCGTACTAACTACTGTCAGCGTTCAACCCTGCCCACCGTATGTCTGCCCATGTGTGTTCACTAATACCTGCGACAGGCCATCCGTTTCTGAATAGGGTGCAGTGTCCCTGGGCTGCTTCAGGCCACATGAAAACAATCAGTCTACAGTGTCCCTGGGCTGCTTCAGGCCACATGAAAACAATCAGTCTGCAGTGTCCGTGGGGCTGCTTCAGGCCACATGAAAACAATCAGTCTACAGTGTCCCTGGGCTGCTTCAGGCCACATGAAAACAATCAGTCTGCAGTGTCCATGGGGCTGCCTCAGGCCACATGAACACAGGGCTGCTTCAGGCCACATGAAAACAATCAGTCTGCAGTGTCTGTGGGGATGCTTCAGGCCACATGAAAACAAGCAGTCTGCAGTGTCCCTGGCTGCTTCAGGCCACATGAAAACAATCAGTCTACAGTGTCCCTGGGCTGCTTCAGGCCACATGAAAACAATCAGTCTACAGTGTCCCTGGGCTCTTCAGGCCACATAAAAACAATCAGTCTACAGTGTCCCTGGGCTGCTTCAGGCCACATGAAAACAATCAGTCTGCAGTGTCCTGGGCGGCTTCAGGCCACATGAAAACAATCAGTCTACAGTGTCCCTGGGCTGCTTCAGGCCACATGAAAACAATCAGTCTACAGTGTCCCTGGGCTGCTTCAGGCCACATGAAAACAATCAGTCTAATTTCCTGAAGAATGCTCACTGCCAGTTGTTCCCCATCACGTGTTCATGAATATTCATAGCATAACCGACACCTTGTTTGAACTGCTTAGTCTCTACGTGTGTTTCCCTTTTGCTGACCATGCTTCTTTTCTTCGAAGTGCTGTCACAGCACAGTAACGTTTTTAAGAAGAAGAAGAAAAAAAGATATTTTCATCTGCAGATAACCGTTAACTTTCTTGAAACGAAATCGCTTTCGACTAGTCATGTACAAAAAAGTGCTATGCAAACATGTCAAAAGGGAAAACATAAATTACCTACCACACGGCATTTCAATATCGTGGACCAGTCATCATCTTAACAATCAATTTACCCTATTAGGGAGAGAAGAGAGAGAGAGAGAGAGAGAAGAGAGAGAGAGTAGAGAGAGGGGGGAGGGAGGAGGAGGGAGAGAGAAAGACAGAGAGAGGGAGACAGACAGAAACAAGACAGAGACACTCAGACAGAGAGAGAGAGAGAGAGGAGAAGAGAGAGAGAGAGAGAGAGAGAGGAGAGAGAGAGAGAGAGAGAGAGACAGACAGACAGACAGAAGCAGAGAGAGAGAGAGAGGAGAGAGAGAGAGAGAGAGAGAGAGAGAGAGAGAGAGAGAGAGAGAGAGAGGAGAAGAGATAACGATAACGATATTTTTATTCAAAAAAGGCCAAAGCCCCATTTGAAGGGGATATATGCAAAGCTAAATGACAACTTTTCACGCACTTTAGTGTACTAAGTCAGTATAATCATATGACTTGCTTATATGAGTTACAGTATCAACATATTACAGTGCTCCGCCGTTTGAACGACTTATACAGATACATAGAAAAATGATTCATAACACTTTCATTTCTCGACGACAAAAGGAAGACTAAACTAAATAATGATGGTCTGCTATAATACTTGGCAGGGATATATTTTGCTCTCAAATCATTTAGTGCTGGGCAACACAAAGCAAAGTGGACTTCATCCTCTACACCGGATCCACACATAGGGCACAACAAAGGCCTTTTATCTTTTTTATACCTCTGACTATGCACTGTTATGTCAGAGACACCTAGTCTAAACTTTGTTAAAGCACATTTTATAAATCTGTTCATATCTATTCCAATGTATGGTTCCGCTATATAATTCATCTTAAATTGTCTGTACATAGAGAATCTATCACTACTTTGCATATGACAGTCCCAATCTTGCCACCTACAGTCTATCATGCGTTGCTTAAAACAGGCCAAAAAACTTGGGACGCAACCCACACCTTGATTTAGCCATACAAAGGAAAAACCATAACTACATAAACAATTTCGAATATTTGTTGCCCACGTAACTTTACCTCTAGCATCTAAGTCACACAGCGTTTTGTATGCTTGTGAAGGTAGTCTGTCACCATGCATCTGTATCAGTTTGAGCCAATATTTAATGCTTTTGAAGTATGAATTGATGTAAATTGGAAATCTTCCAAGTTCACCATACACCAAATCATTCGGGGTACGTCTGTCCACACATAAAAATCGTTTCATGGCAAAACAGTGCAATTTTTCAATTTCATGACCTGTTTCAAAAGCCCAAATCTCAGCTCCATACTGGACTATTGGCTGAACTTGTGCATCAAACAACTTGAAAAATAACTCAGCTGAACTGTTTTCAAACTTATACAAAACATTTAACACACTTATAATGGCACGTTTGCCTCTGTTCACTAGGTCCTGACAAGCAAAAGTAAAGCTGAGCTTCGTGGAAAAATAAATACCCAAGTACTTATATGCGTTTACAACTGATATTTTTGATGTACCATAAATCCATCTCTCACGTGCAGCCAAATATCCACCTTTACGGAAAACTAAAACATTGTTTTGTCCATATTTACCTTAAGCTCAAGTCTTTGTACAGCAGAGTGTAAACTATTTAGCTGAGTTTGTAAACCTATAACAGTTTCAGATAACAACACAATATCGTCGGCAAACAGCAAAATGAATAACTGAATCAAATTAAAAGTAACACCATGCCTACCCTTTTCAATAATTTCGAGAGCTAATTCATTCATAAACAACGAAAACAAAACAGGACTACAAACATCCCCTTGTTTAACCCCTTGCATACACATAATAAAATCACTGAACCTAGCCCCACTCTTTATTTTGGCTTTCACGTTTTCATACATACTTCTCACACAACTATAAAGCTTACCCTTTATGCCATTTCTTTCTAGAATTGGCCATAACAGTTTCCTTGAAATCGAATCAAATGCTTTCTCGAAATCAACAAAAGCAACATATAATTTTCTGTTATTAGCAAACTGTTTCTGAACCGCCGCCAGCAAAGTAAACATATGGTCTATTGTGCTATAATCCTTTTGAAGCCAGCTTGAAATTCTCCTGTAATATTGTTTAGTTCTACCCACTCTGCTAATCTTTTATTAATTACAGAACCGTACAGTTTACTGGCTATATTACATAATGAGATGCCCCTGTAATTGTTTGGATCATTTACATCTCCCTTTTTGTACAAAGGAAGAATGATCGACTCGGTCCAGCTTTCAGGATAGATCCCCTTATCAAACAAAACATTAAATAATTTTACCAGAAAATTTATAGCATTGTCCCCTAAATGTTTAAAAACTCACCTATAAGTCCATCAGGTCCTGCAGCTTTACCAGTTTTTAACTTTTTTATTGCAGATAATACCTCGTCTTTTGTGATGGACCGATCTAAATAATTGGTATACTCATCATCTTCTGATAACTGACCGGCATACACAATAGAATTAACGGTGGTATCTTTTTCCAAAATATTCTTGAAGTGATCATGCCATTCATGTATTGTGATATTATTCTGATTCTGCGTACTCTTTTTTAATACAAATTTAACATTTTCCCAAAATTCTTGCTGTTTGTTAATAGAATTAAGAACTTTTTGAAACAATGAACCGTTATATGACTTTTTCTTTCTGTCTAATAAATTCTTGTATTCTCTTCTGCGCACGCAGTATACATGACGGTCGGTAATATCCAATGTTCTGTTACATGTTCTCAATAACTTCTTACATTTTGTCTTGTAGTTTTACATTCTGAATCAAACCATTTATTCTGTTGTCTTATACAACCGACGGAAATTTTCTGTTTCATAGAATCTGCAGCACACTTTACAGCATCATTAAATAATTCGAGTGCTACATTCGCATTCACATCTAACATATCTAATGCATTCAACAATTGCTCATGAACATCATCTGAATTAATTGCAATACAAAAATCAGTTGCATGCTCATTTTTCCACACAAATTTTTCCACATATTCTCTCTTATTAGGATATCCATGATCACATATGCCTTTTACATTCATTCTGAATTCTAACGGCATGTGATCAGATTCGATCCGTTCACTCACACAAAATGCACAGGAAGTATTCACAATGTCAAAAAGATCGCATGATGCAACAAAGTAATCGTTCACACTGCTGCCAGAGTCACAAATATATGTACACAACCCCTCTTTATCCCCATTACATACACCGTTGAATAGAAATAACCCCAAAGCTACACACATATTCAACAAACATTTACCATACATATTCATACCCTTATCTTTTGAGCATCGTTTGATTTTGACTTGATGAAATTTATCAAACCATGAAAACTGTGCAAATTCATCAGTGACATCCACAGAAACATCAGCTGTTCTTCCATTGAAATCACCACACATCAAAACTGACATATCATCATGTAAACTAAGCGCTTCAATCAAACTATCTTCAATCTGACTAATTCCATTATCAATATTAGAAAAAGCATAGTATGGTGATCCTTCTGGAGGAACATAGCAACACACATACAAAACATTGTTTGGCAAGTGGAACAACTTTTTATCAATGATAAACATCAAAACATTATCAAAATTTGAATCGAGGTTCTTCACGTATGTCAAAGTTTATTTCGAATCAGACATATTACACCACCTGATCTTCTGCCACGTTCTGTAAATTTAAGAGCAGGTTTAATGAAGACAGTGTGTTCAGGAAAAAGAGTAGACTGAAAGTCTTCAAGAAAAGTTTCCACTAAGCAAACAAAATCAAAAGACG
>CM031628.1:25700230-25702730 GCA_018398815.1 Conus ventricosus
AGAAGAGAGAGAGAGGAAGTGAGAGAGAGAGAGAGGAAGAGAGAGAGAGAGAGAGAGAGAGAGAGAGAGAGAGAGAGAGAGAGAGAGGAAGAGAGAGAGAGAGACTGAGAGACAGAGAGAGATTGATTGGATCATTGGATCCGAGGCATCACTGCACCATTAACAAATAAAGATAGGGCTGTCGTTTTGTTGGCAATGAGCGACTGTTTATCTTTGCGTTCCATGTGCAATGTGCTTTAGAATGTTATCAGCGAGGCCAGTGCTCCCGTGGGATTTAAACACTACTAACCCCTAGCTGTCATTCTCTCCTCCGGATCCCGTCACCGGTGTAACGTTCCGCAATTGTTCCCCGCCCGAAATCGTGCCCCAGCGAATGATGAAGGTCAAGTACCTAAATTCATTCCAGTGTGAGTAAATCCAGCCCCCCCAAAAAAAAAAAGAAAAGAAAAAAAAAGTAAGACAACAAATGTTAGGTAGGCACTCAAGGTCTGACCTGCACGTTAGGCTAATGCGTAGGTCAGACATCGGCTAAGACGTAGCCACGAGACCCTCTTCTTCAACTCTCTCATCTCATTTGTTTACTCGTTTATCCATCAGCTTCAAATCATGGGTAGTGTGGTCTCAAACCTTAGCCGATGTGGTGTAGCATATATGGACTAGTCCGCACGCAGTGACGCCTCCTTGATGAAACTGAAACTGAAACTGAAACCAGACCAACCTTCCCCCCTTGCCCCCCCCCCCCCCCCCCCCCTCCCCCCCCAAGATATCCCTGTCTCTTTTTTTTTTTTACATTCTCAGTGTCCCACATGACAAAACATTAATTAAAGCGCATTCCTCTTGAATTTCAGAGGAGGATTTAGAACCAAGCGAGAGCTATTCCCCACTCTTGTCCAAAACCACTCCCTGGAGACTATAATTTGGAGTATGGTCTAGAAAAACCCCAACGGGGTGATATAGCAACGAGCCCATTTCAGCCTCCCTGTCACACAAGGCAATGAACACTGTGCACAGTGTTTATGTGAAATCCAAGCGTTGTTTCTGGACCACATCCGCGCGCGCGCGGCGCGCGCGCGCGCGCGCGCGCGCGCGTGTGTGTGTGTGTGTGTGTGTGTGTGTTGTGTTGTGTTGTGTTGTGTTGTGTTGTGTGTGTGTGTGTGTGTGTGTGTGTGTGTGTGTGTGTGTGTGTGTGTGTGTGTCTGTGTGATTGTGTGTGTGTGTGTGTGTGTGTGTGTGTGTGTCTGTGTGTGTGTGTGTGTGTGTGTGTGTGTGTGTGTGTGTGTGTGTGTGTGTGTGTGAACGTACGCGCGTGCGTGTGTGCGTGTGTCGTGCGTGCGGATGTGTGCAGGTGTGTGCTGGGTCAGTTCTGGCTAAGCTTCAGAATCACCATACCTCCACCTCCCCACTCCCCGTCCTCACCTACACTCCCTTTCAGTACAGGTGTAGTGTGCTTTTATTGCTATGTTTTGGTATTTGGGACAATGAGGGAATTTTACGATGAGAGTTATTTTGGAGGGAGTGAAAGGAGGAAAGCAGGTGGGGTCGGTGTAGATTGACTCCCTAGAGTGTGCATTCGTGCCTCGTTGCGCGCGCGCGCGCGCACACACGCGCGCACACACACACACACACACACACACACACACACACACACACACACACACACACACACACACACACACACGCGCGTGCGCGCGCGTGCGCACACACACACACACACACACACACACACACACACACACACACACACACACACACACACACACACACACACACACAAACATGCATGCACACACACACACACACACACAAACATGCATGCACACACACACACACACACACACACACACACACACACACACACAAACCCACCCTTACCACCCCTACACACACACACACCACACACACACACACACACACACACACACACACACACACACACACACACGCGCGCGCGCGCGCGCGCGCATACAGTTGTGCGCGCGCTCACACACACACATACAAACTCACACACACACACACACACACACACACACACACACACACACACACACACACACACACACACTCAGGAGAGAGGAGAGAGAGAGAGAGAGAGAGAGAGAGAGAGGAGAGAGAGAGAGAGAAGAGAGAGAGAGAGAGAGAGAGAGAGAGAGAGAGAGAGAGAGATTATCCTAAAAAATGTCTTTAAAAGATTTCAGTGAAAACGTAATGTGTGGAGCACCTTCAACACAGCTATGCCTACCATCATCTGATGAAAGTACAATGGCATTTTCCCAACAATCTTGAAGAACAAATAAAAACATGTAAAATTCAGGCATTGTCACCAGGGATTTCGTACCGAAGTGTTAAGGGAGAGCGTCTGGTGCCATTTGACGTCAGATCTGGTTAAGGGGACTGGGGGATTTGCCTGCGGAAAAGAGATGCCAGAACAGTTCATGTATGTTCACCTGCGGTAACAATCCGAAATCTGGACAGAATTTGTAGTCCTGGAGACGACTGAAAC
>CM031628.1:25707730-25712730 GCA_018398815.1 Conus ventricosus
CTTGCACACACAAACAGACGGTGGCTGAAGAATGCGAGACGGGCAATTGTGACAGGGGCGGACGAGCGAGACCAAGCAAGTACCAACCCTGAATCACCAGGTTCTCCCCCACCACCGCCGACTACCGCATCACCAGATGCATAAAAAGGAGAAAGACTTTTGGATATAATTTTGACTGGCCAGGTTAAAGATTGAATTAACCAGAAAAAAATGGTCTCAAACAATATTTCTTTTATAATTTTGAAAAAACAAAAGAAATTGCGCAAAGAGAAAATTAGCCGGCTAACAACAAAAAAAACAACAAATAAACCACGAAACTGATGCTTACCAGCTACCCGTGGGTGACCCAAAGTGGCGGGTCAAGCGACTCTTGCCCTCTGTCCAGTTGAGAGGACAGCAGAGCAGATGCGGAAAAAAGATGACGTGATGTGATGTCCCTCCCCTACAGGCCGATGTGGGGATGAAGGTCCCGACCGTACCTTCGACGAAGTGGTGTAGAACCAAAAAACAGAGCAGGCGCTCTCAGAGACATCTTCCGCTCGAGTGAAGAGAAAACCTGCCTCAGCGATGGCAGCCAAAATGCCACGCTACGTCACAGTGAGCATACCTCAAGCCTAAGAGGAATGATGCACGTGCGACAGGTAAAAAGACAGGAGAGAGGCCGATAGAGACAGCCAGTTAAAGCGAAAGGTACCAGCCACCCGTGAACCTGCAGGATGAATTGCACGGGCAGTGGAATTAGAGAGAGAGAGAGAGAAAGTAAACCTAACCTGAGCTGAACGACATTAAGGTGCAAACGCACTACAAACCACATTAAGGGACGGATACACGACAACACCAACGACAATAAATAAATGAATAATTCCGCCACCCTAGACGGGTCAATCGTCGTAGGCCCGTGATAAACTCGTGACAAACCCCCTTTCTAAAAGCATCTGTTTTCTGAGATACAGTGCTCCTTTGAACCTTGACGCATGTGCAAATTCACAACAATGGGACCGAACCCAACCCTCTGTAATCGACAGAGTACGAAAAAATCCAATACAACCGTTTCACGATAGAATTGCACAGGGAGATACATAATACTACATTTATCAAACAACTAAGCAAACCTTCCAACAATAAAAGTAGCAATCCGAATCAGTGGTGATTCACTACCGTTAACATCACTGAAGTGAAAACTGTCACTACACCTGATACAAAGACAAAAGGGGATATAACCCTGGTTGAGGGGAAGTGTCCCTCTGACTGATTTCTCCAATGTGCTGACTACGGAGCTCGGCTGAGATAGTCAGCATCCGTATTGCGGGAAAACCTTGATATGGCGAAAAGTGAACGCATGACTCTGTAGTTCCACTGCCTAACTCATGAGTCGACGACTGACTGGCCGGATCCGGTCCAGGCACTGGAGAGGATGATGATCGCTCTCCAGTACAAACTTCCGGCCGTACTTCTTCTTGGGTACGCCCTGGAACTCTTGGCATAACTTGTGCAGTTGATCTGTCTGAGCTGAAGAGAGGTTTGAACCCAAGCAAACATCCTGCCACGACTCCTCCTCGATGAGAGGAACAGTGGGGATGTCCTGAGCCACCGACACGGCGTGCTCATCGCCACTCTCCACAACGACAGGGGTGAATCCTGCCTGGCACTGAGTTCGTCGCACGTATGCCTTCAGGAGGTTGGCATGATACATGCGTTCCTTGCCTCGCACGCGAACCCGATAGTCCCAGTCACGAGGTTGCTCTGCACACAGACGATGCAACATCTGCTTCAACGTCCCATTAAAGCGCTCGACAAGGCCATTGGCCTGCGCATGATAGGGTGACGTTGTCCGTTGGCAGACATCGCAACTGTGGCAGTACGCCTAACCTGAGAATTCATTCCCGGCCAGAAGAAATCCTGTCTAACTCGCTCGAGAGTCCGCTTTGAGCCCATATGACCTGCCATGGGTGAATCATGGGCCTGCCGGAGAACAGATTCTCTCAAGCTCTGGGGAACAACTAGCTGCTTGGCCACCCTATCGGCCTGAGTGAAAACCCTAAAGAGGATCCCTTTGTGGAGCTTAAAGCTCACCTTGGCGTGTCGGGCCGACTGAGCGGGACGACCCACAGTTGTCGCAGACGTTGGACATCCAAGTCCTGGCCTGGAGACGAACCATGGTAGCAGGATCAGCCCTAGCCAGAACCTCGTCAGAGATCGGCTGAAGAACGGGACGCAATTCCTGCTCCTGCTTCTTAGCTTTGGCGCGTGTGGTAACTCCCACACACGCCTGTACGGGCAGATCCGTAGACACAGACTGACTGCGTCCATCCGCAAAGGTAATAGTATTCCCTATGAGAAGGGAATACAGAGGTCGCTCCACCGCGATGGCCCATACTTCGCCACAGAAGTAGGGGGTGGAGATAGGAATGAGTACAGAAGGACGGGTGGAGGTAAAACCAGCCTCCCACCCGCACACATCATAACTGGCGCCCCGCCGAGCCTCAGGAGAAACCAAATCCTTATCGACAAAGAGCGTTGATGCTCCCCAATCCCTGATGGTGTCGACCAAGGACGAACCAACAACAGAAAGAAATACTGGGCACTCTGAACCACCAGAAGCTGGGATGGACCCCACGTTAGCCGAGGCACGAGGACGCTGGAAAGGACTAGCCCATGACTACCGGCGGCTTTAGGACAATCTTTCCTATGTGGCCAGGACGACCACAAAGAAAACACAGTCGGGGTGCTGAGGTCCCCGATGAACTTTCCTGCCTTGTTCGACCCGCTAGCAGTCGTCGGCGCCCTATTGCCACTAAATCCTGTGGGGGTCTTCCTGTCCGTATCTGGGCGGTGCCCATACGCTCTACGGGGTTCAGCAAACACCTCAGCGGTATGAATCGCAGCCGCGAAATCCTGAGGTGCTGTCTCGCCTATACGGATCCTCAACTCTGGGGACACAGTGTTGGTCAGCTGTTCGATGAGAATCAGATCCTCAAGCTCTAGCTTAGCCAACTGACGCCAGTACCCTAGCGTTTTGCGCAGCCTATCTCCAAACTGCACGAAGGTCTCATCGTTATTCTTTTTCATGGACCTGAATTTCCTCCTGTACGTCTCTGGAGTAAGGTGGAAACGCTTACGCAGAGCCAACTGTATGTCTGCATAAGACGCGCCTTCATTTAGAGTGAGCACACACTCCCTTGCAGCACCTGATAATCCAGAAAAAAGGTGCATGGCCTTTTGTTCCTCAGACAATTGGTATGAACTAGCAACCTTGTCAAAATGCTCTAAGAACTATCAATGTCCTCACTAGGTCTGAACTCTGGGAGCTTTAACTTTGGACCTCTAACTCTATCACTTGCCTGTCGATCAACCCCTGATTTACAGATGCGGGAGACCGTGAAAGAAGTTGTTCCATCTCCTCCCTACGCAGAGCTTCCTGTCTGGCAGCCTCCTCTCTGCGCTGATCTAACTCTTCCCGACGGAGGGCTTCCTGTCTGGCAGCCTCTTCCCTACGCAGAATAGCCTCTTCCCTACGCAGAATTTCCTGTCTGTCAGTCTCCTCTCTGCGCAGAGCCTCCATCCTATCTAGCTCTTCCCTCCGCAGGGCTTCCTGCCTAGCAGCCTCTTCACTACGCTGTGTTGCCTCTTCCCTACGCAGAGCTTCCTGCCTAGCAGCCTCTTCCCTACGCAGAGCTTCCTGCCTAGCAGCCTCTTCCTATGCAGAGCTTCCTGCCTAGCAGCCTCTTCACTACGCTGCCGCTCCAGAAACATAAGGACGGAGGCGATGTCCCGGGCAGGATTCACCACTCCCGACACGGGAGGATGACCCGTTTGACCGTCCCTTGGGTCTCGACTTTCCCATGAGGAAAGTCTCCCGGGGCATACTCCTTACGAGGGGAAGCATGAAGAAAAGAGGGTTTTGATTTCTGTGACTCAACAGAAGCCCACAGTTGCTTCGCTATACTTTGACGCTTCCGAGCGGAAGTGCCAGTCGGGGTCTCAACAGGAAGATCCCCCAGCGAAGAGGTAGTGAAAGTACTCGCTGGACTATCGGCTACAGCACTGGAATAAGTAGAAGTCACTGTAGTCGCAGTACTGGTACTAATAGTAGGGACTACATTTGAAGACCTTTCTTCTTCGACGCATGCGTCGCCATACCACCAGCACCGGACGTCGCCATGACAACTATATCCTACGGTTATCAAATACAGGAGAAAGACAATTCCACTTGTAAAACAGATACCGCACGGATATGTCACGTCTCTTGGTGACTAACTGAAAACTAGCAAATAAAAAAAAAATGTCAACGTGCAATGTCCGGCTGCTCCCACTCTGGCAACACCGCGCTCTACAACACGAGCAACAGTGCGGTGGGGCTCACCGGAAAAAAACAAAAAAAAATGTCCAGGCTGCTCCCACTCTGGCAACACCGCGCTCCACAGCACGAGCAACAGTGCGGTGGGGCTCACCGACAAAAAAAAAACAATGACAGAAGGAATCCCGGAAAAAAAAAGTAACACTAACGTCTGATACACCTACCTGTACTACATACCCGGTAAAAAAAAACTGGTTAAATACAAAACAGGAACGGCAGACTGAGTGGCACCAGAAAGGAAAGTCTTACGGCGTATCTGCGTGAGGCACCCCGGCGGAAAGAGGTCTGGACGCGGTCGATTCCCCTTCGTCTCGACTCGACTCCCCAGTCACACCGGAAGTTCCTTCAGGCCACCAGAAGACTCCCTACACACTAGAGTCACCCATCCAACCACCCACAAACAAACACGACAAACTGACTAAACACATGCAAGACAGACAGAACTGGACAGGTACTCCGCGAAACGAGAGAGACAGTCAGAGCCCTTCACATCCCGGACGAGCCCCCACAAACAAACACCCTGGAGGTCTGCCCTGACAGGATCGGTCTAGATGGGAGTGAAGGGAGTGACTGAACTCACACGCCCCGCAAGAGACCACACAAGAAAGATTACGATACAACACCCCATTTATTCACACCAACA
>CM031628.1:25731122-25741122 GCA_018398815.1 Conus ventricosus
AGAGGGCCCGTACACCTTCGATTCTGCCATGGGAATCGAACTGTGAGCAGTAGAACCGCAGCTGAACTGAACACAGGGTGCACTAACGGATGCGACAGAACCGCGGCTGAGTCGCTCACCGTTATGGGGCAAAGGGCGAGATCAGCAGAACCGCAGCTGAGCTGATCACCGCCACAAAAATGAGGTTTGCGAGAAATGACTCGCTGTCACGACAACAGAACCGAAGCTGAGTTGAGGTGAACCCTCGGGAGAAAGTGACGCTGAAGGGAGAGGAGGAATTGGCGGGGCTAGAGACAAAGAGCCTGCCGGCGAGATGTGGGAATCGAAAGACGAAACCTTCTTAATTCTCGCCTTACCACCCAATCGCTTCACGTACGTTTCTCCCTTAAGTGAAAACATAAGCAAGGACACCAACGAACAGCAACAACAATCGATCGATTGCGAGAAAAGTCAAAATACTTAGCTGTCCGTGTACACGCGGCTTAACGGGAAAATGGCTGCCGAGAAAAGAGGACTGTTCTGAGCATGCGCGAGGCACGAGGCCCTTTCAGGGGTTTTGTTGTCCGTACGGACTTTATTGTATACGGGGCAGGGATAGCAAATTGCTGCCGCTTATTGCATTAGTGAGCCACGGTATAGTATGTGTAATTAAATGTTGGTTTGCGGTCAAAGATGTACAGCGTTGCCAGCCAGACTTCTGTAATGAAGAAGGCTAAAGGTATAAGTAAAGAAGTTGTTAAAAAAAATATAACTCACGACAACTACAAGCAAGCTCTTTTTGAAAACAAAGTATTTTATCACACAAATGTTAATCTTCGCTCTACACTTCATCAAGTAAACACAACTGCTGTTAACAAAAAATCACTAGTCTCTAACAATAACAAGAGAATTTACGTCAGTTCTGAGCTTTCATATGCTGTAGGGCATTGGAGAACTTTAAAAGATTAACTTGACAGACTTGGCTTGTACTTAACTTAAGAACCTAACTAGTACTTACTTAAGAACCTAACAAGAACTTACTTAAGAACTTAACAAGAACTTAACTTAAGAACCTAACTAGTACTTAAAACTAAAACTTTTTTTTTTGCACTTAACTTGTAATTTACTTGCACTTAACTTAAAAAGTACTTTCTGTAACTAACTTAACTTGTACTTATCTAGTTCTTAACTTGTACTTTATCTAGTTCTTAAAAACTATTCCATAGAAAATGGATCTACTGCAGGAGGTTGCTCTTTTTTTGCAGAAGCTGGTTCTTCTTCTTTTACTGTGGGGGCTTGCGGCTTTGTTGTTAGGTATGGTGTTAGGTATTTGTATGCAAAAAACCCACCAACAACAGCACCAGCACCCAGTACATAATGATACATCTTATTGTTTGTTTGTGATTGTGTTGTTGTTAATTGTGTTGTTGTTGGCGGTGGAGATGTTGTATTACTATCTAATAATTTTTGTTTTGCTGATTGGTTTGATTTTCTCAGTTTGTTCCATTCAGCTAGTTTACGCCCAGCCTCAACACGTCCAGGATTTTTAGGCTTAGTAACATTACTCACTTGAGGCACATTCTGCTCCTGCGGAGGGTCCTGCAGAGGGTTCTGCGGATTGTCCTGCGGCGTCTTCTTCTCCTGATCGCTCATTTTTTTTATTGCGATTAAAATTTAATATGATCAAAATTAATAATGATTAAAAGTAATTAATCCCATGATGAATGGGCATAACATAGTTCCAAATCTGTAATACATGTCACATGCAAGAGTTTCTAGGGACTTGTTTAAAACCGGATCTTGTGATAAGTCATATTTTAAATCTTCTTCTGAATCAACTGGCGCCATCTTACTTACTACTTAGCATATAAACTAATCATTGTCTGACCCACCGATCTAACCATTTTTGACCCTAGCTGTGCTTCGTACCTAGCGTAGTACTTCTCAAGGTCTGATGTAGACAGTTGTTGGATCTGTTCAATACTTAGTTTCAACGCCTAAATACTGTCTAGTTTTTCCACAAGCAGCCAGAGAGTATAATCTTTCTTTATGGCAGTAGTCTACAGAGTAGTCTGCTTGCTCCTCACACTTTAATAGTTCGTCACAATCCATTTTTAAAAACAATAAAAAATAATATAATACTTTTAAAACCATGAGTTTAACGTTGGTTAATTATGCAGTGCCTATCGTTGGTGTTATAGTTTATTCAACCCTTGCAAAATGTTTGTTAGGAATAAAACCGCCCAACATGGAAAGATAGAAGATTCGCCAAAACTATTGCAACTTTATTTTTAGCTTTAACAACAAAAGATTATCTGATTAAAAAGCACATAGACAACCTTTCGTATTATGATTATTTTAATTATTTTTTTAGTTAATAAAAAGATGAGTGAAAAAAGATTATCAATATGATATACCATTCTGCTGTGATTAGCGGTCTTAGTATAGGCTATAGCGTGTTAGCAAAAAACATGTTTAAAATGAAGCCGGCCAACCTAGGAAGGTTAGACATTGAGGACGTTAAGGTTATAGTTGTAATTACTGCAGGGATTGCCTCAAAAGACTTTCTTGTTACACAGGGGATTATCCCAGAAAATATTAGTTCATAGAAAGATTAATTCATAAGAAAATATTGATTTATAAAAAGATGGCAGGAGTAGTTATGATGGTAGGGGGAGCTATTGTTAATGCATTAGCCTTCTCTGGAAGCAATTATATGTTTAGTAAATTGAGGTCCGATGAAGAGAGAGAACGTCATAACAAGGCAATAGAAGATTTAGCTAAGGCAAGAGACGCTTATGAGAAAAGACGAATTGCTCACTTAGACTTTATTAATAAAAAGTTAAGAGAACAGGGATATGCAGAGCACACATTTACAGACGTTGATGAGGCAATGAATGAGTATTACTTAGTAACAGGAAAGAAGTTTCTAACATCGCCGCCGCCAGAACTGTCTGACTTTTATGAACCGTCAGAAGAACAGAAAATAGCAGAAATTGGTTTTATTGTGGGCGCTATGGGGAGCAATCTATATTCTTGCACAAACAATCTAAAAAACAATTACAAATACAATTAAAATACAGTCCTTCTTATGGACAATACGAAGTACAAAATATATTATTCTCCTAAAGGTTATTGGAAAGGAAAGACCGCTATTGAAAAACTGAGTAAAGCTGCTAGAGTGTCTGAATCAGATGCGAAAGACTGGCTTTCAAAACAGGCAATTTGGCAAATATATTTGCCTGCCCCCAAAAGAATAATAAGGCCTAGATTTGTTAACTCAGTTCCAAATGACACCCACCAGATAGACTTGCTGTATCTTCCACATGACAAAGTCCGCTAAAGGCTAGCTTTGAAAGAGCTTTTCTTTTTTTAACAATGTCTCGTTCAGCTGAACAGTCATCAATGATAAACAGTGTTTCAGTTCCCTCAAATAGTCTATAGTAATGTTCTAAACAGTCGCTCAGTTTGTCGCTAGGATCAACTAAAATATATTCTCGTCTGTCCAAATAAACTTCCTTTCTTTGTAAGACTTGTTGTGCTTAATGGTTGTGCAGAATATAACAATGTGCTCGTAATGAAACCTGTATATTGTTTGTAACAAATCAAGTACGAAGACAGTTTTTCCACACCCAGTAATCCCGCAGATAAGAGAACAGTGCGGATCTTTAGGAAGAAACTTTAAGCTATCCATCTGTTTTTATTAGAATATTTCTTCTGCATTTTAATAAAGCCACATCTTTTAGCCTGTTTTCTTCAATGTTTAACTGAGCATCACAAACCATAAAAATGTGCATTTTTATTGGACCATTTCCGTCTGTTTTCTTGTAAATATTTATTTTTAATACCATCGTGCCCTACCCTTCCTCCACTTCCAAACAATCTGTTGTCAAATGTAGATCTAAAATCCAGCCACAGCCCATATTTGTTTATTAAATAGTCTTCGAGTCTTACATCATAAAGGCGAAGATTTTTACATACGCGATCAACATGCAGGATCCCTTTGCCTACCTCCACAAACATCTTTCTTATTTCATCAAGTGTTGGTGAGGTAAAAGTCCGCGCCCCGAATACAACTGATCAGACTTACCATTTATTGCACAGTCAAGCTTCTCAATTTTGGATTATAAAACGCTTCTGATTCTCTCTGAAAAGGAGTTGTTCCTTCAGTAAACAAGAACAAAATTCCTTTTAAAGACTTTAAAGACTGATTTAGATGTATGTTCCAGAGAGTGTCTCGCTTGTTTCTATTTTCTGTAGTGGAGTGTATAACTCTTTCATAATAAATAACTGTTTTATTTTTATACTGGGTTAAAATTGTTCTGGCCAGTTCGGGGTTAGTAACAACATCAAACTCAAGAGAAATGTCGCGACTGTGTATTTAGCTAAAGGTCTTCAGACAGAACAACAGAATCGCTAGGATATAAATGTCAGTTCATAAGTAAGTTTTTCTTTTAGTGCACCTTGGTAATATGGCATATGCGTCTTTAACAGCTCAAAATCTAGAGGGATGCAGAATCTGTTGCCAAATGCTTCTGCACTGCCTCATCTTTAACATCGTCCTTTGCATCCTCCGCTTTAAGCCTGTGCTTGAGGCCGTTTGGACTTTGTATTCCCTGATAAACTTTCTCTTTTCTTTCTTTTTTAGGCAGCCATAGATCAGAATAAAGGGCAAAAATGTCTGCCTCGCTTAGTACAAAGACTTCTCTGCCCTCCAGTTTGATTGCCATATGTTTAACGATTGCCCTGCCCAAATTAGCAACAACAGTAGCATTAGGATCTGTCGATTTAATATCTATTTTAAATGATAGTTTAGCAGTGCCTGGCATTATAACATCACCAGCGCCAAGATCAGGAACTTGACTATTAAAGTTTGTCCAGGCTGAACTGTTGATGGAGTATTTACACTAATTACAGTCTGCCTTATACCTTTTACGCCATGAGGTTCCTTCTCTTTTCTGTATGGATCGAGGTCACAACCATATGAGTTCATTTTTTATAAAACAAAAAAGAATATAAATAAAAATATGGATGAAGATTTTGACCTGATTGATCCTGTTGTGGAGAAGAAGAAGAGGAAGAACTAGTCCCCTCATTGCAAGAAGAGCTTGAAGAAGCAGCAGGCCCATTGCGTAAAAGGCCTAAAGGAGAAGTCCTTCACTCCTTAAAGCTCGTCAAGAACTAGAAGAGTAGGTTCTTCACTCCCTAAAGCCCGTCAAGAACTATTGCGACAGCGAATTCAATCATTCTATAAAAGCATAGGACGAGAGCTACCAGGAGTGCTTGATCCTAACGATTTGAGGAAGATGGTGGGCATTTGTATATAAGAACTGGTGCAGGAGACCGCGTAAAAGTTACTTCAACGCAAAACCCAAACAAGTTTTTAAAACTAAGCACAATTAGGCGAAAACTCCCTATTGCTAAGGCAGAACAATTAAACCTTTTAGAGCTTAGAGCCGAAGCCGTTAGTCTTTTACAGAACTTTGGGCAAGAGTTGCCAACACAATCTAAAATACAAAACATTCCTCTTCAAGATTTAACTCAAGAAGCAGATGAATCAATTAAAAGAGCAGAAGAACTAATAGCAGAAATTGAAACGAGTTTATAATGAGGAGACGCAATTAAAAACAATTGGCGATTCTCCATTGCCCATGCGTGAAATCCTGGGGCTTAATGAGCTTTAATAATAATAATAATAATAATGGGGATTTATATAGCGCCTTCCACGGCACAAGGCGCTTTACAAAGGCAGAAAAAAATACAAATTGCTGAATGTAAAGAAAATGCATTGAAAAACGACTCAGAAAATGAAAAACAAAGGCTCTCTCTCCCATTCTCTCCCACGCGCACACACACACTCACGCATAGACACACAATACACAACAGTCGCAACAATCACAAACTATTTAGCGATCCACAGAGGACAAACAATAAGGGGTGAACTAACAAACAATTTAGCAAAACTTGGCGAGTTGGATAGAGAGATAGAAGAAGAAAAAAAATAAACTGGCTGATGCAGACGATAACAATTTTAGGGCGAGAAGAAAAGCTAGAATACAGCAAAAAATACAGGATTTAAGGCTACAAAGGGCAGTCAGGCTACAAGTGCTGTCTACTAACAGAGCGCAGCTGGCATCACAAACAAGCAGAATAAGAGAAACTATAAACAAATTCTTTATGAAAACACTACGTTAGCTGAAAGAATAAGAACTCTGTTCAGGGAACAGGGGATTACAATAGTTAGCATATTAACAGCTGTTGGTTTTGCTATCTCTACACTCGTTTATGCTTTAACAGTAGTGCGCCAACAGGGCCAGTAGCTCCTCCAACGCCTCAGCCTGGTAAAAGTTTGGATTAGAAAACAATTGCATCATCTAGCAAACCTATTAAAGAAGTTAGCTGCCAAAGCGCTTGATGCTCTGCCTGGCATAATAGGCAGTGTTGTTAGTTGGGTTTTGTCTACTATAGGCAAAGTTGCTGGTTATGCTGACCATCTGTGGACGTTAGGAGTGTTAGCTGCTGGATATATGTTTAGTGAAATAAAGTACAGCCAATCCAGTAAAAGTTAAAAACACAACAGGGGCTGTCTTTTCACTAGTGTGGACTGTCAGTGTGAGGTACATTAACAGGCGGCGTGCTTTCTGGGCTGCTTTCTGGCTGTGGGGGGCTTTCTGGGGTGTTTATAACTGAATCGCTTTCTTCAGGGCTAAGTACTTTTTTTAAAATGGATGGAGCAGGCCTTGTGTTTAAGCATTTATTGTGCCCTAAGTTTTGGTCGTCTCCAGCTATGAGGATTTCGTTATTATAATTCTGTATTATGCCAATCTGTAGTCTAAGGTCAAGGCAGCATGTATAATCCATAGCCTACAACAAAGTCAACCTTTGACCTAGCATGTGCAAGAACATCTTGATACCTTTGTATGCTGGAAGGCAAATCAACAGCAGAGTTAATAGCATCTTCTAAATTGGCTAGAAATGTTTTCTGCATCAAAGCCTGTAGATTGATCTACTATGCTAGACTTGGTCTGTGCTTGCGCTCCTAATACACACCAAACGTATGTCCTTATGGAGTCATTAAGTCTTTGCACTCCTGGCATTGTTAACCCTTTACTTTCATCTAAGATAAATGTTGTCCAGGCATTAGGATGTTTTTGTTCTATGGATCCCAATCGAACTTGTGTGTTTGGTTGAAAGAGGTGTGGCCGGGCCAGTAGTCATAAGTATATTCTCTTTTTACACCCCACAAATACAATGTGCCTAACCCATGATTGCGGTCTAACTTTTGTCTAAAGTCAGTTGAAGGATCAATGTTAAATTCGTTGCAGATTCTTTCATATGCATTATTGTCCATTGGGCTTTTAAATGGATTAAACGCGTTGTCGTTAGGGAGTGGCACTTGTAGTTCAGTTAGTATTCGCCTGTACTGGTAATAAACATGAAAGTTTATATACTAAAAGATTGGGATGGTTTAAATGGTTTGAATATGAAACACCACAGCCAGTAGTTGCGCAGTAAATGGCAAAATTTAACTGATTCTGGAAAAAAGCCATAGGGTGGGATGACCATGCAGATGGCACTCTGTCGCTCTTTATTGGCGGATTAAATATTAGTTAGTGGGTTTACAAGTCTGACCTGGAAGCCGTATGATCCATCTACTGCAATGGTTAAATTGCTGAAGTCCAAAGATTTGGGTTATAAAACGCTCCTACATTGTAAGCAGCATGTTCAATAATTTAAAAGCTACCATTTTTTTAAATTAGTTTTTAAAATAGTTATAAAAAAAAATGCGCATCTAATAATAAACCAACAAAACAAACGTGTGTTCTTAACGTACCCAAATGACAATAGGCGCGGTAATTATAGGGTTGCCCTTAGAGAAATTGGGTTTAAAGTTATGTGGGCTAACATATCTGAAAAGGCTCAAAATAACTGGATTAATGTTAATGACGAACAAGGCAATCTATTAAAACATTTAAAAATACCTGATGGTTACTACAACTTTGTTCTTTAAGAGAAGTATTTTAGCAATTTTGGCATTAAGTTAAAAATTAATGAGGCAAATCTTATAATTACTATAAATTTTCCAGAACTTGATGAAAAAAGGAGTATGTTTTTCCTAGAAGCCTTGCTCAAATTTTGGGCTTTATAATAGTGTGAAACATATAGCTTCAGCACACACGGCCTTGTAGAATGGGCATTTATGAGTATTTAGGTAATAGAGCATCCGATTTTCTTGTAAACCCCATTTTGTATGTTCATTACAACAGTTAAGAACATGTGCTAATTTGTTTGCTGGCTATCCATCTACAGTTTTAAAGGTTTTGCTACCAACTAGGCAGGGTTTTGCGATTAACAGTTATATACGTTTGACGGAGACGGCCAATTTAAAGAATTAATTAGCGAAGATATAATTCATTGATGTAAAAGTAACTAATCAAGATGGAAAGTCAGTTGTCTGTTCTGATTTATTAATAGAGCTGGAAGTAGAAGAGCGTATTAGAAAAGTAGTAAGGGCTCAGTCCCGCGGACGTAATAACGCTGGAAGTAGAAGAGCGTACTATAAACCTTTAATTTTTATGTGTCTGGAGAGAATGGTAAATATACGGGTTCACGATCACCCATGTTATTCTGCACGGAAACCCCCGTTTTAAAGTACTGATTACGTCAATATTTGACAGTTTTGGCATGTTAATTTTGTTTAAAAACAGTGTTAAATTTGGCTAAAACAAATATGTGATGACGTGATTTGTATGTGAAAAAGGGGGTTTTCGGCAGAATAACATGGTGGTCGTGAACCCGTATATTTACATTCTCTCTAGTGTTCTTTCCTTCTCCTCTTTCTTTCTTTTTTTCTTCTTTTTTATATCTGTGTTCTCATCCTCTCTCCTCTCTCTCTCTCTCTCTCCCTCTCTCTCTCTCTCTGTGTGTGTGTGTGTGTGTGTGTGTGTGTGTGTGTGTGTGGTGTGTGTGTGTGTGTGTGTGGTGTGTGTGTGTGTGTGTTTGCGTGCGTGCATGCGGTCGTGTGTGTATTCGTCTCTCTCTCTCTCTCTCTCTCTCTTCTCTCTCTCTTCTCTCTCTTCTCTCTCTCTCTCTCTCTCTCTCTCTCTCTCACTGCCCCCCCCCCCTTCCCCCAACCTCTTTCTCAATTCCCCCTTCCTTCTTATATTTTTTTCCACTTCTGCTTTCTTTTCTTTGTTCTCTCTTTCTGTCCTTCCTTCTTCTGTATGTTTCTTTCTTTCCTATTGTCTGTCTGTCTCTGATTCTTTCTTCTATACCCCCCCTCTCTCTTTCTTTTTCTTTGATGCTCTTTGTCCCTCTCTCTCTCTTTGTTTGACTCTCTCTCTCTCTCTCTCTCTCTCTCTCTCTTTCTTTTATCCTTTTCCCAACCTTTCTTTGTTTCTTCTTTCTCTTTCTCATCTCATTTATGTATTTCTGTTGTACTGAAATAAGACAGGTATATCTGCAGGAGACAACACGATACAAAATGTAATGCGTTTCACGTGGCGCTATGCATTTATCTGGTTGAAGATAATGGAACACGAGCTAAAAAATTTCAAGTAGTCTGAAAATGTGATGTAATGGCTGTTCTCTCTCTCTCTCTCTCTCTCTCTCTCTCTCTTCTCTCTCTGTCTCTTCTCTCTCTCTCTCTCTCTCTCTCTCTCTCTCTCTCCTCTCTCTCTGTGTGTGTCTAATATCACACAGATGTGATAAGGCGTAAAACTAAAGTACTACACACACACGCACACACACTCTCACGCACGCACGCACCACGCACGCACGCACGCACGCACGCACGCACGCACGCGCAAAACACACACACACACACACACACACACACACACACACACACACACACACACACACTCCCTCTGTTGTAGGCGGAGTCCAGTTTTTGTACTCCCAGTTGTTAAAGAACAGGGAGTACTTTAGAATGGGAACGAAGAAATGCTGTCTGTGTGTGTGTCTGTGTCTGTCTCTCTCTCTCTGTGTGCTCCGTGGTCAAAATGTGTTCCACTCGCTC
>CM031628.1:25746122-25749862 GCA_018398815.1 Conus ventricosus
TATCCCAGGTTTATTCAAAGCTCTTTCTTTTTTTCCCACAACGTCCTATACAACATTCTTTGAAGAGGACTCCTGCGCATGCTGGGTCAGAATCAGAACAACAGGTTCCACCGGAGGACACCACAGGGCAAAGATGAGTCTTTTTGTGGAGGGTCAGCATAGACACCTGTGGCAATGAGACGAAGGTGTGGATGTGTGTGTGTGTGTGGGTGGGGGGGGGGGGGGGGGTCTGAGGAGTTCGGGAGGGGTCACGCTAAAAAACAAAACAAAACTATGGTCAAGTCATGAGGTAATTGATTTTTTTTTCCACGCTCAAGTGAAAGAAAGAAAGAAAGAAAAGATGAAATGATAACCACATATCACCATGTTGCTGTCAACGAGCCACGTGAAAGGCCTTCGTGGTTTGGCTGTAGGAATAAAACCTTTCACGATAGTGAAAACAAAAACACAAACAAAATCTGAAAATGTTGCTATACATCGGCACAGCTTAGACTAAAACGCTTTGTGTTGAAATACCCTTTGCTATGAAAGTCGGCGCGTGTTCACACCCTTCGCTTGTCTTTTGTCTCTTCACCACCATCTTGTGTTACGCTTTCAACAACCTGTCAGTTCCACAATACATTGTGAAGGGAACATGACGTACGACCAAGCATGGGTAATAAGTAACCAAGTGTGCATGATTAATGCAAGTGTAAGCAATATGTTATTAGTGTACGTAATATACCGCCGGTGCGATGGACCTACTAGCCAGTGTATACGATATACTGCTTAGTGTACGTTGTATAATCCCAAAGATAAATGACGTAGTGTTAGGTTAAAGTAATAAGCTATAAAATGTACGCGGTGTGCTTCCAGCGATTCGTGATTTACTGCTAAGAATTCACGAAATGCAGCTCACATCTAGCATATGTTTGCATTGTCGCCCTGTTTACGTGATTTACTATTAAAGATATATGACACACACCGCCAGGTGTACAATATACTGCCCAGCTCATTGCACATGATACACCAAGTGCACACAGTATATTGCTAATTGTACATAATATACAACCAAATGTAGGTAATATACCACCAAGTGTACACGATAGACCGCAATGATAGGTCATATACGACAATGTGTAACGTGACATACTACTAGTGTTACCTGTTAATTCAACATGTGTGCACGGTACGCTGCATAGTTCAGATGATATACTGCAGAACGCTGTGGTGTACCGCCCTGTGTACGTCACACACTACCAAGTGTACGTAAATGGATACCATGTACGACGTGATGTACGACGTGATGTAAGTGGTCACTGACTAAGTGTACATGTAATACAGCCTAACGCACGTGATGAAGGGTAATGATACACTGCTACATGTGAAATGTACAACCCCACAGGATTCACGATATTCTGCAAAACGTGCACGGTGCAGTACTGCTAAGTGTATGCTGTGGCGTACCACTATCATATCAGACTTTATTAATAAGAAATCTCGTGAATTATACCCAGACCTTCAAACTCCATACCACTGCACAAGCCCTGAGAAGAGTCACAGACTACGATGTCTAGTTCAAGTCTTCACCAGCCCCTTCCCTTCCCCCCCCCCACCCCCCCCCACCCTCCTTCGTCCCTCCCTCCCTAGCATCAGCAACCTTCTTCAGGTGACACATGTATGTGCAGACGTGCCACCAACGACCGAACAGTTCTCTTCACGATAACCATCAGAGCGAGAGGAGGCAACTCTCTATCCCGGGCGACGATGGCCACTCTCCCGCGCTCAAGCTCTCTTTGGCCCACAGAAGGGGTATTTCTGTCAACCTCGTCTGACCTTGTCTAATCCCGTTGACGTCTGTCTGTGCACTCAGGCTGCTGGATCCAGCTGTTTAACTGTTGACAGATACAAGCCTGAGAGAGAGAGAGAGAGAGAGAGAGAGAGAGAGGGAGAGAGAGGGAGGGAGGGTGGAAGATGACTGGTGGAGAAGAGGTGGACGTGTGGGATTGAAGCAGAACGCAGATATTGACAAACACACAGAGAAATGGAAAATAAGCGTCACCATTCCGTGTATACCATCTTCTTAATCATAAAACCACCTTCATGCTTTGAAGAGAAAACATGAAACAGCATCAAAAGCAATAAAGGGATTGTGATTGAAATAGCTATGGAACATCTGTTTTTTGAAACACGATGCTATCCTCCGGACACAAAACTAGATTTACCTGTCATGCAGACCCCCCCCCCAGGATCTTGTTTCTGTCACAGGAATCCAACCACTAGCTTATCTGCGTATCAACACGACCCACCACTTTCCTCCAACAGCTTTGCTGGTACGACAAATCTTCTCCTCACCCACAAACGCACCTGTCAAATAACTAAAACCCTTCCCACCAATCGTACCTTGGACCACCCCAAACCCCCTCATCCATGAGCTTACCAAACACGCTCTCTGTCTGTCTGTCTGTCTGTCTCTCTCTCTCTCTCTCTCTCTCTCACACACACACACACACACACACACACACACACACACGCACGCACGCACGCACGCACGCATGCACGCACGCACGCACACACTCATACACACACTAATCTCTTTTCTCGTCTTATAGTATTTCAATTAAAAGACGTCAATATTAGAAGAACAATGAACGAACACAGATAGACTGACACACACACACACACACACACACACACACACACACACACACACACACACACACACACACACACACGCACGCATGCATGCATGCATGCACGCACGCAGGGCGCACACACGCGCATGGGTGCACCAATTCGCAGGAAAAATAGCATCAATCTTTAAGAGCGCAGCAAATGAAATGAACTTAGAAGAAAGGGTTCTATACCCTCAGATAATCTTGATTTTTTCCCACAACAGCATCTTTATCGTAGAGGTTCACGGTGTTTTATCGCTTCCGTCACTCACAATGTGTCTTGCCTTTTGAACAACTGGGTTCTCACGCATGTCTTTCTCATCGATAGAAACGTCCTTTGCTTGGTTACGAAATGATTAGAACGCTCACCTTTAATTTTGTACAGTGCCGAAGAACGAGAACTCTTTGTCTACTTTCCCTCTTATTCCACAATGACATGGTCAGCTCTCCCTCCCCCCCCCCCCCCCCAACCCTCCTCCATTTTCTTTCTTGGCATACCACCTCCTCTCACGGTCTGGTGACACAGCCCCTGCTAATTAACTCTCGGAGGTACCCGCGCCGGAAGCAAACAAGAAGCGACCCCTCCATGAAAGAGACTAGGGCCGAAGGAAGAGAACCTTTGGTTCACCCAAATGGCCAGTGACGAAACCTTAGAAGCGTTTTCCTTATGAGCGAGGGGTGGGGGTGGGGGTGGGGGTGGGGTGGGAGGTGGGGGGGGGGGGGTTCCTGTGAGTCCACCGTTGCCCGTTTTACGGTTAGAGCATCGGGTTTATTTATCAGTCAGGTGTCTCGGTTCGATTCCTGTTTGTGCCCTTCATAGAATTATTGCTATGTCTGCTACATGTCTTACTGCTTTTTCCTTTCTGTGCTGGTGTGTTATGTGGCTTCCAAATCTGTCTCTCCCCTAGGTGGATATCCCCGTCTACAACAACAACAACGAAAGGCGTGGGCGTCAAAACTGAACGTAATAACCCAGCAAAAAAAGAAAAAAAAAAAGAAAGAAGAAACGTTTGCCGAGAGGGGCAAAAGGATGTGTTTTTATGGACATTTGGGCAGGGGCCCAAAAGGGGGAAACAAGGCAAAAAC
>CM031628.1:25767097-25772097 GCA_018398815.1 Conus ventricosus
AGAGAGAGAGAGAGAAGAGAGAAAGAAAGGAGGAGAGAGAAGAGAGAGAGAGAGAGAGAGAGAAGAGAGAAAAGGGGGGAGAGAAAGAGAGAGAAGGTTTGAGACAGGGACAAGACAACAGAGAGTCTAAAATGCCCCAGGTCGGCTTTGTAATGACCTACTCCTCCAACGCCGTTATAGACACCCCTCAATCAAGTCTCAAGCAAACGTTGTCGGTACTCCCACTTCCAGTAAAACGCATTTTGCTTACACCCGGCAAGCTGGTAGCACAAGACTGGTTGCTTTGTTACGGGACGCTCTAAACACAGATGAAAACACCCCAAATGCATTTCACTGGCTTCCAAAAACCCTCAGGAACCACGAGAGTTGTGTATACCCTGTTTTTAAGCTCGGCTGATGAGGTGCAGGGACCTTCTGGGCCGGCCCCCGAGGAACAGGAGAAAAATCCGCGCAGTTAAGTTAATGAAAAACCTTACAAGACTTCTGTTCACGGGGCTGTTCCGGGAAAGTTTTGTGGGGTGGGGTGATAGGGGGACTGAGTGATTTGCCTCCAGGATTCCCCCCAAGCACAATGCCTGGAAGAGAAAAAAAAAAAAGAAGGAAAAAGAACAGGGGGTTTTTACTACCGCTGCCCCAAAATTTAAGAGAAAGAGAGAGGAGAGAGAGAGAGAGAGAGAAGAAGAGAGAGAGAGAGAAGAGAGAGAAGGCCTCTTTTCCCAAATAGGACGTAAAAAATTTCGAAAAACCCACTATCTTTTTTTCTGTTCTTCGTCTCCCCTCTCTCCCCTCTTCTCCTCCCTCCCCTCTCTCTCTCTCTCTCTTCCCCTCTCTCTCTCTCTGGATGCGAGAGAAAGAAAATTTGGGGTTTTTAAAAATTTGAGGGGTTAGATTGTATAAACTTGGTTTTGGTTCGTGTGGTTACAACGGGGTTCGGAAATATGAAGAGTTCCTTGGGATTTTTGGGAAAAACTAATGATTGCGAGGGGCAAAAAACCCATGTCATATTCAAGAAAGCGACCGTTTTGCTTTTACAGACTTTTCGAAGGGGGCATTGTGTTCCATCAATCTATTAATTAAAATGGAAAAACATTAAGGGAATATTATGACAAATTAAATTTAGGTATTTCTGAAATTTTGTTCATTATTATCGTTACGGGAAGCATAGAAATGTGATCTTCTCTGTCCGTTTGTAAAAAGCCGAAGAAAATGAGGCCCACTTTGGTTCTCTGCCCATTTTGAATGTCTGGGGAATCAATTGATTGTTTCAAAAAATTCTAAGCATCCTTTCTTTTTTCGACCCATTACCATGGCAACCACAAACGAAGCCACCAAAAACTTTTGCTGTTTTCTTGTACAAGGCGTTTGGATTTAAATTAGAAAGCAGTTAAGAATTAATTGTTGTGTATGTTTGTATTCAGTTGTCGATTTCCTGTTGCATTTTATATATTTTTTTATTTGTTCCGTTTCATTTCGAAAAGATTTTTTCACATTTCCCCCTTCATTATGGGGTAGGGCCTATATGAAAAAAATTTCCCTATCCGAACCTCCTCTCCCCTTCCCCTCTCTCTCTCTCCCTCCCGCCCCCCCCTCTCTCTCTCTCTCTCCCCTCCTCTTTCCCCTTCCCTCTGTCTTCTATTTCTATCAGGGGGCTTACTTTATACCTGTTTTGATCCCTTCCATCATGAAAGACAGACAGAAGGGGAAGGGGACTCCCAATTAAAACTGCCCAAAAAGCAAACTCAAATGTCGTCTGGCTGTCGTCTGGCTACTAGCTAGCTAGCTGTATCAACGTCTATCTTTATACCTATGACACCCTTTCATTTTGAAACACAGAAAAAAAACAACCTTTACTCCAAAAATCTTTCAAAAAAATGCCCCCCCCCCCCCCCCCCTACCCCCCCCCCCTCCACTCTTCCCCTCCTCCCTTAAAACCCCCCACTCGCCACCCCTCTCCACTCATCTCTCACGCCCCTCCCCCCCCCCCCCCCCTTCCCCCATCCCCCCCCGAAATGCAGCTTTTTCCCCTTTCCGTCGCACCCCCCTCTCATTTAAAAAGGGCTAATCACCATTTTCAGCCCGGAGCCCCCCACACACAATAAACTGGGGCCCGACCTGCCCTGCTTTTGTCCGACTTTTTTTTTTCTTTTTTTTAAAACTATACAACCAAAACCCTTTTACTGTTGTTGTTTGTTTTTTTTTGTTTTTTTCGTTTTTTATTTTTTGTAAAAAAAAATGAACCGTTTTGATATACGAAATTTGTACAAAAGCCCAATCTCTCTCCTCTCTCTCTCCCTTTTCCTCTCTCTTCTCTCTTTTTCATCTCCCTCTCCCTCCTCTCTCTCTTCCTCTCTCTCTCCACACACACACACATACCCAACAAACCAATCTCTCTCCCTCTCCTCTCTCCTCTCCCTCCTCCTCCTCTCTCTCTCTCCTCTCTCTCGCACACACACACACACAAACACACCACACCGCGCGCCCACACACACCCACACCACACAACACACCACACACACACACACACCACACACAACTACACACACACACACACACACCACACACACACACACACCATTCTCTCTCTCTCTCTTCTCTCTCTCTCTCTCTCTTTTCTCTCTCCAACACACACCCACACACACAACACACACAAACACACCACACACACACAAAACACCACCCACACCAAAACCCCGTGTTGGGGGGGTGGTGGTGCGTGTGCTGGCGTGGTGGTTTTGGGGGTGTGTGTGTGCGGTTTTGGGGCGTGTGGGGTTGCTGTGGGTTTTGGGGTTTTTGTGTGTGTGTGTGTGTGTGTGTGTTTGGTGTGTGTGCTGCGTGCGGCGTGCGCGCGTGCACACGTACACACTCCCCTCTCATACCGGGTTAAAAAAAAGTTTATCTGGAAAAACGTAGCCTCAAAACATTTTGTCAATGTATCTAGAAAAAAAAACCCCCAAAATAAACAATGCAGTCCATGACTGTTTTTCGCTTGACTTACATCAATTCGTCTTTAACCAATTCAAGTCAACAATTTTTTAAAGGGGTCTTCTTTTTTTGCCTTCATCGTCACCTCTTCTTTTTTTCTTTTTCTTTTTGGCCTTTGCCGGGGGGGAACATAGGTGGTCTGGGGGGTGGGGTGGGGGGTTGTGGTGGTGATGGTGGTGGTGGAGTTTTCCAGTTCCTCGGCCGGTCATTGTGTTCTGCAAATGTTCCTCGACCATTCGCAAGCTGCCAATCCATTGCTGTTGTTGTTGTTTGTTTTTTCTCTCTTACCCCCTTTTCTCCCTTCTATACGGGTTTAGAAGGCCACTGGATCTTTTTAACTACTTTTTTACTAAATGTTGCAGATGACAAACAAGTTGCTTTTTAATACTTAAAAAAAGTACTTTTTTTGTCTATCCTGTGATAGAGAACACTTGTCAATGACGACAGAGGCATGCAGCGAGCATGAACCCCCAGGAAATTCACCCAAGCAGACTGGGACAGTGACACTGACCACTGGTTCTCTGCATTGCACAAGGTATACAAACACTCGTGAGACACTAATTAACTGTAAAATAATCGAAATATCTGATTTACGTCATAGTGACCAGTGGTCAGTGGCACTGACCACCAGTCTTCTGCATTGTACAAGGTACACAGATACTCAGGAGACAATAATTAGCTATGAAACAGTTAAAATCTCCAATTTATGTCATAATGACCAGTGGTCAGTGGCACTGACCACTAGAAATCTACATTGTACAAAGTACACAAGCACTCGTGAGACACTAATTAGCTGCAAAATAGTTAAAATATCCGATGTACACAAGAGACTCTAATTAGCTATGAAATAGTCAAAGGAGGCAAAACGGGATGAAGCAACAACGGTACTTGGTCACAACAACACGTGGTCACAACGACATTTTGTCACAACTACGCTTGGTCACATTGGCACTTGGTCACATTGGCATTTAGCCGTCTTTCTTTCCCACCCATGCACGGGCGTACTTACACACCCGAATACTTACCCACGCGTATAAGCTAGCGCGAGAAATGTTAATACGTATGTGTTAGTGAACCAGGGTGTGTGTGGGGGGAGGGGGGTTGTGGGAAGTAGGAAGTCCATCTATTGAGAAGAGTCTAGAACCGCACTTTGTCTAAACCCAACTGACTGTATATAGGAAATGGGAGTAGGAGGTCCATCTATTGAGAAGAGTCTAGAACTACACTTTGTCTAAGCCCAACTGACTGTATATAGGAAATGGGAGAGGGGGTGTAAATATGCAAGCTTACCCAAATTTTCTTTTTAAAGGCGGGTGTGCGTGTTGCACGTTGGGAAAAGGCAGAGAAAAACCCTGAATAACCCTCTCTATTTGAAGGGTGGGGTGGGGTGGAGGGAGATTCCAAATTGTCCCAGATTGACCCTTTGGGGAGGGGGGGGGGGTTAAATCCAGGCTAGCCTAAACTAACCCCCGGAGGGGTAAGTTCCAACTGGGGGAGGGGGGGGGGGGGTAAGTTCTAACTAGTGCTAGAATGACACCCGGGGTAAAAGCAGGCTAGCCCAGACTTATCCCGGGGTAAGTTCCAGATGGGGGTAAGAACGGGCTGTTACACCGGATCTATGTCTTGACTAGATTAGCACGAGCAATCAGCACCGACATTTCTTGTGATCTTTGTAAATAACATTTCTTCTTCTTTTTTTTTTCAGCGACTTTTCATCTGACAAGTTTCATTAAAAGCAATTCAGTAGATTTTTCTGTAATCTTATTAACAGACAGGCAAAGAAATAATGGGACACAGATGAACACATAACCTCCTGAAGAATTGTAGTTGCTGCTCTTCTTCTTCTTCTTCTTCTTCTTCTGTTCTTTTTAAATATGCCATAGATGATAATGATAATGCTGCTGCAGCAGTAACAACAACAACGTGATTTATAATAATAATAATAATAATAACAAAAGTAATGATAATAAAACAATAATAATAATGATATAATAATATATTAACAATAACAATAATAA
>CM031628.1:25774597-25779597 GCA_018398815.1 Conus ventricosus
CACAACCAACAACTCCGTTTCAGCCACGAAGTAAAACGTGTTCTGGTACACCTTCGCGACTGGAAGTGTCTGGTTTCGGGGAGTCGAGGCGTGGTCCATCATTCTCCACCGTCCAGTCTGTCGTATCCTGCTTGGGGCTGGGATTTGTCTTTATAACAGTCATAAGCGGCTGACACACGAGCCTTTTCGTCCGTACAGTTGAGACGAAACGTTTGAACCTGTGCGGTCCGACCAGTCAGTGTCGAACGGACGGAGTGCTTCACGATAGTTTTAAAACCTTCGAGTTCGATCCCACATGCCGCTTCAAAGGACTGTACAATTGAATACGAAGCTTTTGTCTCGAATATTTAGATTCTTATAATTTTTTGAGTTGACATTCCAAAGCAAATCATGGCCTTGGTACGATTCAATCAAATGTTTGGTCTCCGAATCGGACAGTCTGACCGCCTTGCTGGACGACGCCATTTTTCCTTGTACTTTGTGTCATGGGTGTTGGCTCAATGCTGAGCGTTGATTGGTTGGAGGATACTAACTTCCGTTTCGAATAGATCACGGTATATCTCGAACGGTCGGGTTTAACTGGATGCCGAAGTCCGTTTGAGATGTACGTTTACTATGACAGACGCTACGTTTTGGGATCGGGTTCGACCGGTACTTCCGAAGCGTACGGGCGGGGAGGCTCGTGTGTCAGCCGCTACAGATGCTCCAGTATCTCACAGCGCTGACACCTTCTCTTCTCCTGCCTTTCCGTACACTCAGACGAGATCAGGATGTAGCGGTAGTCCTGGCACATTTCACCAAGGTCACGTTGCCCGTGTGTGCCCGCACGCTCCACCACGACTGCTATGGATTGCTCTCCCTTTTGGTGAATTCTGAAACTCTGGGCAATCCCGTTGATCTGTGGTCTCCTCCACGCGGAGAAGTCTCCCCCGGATGTTGAAGTTGAACCGGTTGCGCTGTGGCAACACTCAAAAGCTGGTCCTATTATCCTCGGTTGTAGGCCTGTTGTTCTCACGCTAGTCAGTGTCTAGTTCAGCATTCATCGTAGGCGCATTCTGGACGTACTGGTTCGGTCTCTGGTGATCTACGGTACATGTTTCTTTTGCCGAATTAAAGATTTCTGCACGGTGGATGGCTTCGTCCAAATCCTCGGGTTTCTCTCACGGAGTAATCGAGCTCCTTCCTGGGAAGCCTTGCGTGCATCTTCTCCAGCACGAGGATCTGTCCTGTGTTCCAGCAGCCCGTTTCCTACCCGGCCACCTTGACCCAACGCTGAAACGGTGCACGGCCTCATGGATCGCCTCGCATTAATTCTGTCTCGCACCACAGAACCAGAGGTGATGATAATCAGACATCATCTCAGATTTCAGCGCGTAATCCCTTCCTAAGCTGGTCATGCTCCTCATCTTGCTCGTCAGACGTGTTTGATTTTATCTCGCTCACATGGCTCTTCAGAAGGGAACGTAGGGGACATGCCCAGTCATCCTCAGGCCAGCAATGTGCCCTGGCTGCTTTGTCAAATGTTCGCAGGTAATCCTCCAAATCATCGTTATCGTCAAAAAGGCAAATTGATCCTGAAAATATCTCTGCGCCTGTGGTTTGAGCCAAGACAGGGAGACATTGCATACTCATGGCGGTCTGCCTCTGCGCGACTACTCCAGCCCTCCACTCGTCAGCCTGCACTGGCGTTGACCTTCTCTTCACCTGATCTTGACCTGTCTTTTTTCTCTCAGCTCTCTTTCTCTTTCCACTTGTTTCTTTAACATTCTGGAGCAAGCAGGTCGTTCTCTATCATTTTGTTTTGTTCTTCCCTTTAAGTTTGTTTCTTTTCAAACTCTGCAGCTAATCTTCCTGTCTCTTTCCCTCCCTGGGCTTCTTTCATTTTAAATTCTGCAGCTAATCTTCCTGTCTCTTTCCCTCCCTGGGCTTCTTTCATTTTAAATTCTGCAGCTAATCTTCCTGTCTCTTTCCCTCCCTGGGCTTCTTTCATTTCAAACTCTGCAGCTAATCTTCCTGTCTCTTTCCCTCCCTGGGCTTCTTTCATTTTAAATTCTGCAGCTAATCTTCCTGTCTCTTTCTCTTCCTGGGCTTCTTTCATTTTAAATTCTGCAGCTCGTCTACTTCCGTCTCTTTTTTTTTCTTTTACCTTGAACTTCTTTTTTATTTATAATTCTGAAGCTAGGGTTTCCTTTCCAACCTCCTATTTTCAGCTAGTCCTTCACCAAATTCTGGAAGTACAGCCCCAACAGTTGACATGACACAGGTAAATTACACTATGTTCATGGGAATAATGAAGATCCCCTTAAAATAACACTTCGTGAGCCAAGTGGGTTCACTACAGTCAGCAATGATGGGGGACAGTACCAGTTTTGACTTGACTTCACACAATGACTTTGAAGTCAATTGAAAACAACAGTCAGTAGCTGTATTACTGTAAACGTGATAAACACAATTCCTTCCTAGTTGAGCAATAGTACAAAGTTTCAAAAAGGATTTTTTTTTAAAGAAATGCCGCTGGTCAGTTAATTTACAAGAAACAGAATCGTGTCTTCTTCTCGAACATACGTTTTATTTCACGATACAGGCAACAATGATGACTCGAACATACGTTTTATTTCACGATGCAGGCAACAATGATGACGGCAACAGCTATGCACTGGGGACGACAGGGGAAGAAGACCAGCAAAAGTTCACATATTCTCTGTCCTAAACGTGTCACGAGGTAGAGTTCTGTTGATCACCAACTGAAAGGATGCAAGCTATATCGTGGCAGAAATTTCAATAAATCAGGAACGTGAGAAAAAAGAAAAGAAAAGAAAAGAAAAAAAAAAAAAAAAAAAAAACAACAACAACAACAAAAAAAAAAAAAAAAAAATATATATTATATATATATATATATATATATATATATATATATATATATGTATATGCATCATACTCAGGAGCAAGAAATCGCGACCAGTAGTACTGGAATGTATTTGTTTGAGTATGATAGGGACCGCTTTTTTAAAAAAATTTTTAAGTTAACACAAATTGTAAATAATAACAAAGAAGAGAAGCTGTGACGAGCTGGACTCGTGTGTAAGCAGAACACGAAGCACATCGCGACAGATTAAAACAAAATCACGTCGTATTATGGCATATTGGTCATTTTGTACATCGCGACAGATTAAAACAAAATCACGTCGTATTATGGCATATTGGTCATTTTGTACATCGCGACAGATTAAAACAAAATCACGTCGTATTATGGCATATTGGTCATTTTTGAATGAAGACTACGCAGGGAGTCAGAAAAGTGCCAAATCTTTCAGAACATCCTAATTTCAGGATCCCATTACCAGCCGCTTAGGTTCTGACAGACTACCGACATGAAAGGTAAAGGCGGGAAATGAACTCGTTACTGTAGCCAACACATGAACTCGTTACTGTAGCAAACACGTGAACTCGTTACTGTAGCAAACACATGAACTCGTTACTGTAGCAAACACATCTGAACTCATTTGTAAACTCTGCATGCAGACAAAATCAGTGTACAAAGGACACACTGCCATTATATCAAAGCGTCACGATCGATTTCTGAGGAACGGCAGAGTTTACTGAGAACTGCTTGCCACGCACGACGACCACCATTTTCAGCCTACGCATGCGCTGGTCGGTTGTAACCACAACAAGACGGTCATGCGTTTTCTTTTGATGATCTATGATTTCTAATACGAGCATAAAATTGAAGTTTGAAACTACCTCTCAATGGATCAAAAATGGCAACGGGTTAAGAGAATAAACAATATAACACATCATTATGAGAGCAGAACGAGACTCGTTGTTTAAAAACATAAGGTCCACGTGCCGGTAGACAATTAGTTAAAATCTGCTGCTAAGCGTACAAGAGTGTGATTGGAAGGTACTGCCGTCTCTAACAACATTGTAATCATGAAATGATGTTCTCAGGTACTTTCTTTCTTTTTTTTTCTTCTTCTTCTTCTTTCTTTCCGTTTTCATGTCAGGGAGGCGATGGAGGGGTGCGTGTGTGTGTGTGTGTGGGGGGGGGGGGGGGGGGGGGAGGGGGGGGGGGGTTAAGTGGGAGGGCGGTAAGATATGAAAAGGTCATCGTTATGTCGTGCAGGGAAAGCTCTTTACTCACGGAGCAGACGGTCTGTCATCATCATAAAAAAACGAATAAAGTAAAAACGAAATAAAAAAAATAAAACGAAATCAAACAAAAGAAAACCCATTACCTATAAATCTGCATTAATTCGTTGCATCACCTGCGTGCAACGTCATTTGTTACCTTCTCTTTTTCTCCAGTCGCGTCATTGGTCATGATTCTGACTGAACGGGTTTTTTTTTTTTTTTTTTTTGGGGGGGGGGGGGGGGGGTTCTTCTTTTTTTGTTGTTGTCGCATACAGATACAAAATGCTACCTTTCACTCTCCCTCCTTCCCTGTCGCCTCCATCTCCCTTTCTCTTTCAACCTCTTTCTCTTCTCACGCTCTGTCTCCCCCTCCCCCTCCCCCCTTTCCTGCCCACCTCCGTCTCTCTACCTCCCTTCCTCCCTCTGTCTCTCCCTCTCTCCTTTCCTGCCCCACTCCGTCTCTCTCCCTCCCCTTTCTCTCTCTCTCTCTCTCTCTCTCTCTCTCTCTCTCTCTCTCTCTCTCAACTCGTCTAACATTCAATCATTTCCTATTCTCTCCGCCTTCCCAGGAAAATCCACAGATCTAAATCTTTAGTGGATCGGCCAGACCTCGATACCTGCCGCGTTAATTGGTAACTGGAACTGATCTTTGGCACTTTGTGGATGAGGCTGTTTGCCAGCTACCATCCTGATGGGACGAGAGAAACAAGGGAACATCTTTCGGCTGAGGACTGGACACGACGGCCCTCGGCCACCACCTGCATGGTCGGTGTGGAGAGTCAGGCCAGTGTCCTGGTGGTCAGGGACCCATCACAGCGGACCACATCCTCCGCAGCTGCACTACGCATGTTGTGTGCAAGAGTCAG
>CM031628.1:25784597-25787097 GCA_018398815.1 Conus ventricosus
ACCAAATCCAAATCGAAGGGATTTTATTTCTCTCCTTCCGCATTCGCACTAACAAAGGCAACCGATCATTCTGTTCAAGTACCTAAACAGAGCAAAGATTCTGTTTCCACACAGGAAATAAGAATCCCTTGTCTTCATTTGGAAATGAAAACTACCTGTCAGCTAAAGAATCTTGCCACCATGATCTTAAATCTGAGCATTATGAATGTCTTCAAAGTTATTTACCGTTTGCAGTTTGAGCCTACGAGCCAAATATTTGAGCCTAGGAGAAAAATACTGGTAAAGTCATCATCATCACAATCTTCATCATCCTCATCCTCATCGTCGTTGTCGTCACGTCGTCGTCGTCGTCCGTCTTCGTAGTAGTAGTAGTATCATCGTCTTCGTAGTAGTAGTATGTAGTAGTAGTAGTGGTGGTGGTGGTGGTGGTGGTGGTGGTGGTAGCAGCAATAGTAGTTTCAGTAGTTAGTAGACGTAGAGATGCAGTAGCCAAAACGACAGCAGATAGCAGTGGGAAAGTAGGTCGGTGGTGGTGATGATAGTTCTGTTTGTGCTCAAACAGGAGAGGGGAGACGCTATGTATGGATCTGTTAGAAACTACAAATTTATTTGCGTAGAGGGCCAATGCTTTTCAGCCCGAACTTTGATGACACACTATCTATTCCATCTGTTTGTAAAAGATTAGCCCCCACCCCCCAAAAAAAAACAACAAACAACAAACAAACAACAAACAACAAACAAACAAACAATCAAACACAAAAATATAAACCCATCGAAATACGTACATCTATTTCGAATAATACGACAAAATGGAAAAGAACCAACTATGTTTATAATCGCTGTTCGCATCTCACGTGTCTGATACCGTTTATACAACTCTTTACAACTTAGTATCAAAACCCTCTTGACATCCGTCACCAGGTCACACCCAGGCCGATCCACTGCCATGCTCTGTTGAAGTATTCTTGATTCCATATTCACCACTCTGTCCTTCTGCCCCCCCGTTCCATGAGCAGAATGTCACAGGACTGTCTGCACAACCTCTACAGCCTGTAACCTGCTTAAAACTAACCCAGTATCTTATATCGTTCCATAAGTAATTAATGTGAAAAAAAAGAAAAAAGAAAAACCGGATATCAGTCTCATTCATCACACGGGGTGGTATCTAATGTAGTGGGAGACCACTCAATACTTCGATGACAAACATATGCGCCCTATTCATAGAAATGTTGATGGCAAAGCCAAAACCTCGGCTGCAGAAGTCAAACTTGATTCAATGTGTACATGAAATGAGTTTCAACCAAGGTCTTGCTCCCTAAAATTCTTTTTTTTTTTCGTAAAGATTTGAAAATTCTTGTCACTGCCTTTTCACAATGTGAACGTAATTCACACCACAAAGCATCAACTGAACTTTGTGTAACCTATAAAACACTTCTAAATATTTCATTGTACAGGTTTGTGTGTGCTGAGGGCGGACTCTCGCTGTAGGAAAGATCAGCTTTGCTGTCAAGCCTTTGCAGCTCTCAGCCGCTGCCTGTGCGCTTCCTGTTGAAGTAAAAGCTGTCATTGTCATAGTTGTGCGGTGGGGCGTTGTCCGACAAGTAATAAGGTCTGGAGCAAACCGAATTAAAACATCTTAACATCACACACACACACACACGTGCGCGCGCACGCATGCACACACAGACACAGACACAGGCGCGCACAAACACACACACACACACACACACACACAAAACCCAGGGAGAGAGAGAGAGGGGGGGGAGGGAGACAGAGACAAAGATAGAGAGACACGAAAAGCGAGAACTAGTCTAAGGTTCTCTCCTCTGCTCAGACACAATCGATCAAGGATATGGATTGGTTTCTCAATGCAAAGACCGTCACGTCGTAAAGAAAAGGCCATAAAACTACCCATTAGTAGGGAGTTAAAATGTCGTAGAATAGGAATGAGGCCAATCCATCTTTCTGAGCAAGGACAGCGAAGACCTGATGATAGGATCCGATGTAACAGCCCAATATGTCGTTCCCAGAGCTGCGGAAGCTTTCTTTCATTTTCACAACAAAACTGCAGTAATTTCTAAAGTACCCACAGATTATACTATCATGTCTGTCAACATTTTTGTCAGTATCTTTTTTTTGTTGTCTGTGACGGGATACATTCGCACTTCTAAATAAATTTGACACCGAGCTTTTTCTTCCCCCCCCCCCCCCCCCCCCCCCCCCCCCCCCCCCCCCCCCCCCCCCCACCCCCTTTAATTTTGCTCATGCGTTTGTTCCAGTCCATCACCTTCACCCCCCCCGCCAACAGGAAACGTCTCACGACCCTATCGTTGATTGCGTGTTGACCTATTCCCTGCCAGTTGTGGTCAAAAAGGCACCTGCGAAGTTGGTTTCGAAGCAGGATGACTGCAGGCGGACCATGTTTTATTAATCTCTAATGCTGAAGGAATTGTGCAGTCTTCTAACCTTTCATTACTAAAGCTTATCATGTTGTTTGTTG
>CM031628.1:25792097-25794597 GCA_018398815.1 Conus ventricosus
GTGCAAGATGTTATGCGTGCGTTCACACACGGACCCCTCGGTTTATAGTCTCATTCGAAGGATTGTGTACAGATCACAACCATCCTCTGGCAAGGACAATCCAACACTTCCTGATACGCGTAACTATCTCTATGCTAGTTAGGACAGACTCAGCACTACTCCTTTCCCCAAATGAACACCACCGGGGTGCATTCTCCATCCTTCGTGGAACAGGAAACAGATTTTCGAAACCTTGTCAGGCATCATTATGTGTATGGAGCCAGCGGCCCAGATGGAGTGCCATCGCCTGTCCTTAAACCTTTAGTAGATCAGATTCTCCCCTTTGCAATGACTCTTTTGACGACTCACAACGCAAAGTTGCGAGCTTTCGAGCTTCAAATCAGCATAACCATCTCTGTCCTCTCTATACAATAAAAAGAAGCCGAAACTGCCACATCCAATGACTTTGGCGGCGGCCATAGTGGGCCGTGTTTTTGACGGCCGTGTCCCGCCCGGCAGAACGGATCTGTGACAGCGGCCATAGTAAGCCCGCGCGCAAGACGGCCGTGCTGCAGCCCGGTAGCCGCCCCTTTCAAAATGGCTCGGACGAGGCAGAAAAGGTTATCGTTGTGGTGGTGGTCGTGGGGGAAGGGAAGACGTTTCACTGGTCACCCAATAAACAGACTGCGACACATCCATGGAGAACACCACCATCTGATGCCCCAACTGCGCAAAGACCCTGAGAAAGCTCACCAGCACCTCAGAATGACATCTCGTTATTCCGTCCTTCTTCTTGAACTCTGTGCTTTTAGATGTAATCTCCCTTGTTATTCACGCTGTTCACCAATGATTTTCGTTTCAATTACGGCTATGTTGCTGTTTTTACGTTCTCTGAGGATACAACCTTGGAGGACCACATCTCTCGATGGTAATGTCATACCATATGGGGAAGAAGTTGAAAAATGGTTGACCCGTGTACTGTGAATACTCTTGAGTTCAACATTTCAAAAATCAAGCAAAGAACTAATTCACAGAAAGCGAAAAAAAGCCTTCTTTTCACCATTGCCTGTCAAAAGTCAAGAAATTGAGCAGGTTGAACAATTCAAGTTTCTAGGTGTGCACACCTCTATCGCGCTCAGCTTGCAAGAAAGCACGGCGGAGGTTGATTATTCTATATTATTGATAGAACATGTTTGAACTTAGTACTTAAAAAAAATCAGATGTACTTAACAGCGAACCGCCAAGAAAACGTAGACAAACCAATCACAGGACAAAACACGACGCGTTTCGACTTCTTAGGTCTTCTTCAGGCAGATACAAAACACTCAGGACAACAAAAATGAACCAAGATAAGTGACTGCTCGTTCAGTTTTGTTGTCCTGGGTGTTTTGCATCTTGCCTGTAGAAGACCTAAGAGGTCCAAACGCGTCGTGTTTTGTCTTGTGATTCGTTTGTCTGCGTTGTCTTGGCGGTTCACTATCAGTTACATTTAAAACTTGTTTAGATTTCCGCTTGCAGTCGCCTCACTTTGCAATTAATACTTTAGTTTGGACCCAACTCCACCGGTCCGTCATTGAAAGTATACTCAATTTTCGATATCTGTCTGGTATGGAACTGTCTCACTCCCTTCTCCCCCCCCCCCCCCTCCCCCCCCCCCCCACCCCCCCACCCCCCCCACACACACACACCAAAGACAATGGAAAAACGGTAAAAAAAAAAACCCGCTTCAAAAACAGTAGGCAAACAAAACCCGCACCTCAAGAGAGTATCCGCGATATGCACACACGGCACACAGCGAGACGGATCGCGCCTAACACCACACACACACCGAACCCCGCCATCTGTTCCCGCCTCTTCCTTCTGGCAGAATACTCCCGCTGCTGTAAGTGCAAGACAAACCTCCTGAAGAACAGCTCCTGTCCTTTGGCCATGAAAATAATCAATGTGTAGAACTCTTCTCCCCCTACCAAGAGGGGTTCAGACTCCCCCCAGCTACGTCGTGCTGCAGTTTGGATGGGGGTCCTTCACATCATTATGTTAGATGTATGAGAGAGAGAGAGAGAGAGAGAGGAGAGAGAGAGAGAGAGAGAGAGAGAGAGAAGAGAGAGAGAGAGACAGAGAGAGAGACAGACAGACAGACAGAAAGACAGACACACAGACAGTTCACAGAAGAACAGAGAGAGAGAGAGAGAGAGAGAGAGAGAGAGAGAGAGAGAAGAGAGAGAGAGAGAGAGAGAAGAGCATGTGTTTTTCTTGAATTCATATATGGGTTTTTTGTTGTCCTCTTTGCAACCCCCACGTCACGTACGGGCGTGGCTTGTATTGATCGCTGTCACTCTCCACGTGCATGTTATCTATACAAAACCATCACAAATTCCTTCTGTAATTTAAAGGTGGATAAAGTACCTTGAATCTTGAGAGAGAGAGAGAGAGAGAGGAGAGAGAGAGAAGAGAGAGAGAGAGAGAGAGAAGAGAGAGAGAGGAGAGAAGAGGAGAGAGAGAGAAGATGGGAGATGATGGT
>CM031628.1:25799597-25814089 GCA_018398815.1 Conus ventricosus
CGTGCGTGCGTGGCGTGCGTGCGTGCGTGCGTGTGTGTGTGTGTGATTCCTAGTTAGAGCCAGCACCGCACAACCGCAAAATGATTTCGACTGGTATTGGAGAATAACATTGAGATGAACACAATTTGCAATCTGTAAAAACAGTGACAAATTTAAAAAAAATCCAAACAAACAAATGAAAACAAAAACAATCAAGATTTGGACAAAAGGATTTATCTGGGAACAAAAATTCAATGCATTATTGCTATAGACGCCCTTGGTGGCGAAATCTTGAATTTGATTAAATTTGTTCCCGTGCAAAAAGGTAAACAACTTATTTTATGCCCACTATACGAATATTTCACCACACACCACACACACACACACACACACACACACCACACACACACACACACTTATATATATATACACTGATGGGTCATTAATCAATGAACATGCAGGTGCAGCATACATTATCCCAGGTCTTAACGAAGAAAAGTCCTATTATATTGGAAAAAAACAAATCTATATTCACTGCTGAGTTAACTGCTACAATTATGGCTTTAAAGTGTGTTATTGATTACCCTCAAAATTTATTTAAAGTTGTTTTATGCGTAGATTCCAAGTCAGTTCTTACTGCAATGATGAATTTTAGATTAAAAGTTCGACCTGAGATGATCACTGAAATAAATAATTTAGTACACTTCCTCTCAGCCAGAGACACTGAAATACATTTCTTTGGGTGCCCTCCCACTGTGGGTTATACTATAATGAAAAGGTTGATGTTCTGGCAAAGAGAGGAGCAAAACGATCATCAGATTCGCATTTTTTGAACTTCTCTATGTCAATGCAAGAGTGCTATACTTTGGCAGAGAAAGTACAATTTTCTAAGTTTCATTTGATAGAAAGAGAAACTGGGTGTTTTGGTTTACACGATGAAATGAGAAGTATTCATGAAATGTTAAGTAAGTACGATCAAAACATTTATCGTAGACGACAGATAAGTTCCTTGATCTGTAGATGGAAATTGGATTGTTTTAAAATAAAGTATGTAAAAAATACATAGCATATCAACTGATCACATTCTTTTGTGTAACTTAATGACAAAATTCATTCCAAATACGTCTGTACAGCCTAGTCAAAATGTTTTCCGGTCACCGTCAGCAAGTGAAACGTATTTTTTCTTTTTGCACTTAGCTAAAAGTCCAATTGGGCAAAAATTTTTTATAACAAAAAACAGTAGTGGTGCGAAAGACAAAAGGGTTAATTTTTTCGGGTTTTTTTTTGTGGGGGTTTTTTTAGTTTTTTTTTGTTTTTTTTTTTTTTTCGTTTTTGATAAAGTGGATTTTTACTTTTGTGTTTTTGCTGTAGAAAAGTTGTTTTTTTTCCTTTTTATATTTAACCTTTTTTAACCCCCCGACCCCCCCCCCCCCCCCCCCCCCCTTTTTTTTTTTTTTCCGTTAATATCACGTAAGTGGAAAGACGTAAAACAAAAACAACAACAACACACTTATTTACTTGTTTATTTACTTATCGGTGTGTGGTATGTGGTGTGTGGTGTGTGTGTGTTGTGGTGTGCTGTCGTGCGTGCGTGCGTGCGGCGTGCGTGCGGGGTGCTGTCGTGTTGTGGTGTGTGTGTGTGTGTTTCTGGTGTGTTTCTGTGTGTTCGTGTGTGTTCTGTGCGGTCCATGAACTATTTAAAAATCATGGAGAAAAATTGAAAAAAAAGAAATAAATAACAAGTTGAAATTTTTTTCACCAAACTTAAACCTTTTTTCTAATTTATTTTATTGTTTAAAAAAATCCCCTTTTAGCTTCAATGCAATGAAAAAAAAAGGGTTTTGTGGTTTTTTTTTTTTGGGTTTTTCGGCCCTTTTTAATTTTTTCCCCCTTTCACATGACGGGGCTTTTCTCCTTTTTGGTGTTTTGTTTTTGGGTTTTGTTTGTTCCCGCTGGTGGGGTTTTTTTTTTCTTTTTTCCCTTTTTACTCTCTCCTCTCTCTCTCTCCCTTCCTTCTCTCTCCTCTTCTTCTCTCTCTCTCTCTCTCTTTTCTTGTGTGTGTGTGTGCGTGGTGTGTACTCGCGCGCTGGCACGCTCGATTACTCTTCACGTAAGGCCAACCGTGGGGGGAGAAGTCACTGTGCTCACTATCACCACCGTTTTTTGTTTTTTCGTCTTGGGAAGACTAGAAGCTCTGAAACCCCCCTTCGCCAATGAATCAAGATTTGTTAGCATCAACTTGCGGGGAAAAAAAAACAAAAAACGTGAGAATAGGGGGAAGGGGGGGCAAGAAGTTCTAGGAGAGTGGATAAGAAGAGAGAGAGAGAGAGGAAAAGAGGAGAAGAGAGGAGAGGAAAAGAGAGGGGGACAACAGCGACAGAGACGACAACGGAAAAGAAGGGGAAGGGGATATTTTTGCTCGAGATACGAGGGAAAAAGTATGTGAAAGCCGTGTGTCGTTGTGGATGGGGGAAGAGAGAGAGGAGAGGAGGAGAGGAAGAGAGAGGGAGGAGAAGAGGGGCAAGACAAGAGAGGAGAAGGGGAGAGGAGAGGAGAAGGGGAGGGGAGTGCTGTCTGTAACAAACGGGGTGGGTGTGGGGAAGGGGGGGGGGGAGGGGGGAGGAAGGGGAGCGATGGAAGAGCCCCCATCGTGCTCAGGAAAAGGGGCTGCCAATTTCCCGTGGGAGTTGTGTCGACGAGGGTTTGAGCAAGAAAAGTGGTACCCCGCAGATTGCTTTTTACAGAGGAGATGGATGCAGAGGGGACTCCTCTTTCTTGTCTCAGTCTCTCTCTCCTTTTTCTTTTCCCTTCCTCTCCTTCTCCCCCCCCTCTCTCTCTCTCTCTCTATCTCTCTCTTCCTCTCTCTTCTTTCCCCTTTCTCTCTCTCCCTTTCTCTCTCCCCTTCTCTCTCTCTTCCCCCCTCTCGCCCTTTCCCTCTCTCGTGCCTCTCTCCCTCTCTCTCTCTCCCCTCCTTCCTCTCTTTTCTCTCTCCTCCCTCTCTCTCTCTCTTACGCCTCTCTCTCTCTCTTTCCCCCTCTCTCTCCTCTCCTCCCCTTTTTTCTCCTCCGCCCTCTCTCTCTTCTTCTTTCCCCCCTTTTCTCCTCCTCTCTCTCTCCCCCTCTTCCTCTTCTCTCTCCCCTCCTTCTCTCCTCTCTTTTCGCCCCTTCTCTTCTCTCTCCTCCCTCTCCTCTCCCCTCTCTCTCTCTCTCTTCTCCTCTCTCCCCCTCTCTCTCTCTCTCCCTCCTCTCTTTTCCTCTCCTCTTCCTCTCCTCTCCCTCTCCCTCCTCCCCCCTTTCCCCTCTCTCCTCTCTCTTCCCTCTCTTCCCCTCCCCCTCCCCCTCTTCCTCTTCTCCTTCTCCTTCGCCCCTCTTTCTTTTCCCTCCTTTCCCCCCTCTCCTCTCCCCTCTCTCTCTCTCCCCCCCTCTCTCTCTCTCTCCCTTCTTCCCTTTCTTCCTTCCTTTCCCTCCCTTTTCCCCCCCTTCCCCCCCCCCTTCTCTCTCCTTCTTTTTCTATCCTTTTTTCTCTATCCCTCTCTCTCTCTCCCCCTTTCCCCCCCCCAAACCCCCCCCCTTCTCTTTCCCCTTTTCTCTGTGTTTCGGCCCAAAAACCCCCCCCCTTTCTTGGTTGCCCCCTGTTCCCCCGTTTTAAAAATCCTTCCCTTTCTTTTTCCGTTCCCCCTTGCTGTTTTTTTCCCTTTCCCCCTTTCCCCTTTTCTTTTCTTTCTTCCCAAAAAGTTTTTTCCCAAAAAAAAGCCGCTTCAAATGTTTTTCTGTTCTGCAAAAAGTTAAAATTTTATAATCCAGTTCTTCTTGTTTTATACCTTTCTTCTGTTTTAATTCCCCCGTTTTTGCTGTTTTTTCCTTTCTTGCAAATTTTTAAATTATAATCCATGTTCTTGCAAATGTTAAATTATAGTCCATGTTCTTGCAAATGTTAAATTATAATCCATGTTCTTGCAAATGTTAAATTATAATCCATGTTCTTGCAAATGTTAAATTATAATCCATGTTCTTGCAAATGTTAAATTATAATCCATGTTCTTGCAAATGTTAAATTATAATCCATGTTCTTGCAAATGTTAAATTATAATCCATGTTCTTGCAAATGTTAAATTATATCCATGTTCTTGCAATGTAAATTATAATCCATGTTCTTGCAAATGTTAAATTATAATCCATGTTCTTGCAAATGTTAAATTATAATCCATGTTCTTGCAAATGTTAAATTATAATCCATGTTCTTGCAAATGTTAAATTATAATCCATGTTCTTGCAAATGTTAAATTATAATCCATGTTCTTGCAAATGTTAAATTATAATCCATGTTCTTGCAAATGTTAAATTATAATCCATGTTCTTGCAAATGTTAAATTATAATCCATGTTCTTGCAAATGTTAAATTATAATCCATGTTCTTGAAAATGTTAAATTATAATCCATGTTCTGCAAATGTTAAATTATAATCCATGTTCTTGCAAATGTTAAATTATAATCCATGTTCTTGCAAATGTTAAATTATAATCCATGTTCTTGCAAATGTTAAATTATAATCCATGTTCTTGCAAATGTTAAATTATAATCCATGTTCTTGCAAATGTTAAATTATAATCCATGTTCTTGCAAATGTTAAATTATAATCCATGTTCTTGCAAATGTTAAATTATAATCCATGTTCTTGCAAATGTTAAATTATAATCCATGTTCTTGCAAATGTTAAATTATAATCCATGTTCTTGCAAATGTTAAATTATAATCCATGTTCTTGCAAATGTTAAATTATAATCCATGTTCTTGCAAATGTTAAATTATAATCCATGTTCTTGCAAATGTTAAATTATAATCCATGTTCTTGCAAATGTTAAATTATAATCCATGTTCTTGCAAATGTTAAATTATAATCCATGTTCTTGCAAATGTAAATTATAATCCATGTTCTTGCAAATGTTAAATTATAATCCATGTTCTTGCAAATGTTAAATTATAATCCATGTTCTTGCAAATTTTTAAATTATAATCCATGTTCTTGCAAATGTTAAATTATAATCCATGTTCTTGCAAATGTTAAATTATAATCCATGTTCTTGCAAATGTTAAATTATAATCCATGTTCTTGCAAATGTTAAATTATAATCCATGTTCTTGCAAATGTTAAATTATAATCCATGTTCTTGCAAATGTTTAATTATGTCACCGATCGGCGGTTCTAAATCAGCCGTCCATGTGTTTGGAGTAATGGTAGTTCAGGAATAGAGAGCGTGTGCGCGTGTGCATATGTATATATGTGTGTGTGCGAGAGTGCGTGTGTAAGATTGGGGTTTTGGTTAAGGTGGAAGGTTAGGCTAGGTAGGGGGCTGGGGAAATAAGACAACATATTCTTGAATTCCAATCTTTACTTGTTGAAGGGATGGAAGCGGGAGGTTGGTTTCGTTTCCGATTGTTACCCTTTTGTTACTTTGGTCCTACACCAGAGAAGGCGGGCAGGATATCGGCTGTTGTTGGTGTTGTCAAGTCTGTGAGTTGTTGTGGTAAATTGTCGTGTTGTTGCACGAGCAACAACTAGTCCGTTGGTCCGGCGTGTCAGCTCTGCGGAGGGATACGCTGCTCTGACCAATCGCTGTTTTGTGTTGTGAGTAGAGTTCGCTTGGTTCCGACCAGGTCGGAATGAGTTGGGGTAGCTTCACTTCGGTCCCTGGTGTTCGTCGGAGTGGACGCGCCTTGTAGTTGCGGCGGCAGCGCCGTTAGTCGGCTGAGTGACTTCGAGTCATAGTCAGTGCCAGGTCCCCGTCGGGTCTGGTGTGCCCTGGCCTGTGCCGGGTTCTGTGTCGTCTCTGTTGGCAGCCACTTTAGCCAGTTGCAGAACTGGTGTGGTTGAACGTCTGTTTGTGCAGGTTGGTGATTTGTTAGGTTCATGGTGGTGTTGTTCGTCATGTTGTCTTGTATTATGGCGAGTTGTACTGTAGTTGTCATGTTATGTTTAGTTGTATTATGGTTGTTGCGTATACTGGTTATCTGGTATGATGTCGTCTTGGTTCGGTGATTGAAACTTCTTGTCAGCCGGTTTGTGTTGTTACTACTTTTCTGTATATTCTGTAAGTAGTGTACATAGTGGTTCCTGAGTTCGATTGTCATGCGATAGTTTGGCTAGACAATGTGGGTTCGATATAATAACCGTTGATGGACGGTGATGTAGATATTGGTTGTGATTAGTTCGTGTTAATTTCAGTGGGTTCAATAAGGTTATTTGAGGTTGCATTTTGTTGAGGATCATAGCGTGAGTCAGGTGCAGATGTGTCTGCGTGAATCGTAAAGGGATTGTGCTCATTTCAGTTGTAAATAGTAGTGGTTCGTTGAAATTGATTAATGATTTCGGAGTCGACCTGCACAGCATTGGGATCGGTTAACTGTGCAGTAGGCCAAGGCTAATTGGTAGTCGAGTGGTTTATACCGGAGTACGGTCGTGGCTATTCAACTTATATTGGTGTCTTCTAACTTTCGTTACGAGTCATGGTTCTTGACGCGTGTGTCGTGCGCGTGCAGACTGTATTGGTGATGTATGCATGTGGTACAGGACAGTGAGTCCATATGGTTAGAAGTTTTGTTAAGTAAATGACAGTCGTCACACATGCAGGGATGTATGTGTTTGTGACAGAATAGGGTTGGAGGAAGATATTTTAGGTTGCAGGGAGATAGTCCCATTTATGAATTTTTAGTAGTCGGAAAGAAGGGTAGGGTAAAGTTTAAGGCGGGTAGCTCAGCAGTTGATAGGATAAAGACAGAGGTTGTGCAGCATTGTAATATTGTATGAAGGGTGGTTGTGTTGGCATAACAAAGATTAACCACTGGGTTATCTGACAAGAGATGACATGAGAGTGGGGGTTGCTGGATGGAAATTTTGGCGAACAAATCATGTATTGATATATGATTATGATTGACAGTGCAAAAAGGGGTAAGAATATGAAGGATTGTGGCTGTGCGCCGATTCTCTTGTATGAGTATGCTAGAACTGTGAACCGTTAGAAATTGATAAGTTCTTTTGTTTTGTTGTTTCTGGATGTGTATTAATACTGATTACTATGTGGAAACATTTCCTTGTGAAATTGCTAGTTTATTTAGTATTTTCTAAGGGGGCCATGGAGTCCGTGTTGGATTGCTTGGATTGGGATTATTTCTCTGAGAATTGTGTGCGAGTCATAATTTCAATATGTAATAGCGTAGATTGGCTCAGAGAGAATATTGTGTTACTGCTGTTGTAAAGGTTGGAGGAATGGATCTGATAACCCCAAAGTAACGGGTTATGGGGGGGTGTATTCGAAATTCAAGTGGTCACTCTCATTCCCGAGTGGGAGGTAGGCAAGGGAGATGGAGAGTTAAAGCTTTACCAGGTAGCCTATGGGCCTTGATGACTCGGGTAAGTAGCAACATTACAGTAGTGGCCTACAGTTGTGTCAGCAGGTGGTATCGTTTCCGTCCTGAGGCTGGGGCCAGATCACCGCAGTCTACTGCTGCGTGCCGGCAGGTGAGCGGCGGTTTCCCGTGCCTGCCGCTTTTCCGGGGAAGGGAGACCATCCAGGCCGTCTGCCGTCTGTGAGGCAGCTCTCCTCCTGCTACCGGGGCCTCTGGGAGTTCTCCAGCCACCCGTTGCTCTTCCCTGTTCGGGCGTCCTTTGAGCCCCGGACTCGTCGAGAGGGCACCGCACCAGACCTTCTCTCACCCTCAGTGTCCGGCGGGGCCTTCAGAGGAGGAGGCGTCCTTCGAGCCCCGGACTCGTCGAGAGGGCACTGCACCAGCCTTCCTCAACCGTTGTGTCCGGCGGGGCCTTCAGAGGTGTTGTGCCAGCGCGGGGGAGGAGTCAGACTGAGGAGCCACGGTCGCCGCCGGGTGCAGAGTCTTCGGGGAGTCGGACTGTGGGAGGCCACGGTCAGCACCGGAGTGCAGTCGTCCGGGGAGGCGTCAGCCTGTAGGGGCCGAGTACAGCGCCGAGGACTGGAGCTCTCCGGGCCGGGATGGGTTGTCCCATGGGCGTAGTATAAAGGGTGTAGTGTTAGGTAGTAGAGTTAAGGGTGTTAGTTACTGCCTCCTTTGGGGACGTAGTGGCCAGCACAGTGTAGGGTACTTGTCGTTGCCTCCCTTAGGGACGCAGTGACCAGTGCGGTAGTAGTCCCGGGTCAAAAGAGAAGGGTGGGTCCTGGGGAGAGGTTGTGGGTGGTAGTAGTTTAGAATTTAGAGTCCCTTGGGTTTGTCCTTGTCCCTAGTAGTTAGTCACCACGTGTGCGGGCTATCTCTGCGTCCCTAGGTCGCAGTGATATACCGCAACTGGTGCTTTAGCATAGGTTAGGGGTCTCAGGGTCGTAGCAGGGTAGTGTGGGTCAGGAAGAAGTGAGATAATGGTGTATGGGCGTGGATGGACGTGAGTGGTGGCGCCATAGTGTGTGTGAAATAAAGAAGTGCGCATGATTGTAAAGCTGTGTTATTGTGCTGTATTGTCTGCTCTAGTGTGTAATAGGTGTGGGAAAGGGTGGTAGGGCCGTCCGGCTTAGCGACCGTGACAAATTATAATCCATGTTCTTGCAAATGTTAAATTATAATCCATGTTCTTGCAATGTTAAATTATAATCCATGTTCTTGCAAATGTTAATTATAATCATGTTCTTGCAAATGTTAAATTATAACCCATGTTCTTGCAAATGTTAAATTATAATCCATGTTCTTTGAATGTTTTTAGACCCCCTCTCTCTCTCTCTTTTCTCTCTCTCGCTCTCATCGCTTTTCTTTCCACCCCCACACACGTTCCACTTCAAGGATTAAAACTAAGGCGGAAGCAGAAATAACATGGACATGACGGGGAAAAAACAAGAAAGCAAACTAGGGTCAGCTGGAAGTAATTACCCATTTATCTTGAATGCATCTAAACTCTTGTGTGTGTGTGTTCAGTTCAGTTCAGTGGTTTATTTAATGTCTTTTCATCGCCAGATTAAATTAGACACTTATTTTAAAAAAACCCCAACATGAACAACAACCGGCAACAACTTCACACTCAACTTATCATCCATGTTAATACTTTAAACCCACATCTCATATATGCATATTGACATAAGTAATATACACTAGTGGTACACAAAATTGTTGATCTCTACAAAAATGTTTTGCAACCTATGACTGCGAAATGACCGTGGCAATTTCAGCAACATATGAACCATACAAAACAGTACTAACATTCTCAAAGTTATTCACCTGAATACCTTTTCTTGATAGAGCGAGGTCAACAATGACAAACAAAAGATGGTGCAAATAAATGTTTTTTCTCTGCAGACACAAGTAATACCAAGAGAATATTTAGTGTTCCAAGTATTTAGCCTTACGCTATGAGTTAAATCTAACAATGTGGCTTGGGTATGATGGTTACAGTAGCCATTTGGTTTTTACTAAACTTCTGCTTATGAATATACTTTTCCATAATTTGGATTAATTCACATAAGACAAATCTAAGGGATTTTTTTAAATACATTTCAGCGTTTCTATTTGCTCCTTCTTTTGCAAGACTGCCTGCTATTTCATTCCACTTTATATCACTGTGAGAAGGAACCCAACAAAAATCAATTTTTATACCTAGTTTATGAAACAATGCAGTAAATGTTTCATTTCGAAAACAGACCTTTTCTAGCTTTGCAGTCCCAACGCTCTAGTGACTGTGTGAAACAGATTTGGAATCAACATAGTAAAGTTTTATAGAAAGCAATTGGTGTGTCATATATGTAAATCAAAGCCTTCAGTATTGCTTATAACTCTGAGGTATAGATTGAAATCCCCTTTCCTAAATAGTATGATTTCCTGATATTTAAAGTTGGTATTATAAAACAAGAACCACTGTCAGACGATTCCATTACCGACCCATCTCTAAACACTTTTAGATGATTTGGATAGCTGTTTTCTAAATGTGTGTGTGTTTGGGGGGGGGGGGGGGGGGGGGGGGGGAAGGGAGGGGGGGTGTTGTGAGTACATATATGTGTCACAGACAAACCACGAACTCATCCTTTTCGTGAGTGGCCTTAAGTCTGAAGTGTATTCTCTCTCTCCTTCTCCTTTTCCCTCTCTTTTCTCTCTCCTCTCCCTTCTTCTCCTCTTCTTTATTATATATAATTTTTATATAATTACTAAAATGCCAAAATGTTTTTAATGCGTCGACCCCTGGGGAAAAACATTTTTTTAAAATCATGAAAAAGGAATTTAAAAATCTTTTTTAATTTTCCCTTTTTTACACTTGATTTTAAAAAAAAACTATCTATCTTCTATCTATCTATTTTGGGTGTGTGTGTGTGTGTGTGTGGTGTGGGGTGTGTGGTTTGTGGGTTTGTTTGTGGGGTTGTTGTTTTATGGTGTTTGCGTTGCGTGTAAGATGAAAACAAGTTTTGGGAAATATCTATTTCCCCTCTGAAACAAAAAGGACTTAAAGGGATCCGTTTTGATTTTAACTCTCTCTCTCCCCTCTCTCCTCCTCTCACACACACAACACACCACACACACAACACACAACACACACACCACGCACACGCCCACACACGCACAACTTTTTTTAAAAACTTCACCCACTCCTCTATTTCTTTTTTGTTCGCGCGCCTGTGTGTGTGTCTTTGGGTTTTTTTCCTTTTTGTGAATGATGAAAACAAGTTTTAAAAATACTATTTCCCCTTTTAAAAGAAAAGGATCCGTTTTGTATTCATACTCTCTTCTCTTCTCCTCTTCTCTCCTCTTCTCTCTCTCCCCTCTCCACACACACACACACCTCTTTGATCTTTTTTTTAAAAACCCCCCTCCCCCCCTCTCCTCTCTCGTCTGTGCGCGCGCCCCCCCTGCGTGCGTCGTTCGTGCATGTGGTGTGGGGTTGGTGTGGCGAGTTGTGGGGGGATGATGAGTATTGTGTTGTGGTGTGTGTGTGTGGTGTGTGGTGTGTGTTGTTGTGGAGTAATGAGTAAAAGGGGAACAATGGTTGGTAAAATTGGTGGTTGTGTGGGGTGTGTTGTGTGTGCGTCGTCGTGCGCGTGCGTCTCGTGCGGCTGGGGCGTGCGTGCGGCGTAGGTGTGGCGCGCGCGCGTGTTTGTGTTGAGTGCGAGTATTGTGCCGAGCGCGTGCGGCGTGTATATATATATATATAATATATATATAAATATATATTATTTTATAAGTATATATATATATATATAAAATTAGTGTGGTTAAAATCCCCAAAATGTTTTTGAAGTGCTCACCCTTGGGGAGCAAATTTTTTAAAAATGGTTTTTTAAAAAGAAATCTACAAATTTTTTTCGAGCGCGTTGCGCTTTCTCATAATATATTATATAATATTTTTAAAAAAGGGTGTGTGGTGTGTGTGTGTGTGTTGGTGTGTTGTGGGGGCGTGTTGTGTTGTGTGTTGTGTGGTGTGTTTCGGTTGTTTGTGTTGTGTGTGTCCCGCGCGCGCGCGCGGCGTGCGTGTTGCGGGGGGGGGTTAGGGGAGGGACAAAAATTTTTGGTTTTTTTTGTCAATGAAAAAAAGAAAAAACAAACAAATAATAAACATGGAGAAAAAGGAACACACAAACAGACTACACCACACACGACACAAAAAGACACGCCGCGCGCGCACTCACACACACACAACGTCACACCAACACCCACACAAAAACCACACACACACACACACAAAATATCAAATCAAAAACAAACAAAAAACCTGAAAGAAAAACAAAAAATTGTGTGAGGAAGGAATAATAAAGGGGAATAAGGCAGTCATGACAATTTTTGTCCCTTTCCGTCCTTTTTTCCTTTACTTTTGTCATCTCTTACTTCATATTCTGGCGAGAAATTTCCATACCAAAAAAAAAATGGGGAAATAGCAACAAATTCGTTTTTTGAGTTTGCTTCGCAACGTTTGAGTCTCACCAGTCCTAGATTTCCTTCCTTTTTCACGCTGTCGTTATAGCGGTTGTAAACACGGAAACAAGAAAACCTACACCATTTTCTCTTCTTTTCTGACCTTTTCCCCCCCCAAACAGGATTGGCTCGTTTTCCCCCGCAGGTAAAGGGATTAAAAAGGGAAAAAATCCTGTCTGTCACTGTTTCCTGTTGTCTTCGTCTGCTCTCTCTCTTCTTCCCCTCCTCCTCTCTCTCTCTTCCTTCCTTTTTGGGGGGTCTCATTTTTTTCCCTGGGATTCGGTTTGGTGCCTTCTGGCCAACCCAAACCCAATGCAAAACTGTGGGTCGATTTGAAACCCAAAATTTTGTTGAGCATGAAAAACGTATGGACGAAGCTGGGAAATTTTTAAGCATTCCAGACGGTTTTTTATTTAATACTTTTTTTTTTTTAAATGTGAAAAAGGACTTAAAAAAAAAGGTAAAACTCCCAAAGCACCGGGACGGATTTTAAGAAAATTCCTTCTCCCTATAAAGTTTAAATTAAACCTTTATTTATCTTTTTTTTTTGTTTGGGTTTGGGGTTTTGGGTTTTTATTTATTTTTCTATTTACTTTCTTTTTTTTTATTTTTTTTTTTTTTTATTTATTTTTCATTTTTTTCATGTATTATCTCTGAATCTATTTCTTGGGTTACCAATAAAAGTTGTGAAAACTCCTTCACCCCGAGTCCCTCCGTCGTTTTGGTGCTGGTATCTCCCTTCCCCCCGGGGTTAAAGGGCCACGTTTTTTTTAGTTTCTTCGTCCGTTCAATTGGGGGGAATAGTTCAAAACCCCGAAACAAAAGCTTGATAGGAGTGTGACTTCCTTGCGGTTGCGCTGTGGGTAACTTCGATTTAAGGGGTAGGGAGAGCTTGAATAAATTTCCATTATCAACTTATTTTGGGGGTCATTCTTCACTTTTCAACACGCCCTCTTATGTGACCCGAACCTTGGCTGGGGAAGTTTTTAGTGGGCCTCTGCAACCTGAAAAAAAACAAAAAGCAGCGAACGATTCGAGGGCAGGAGTTTCACAGGAGCACACGAACAGTTCTCGTTGTACATTTTTTCCCACCCCTTTTGGTTGCAACAGTTACCCCGATTAGGATGCCGAATATGTAGGACCTGGATTTTTTGTTATTAAATTCATTGTTAAATACGATGAATCTTCACGACCTTTGGCGGAAATTTGAAATGTTCCTTTTGGGCGACGGGGGTAATAAGGCTACAAAAATAGCATCCAAATTTGCTAAAAAATTAGTTAAAATGGTTTCGGCTTTTCTCATAAGTATAGTTTGTGCCTGAGCGCCATGTGGGGCCTGGGGTTTTTCCTATTTTTTTTCTTCTTTTTAAAACTTTTTTCTTTTTTTAAACCGGAAAAAAAAAAAAAAATCGTTTTTTTTTTTTTTGTTTTTTTTTTTGTCATTTCAGTTCCCCTTTTTACACAAAAAGCCACACGAGTGACAATCACCTGTCCCCCCGCACCTAACAAACAAAATTTTTTTATCTCTCGAAGAAAAGGGGGGTGTTTTCGGCAACGATAGCGCCCTGCTCCGCTAATTGTGGGGACAGGTTTCATTTCCTTGTCGGGTTTTTTTCATTTTTTTTTTTAACCCCCCCTTTTTCTTTTTTTTTTTATGATAGATTCTTTCTGTATTCAGCTGCTTATTCCGATTTTGATGTGAAGTGTGCCAACAACAGGCAGAGGGGGAACATGTATGTTGACTGAGGGGTATAAATTGCCTCTGTGTGTGGGTGGGGTGGGGGTGTGTGCGTGTGTGCGTGTGTGTGTGTGTGTGAGTATGTGTGTGTGTGTGTGTGTGTGTGTGTGTGTGTGTGTGTGTGTGTGTGTGTGTGTGTGTGTGTGTATTGTGAGTGGGTGAGTGATGAGAGAGAGAGAGAGTGAGAGAGAGAGAGAGGGGGGAGAGAGTGAGAGAGAGAGAGAGAGAGAGTGCGAGAGAGAAAAGGAGAGAGAGAGAGAGAGAGAATGTATGCAAGATGGGGTGTGGAGGTGGTGAGTGAGTGTATTTTCCTGTTTTTTTTCCTGTGAGTTGTTCTCTTGGTGGGGTTTTGTCGCTTTGCCCTGCTGTGGTCACGACCAGAAGCTTGTTTTGAAGAAGCCCGAGTCGGGCGAAAATTCAGCTAATAAATAAATGTTGGAACAGCAGTGGCCTGGGTCTTATGATTTCCTTTTGTATATTTCTGCTTGCAACTGCAGGCATTATCTGCCCTAAGCCTTTCTTTTGTGGAGTGGTGCCCAAACCGCATGGAGATGTGAATCTACCTATATCTATATATAATATATATATATATATATATATATATATATATATATATATATAATAATTATTATTATTAAAATGCCTAAAATGATTTAATAGCGCTCGACCCCTTGGGGAGCAACATTTGTTTAAAATCAAGTGTAAAAAGGAATATTAAAATCGATTTTAATATTCCTTTTTACACTTGATTTTAAACAAATCTATCCATCCATCCATCCATCCATCCATCCATCCGTGTGTGTGTGTGTGTGTGTGTGTGTGTGTGTGTGTGTGTGTGTGTTTATGTGTGTTTGCGTCTGCGTGTAAAT
>CM031628.1:25819189-25831689 GCA_018398815.1 Conus ventricosus
GCTAATGCAAACGCTGTCAATTTTCATCAGCAACCCCACCACTTCAGATGAATATAAAACAGTTTTAGGGTGGACAGCTCCCGACCTAATCCACGAGGTTTTACGACTTGGGCCACTTTGAAACAACTTGTAGAGCTCTGTAACAACTTTTGGCTGGTAGTAACGACTTTAGAGCGGAGAGAACAAGTTTGAGGACACACGTGTAGAGAACTGGAAAACTGAGAGAAAGGTTGGGGAGAGAGAGAGGAGAGAGAGAGAGAGAGAGAGGAGAGAGGAGAGAGAGAGAGAGGAGAGAGAGAGAGAGAGAGAGGAGAGAGAGAGAGAGAGAGAGAGAGAGAGACAGAGACACAGAGAGACGGAAGTGGGGAGTGGGGGTTGAGTGTTTTTTCTTTTCTCTCCTAATCCTATTGATTAAAAAAGTAATGATGTCACGCTTCATTAGTCGCAAATTATTGTAGGAGAATACACAGTTTAACAAAAATCAAACTGACGAAAAAAATCCACCCTCTTTCGGAATACTTTTCATGTTAGAAAAAAAAGAATAAAAGGAGGAGGAGAAGAGAGAAGAAGAAGAAGAAGAAGAAAAAGAAGAAAAAGAAGAAGAAGAACAATAACAACAACAACAACAAGAAAGCATACATATACACTTAGTTCATGGCTGTTATACTTCACGTGTGATATATGTGCAGAACATCACAATAACTCCTGTTCCGATTCAGCAGTTAAAATCAAACTGCCTTTGTGCATCACCCATTCAAATTTACACTAAAAAATCTCAAGGCACTTGTTCTCTTGAACAGGTCTAGTTGTAAAGTGAGACGACTGCAGGCGGAAATCTAAACAAATCTTAAATGAATGTTAGCGAACCGCCAAGAGTAACGTGGTCGAACGAGTCACAAGATAAAACATGACGCGTTTCGACCTCTTAGGCATTCTTCAGGCAAGACACAAACAAATAGTACAAAGAAAATGAACGAATTTGTCGCTTAGCTTTTTTCAGCGCAAGGTAGGCGTTCTCTTGAACAGTATAGATAGGGGGATCACAGGTTCTGACATTGCAAAAAGCATGTAGTTCAAGCAATCAGAACGGTCGGCTACTGGACTGACAGTTGAGCAAAATACTCTCCAAGACAGCACTCCCCTCTCCCCCACAAGTGCTTTTGGCATTTGAATCCTTTGACTTTAGGAAGGATGGGCTGCATGAAGATCGGTACTCCTGGACGCCTTTCTCTTGTCACCTTTTTCCCTTCGCGTTGACGTAGTTCAAGCCTTCATCTCCTGGGTGAGCGAGTGTCATAGGGCCATGTGGTCTTCAGACTAGCGGTTTCTCCACGCACTCGTTTTAAATCTAAGTCTTATAAAGTTACGGGTTATTTTTTTTCATCACATTCAGCTTAAAGTCTATGTAGCTGCTTTCGCCATTGACTTAAAGGTTCTAATCCTCTTCTTACGGGAAATCAAGTTGTTTCGCCAGATCATTGGCAGATGCGCCTACAAATCATTTTTTCTTGAACCTCTGACACGAGGTTTGGCTCTAGTATGAGCTAGTTTTATATTGTTTACATTTCCTAACCGAGTTTTGCGGTTTGATCGATCCACCCATTTCCAGACACCCAAGAGTGTGACAGAATAGGGAAACAAACAAGCAAACCATCACCACCACCATTACCAAAAATTCTGTAAAAAGCATGCTTAGCTTAGCTTAGATTCTCCCGCGTCTTGCGACGCATGAGGCAGTCAAGGCGCTCCACTGTGCACGGTCCTCAGCCAGTCTGGTAGTGTCACTCCATCCTCTGTCAACGAGTCTGAGGTCTCTCTCCACTGTCTGTCGCCAGCTCATCCTGGGTCGGCCGGGTTTTTTTTTTCTTCTCTGGCCTGCTGGGGTCCCTTTGATGGCCTGGTTTGCAGGTCTTGATGAGGCTAATCTCAAGACATGACCTAGCCAGCGGAGGCGCCGTCTGCAGATGATGGTTGACACGGGGAGCTGTTTGGATCTCTCCCTGACCTCATTTAAAATAAAGTCTGACCATTTGATGCACAAGATCTTACGTAGGCATTTGGTGTCAAAAGCGTCGAGTTTCTTCCCCTGGGTGGTCTTCAGTTGCCAGGTTTCACAGCCATATAGCAGCTTTGATATCACACCGGAGTTATAAAACTTCAATTTGATTCCAAGGGAGAATTTCGTGCTGTTCCATCTTTTATTCAGCTGATTGAATGTTGATGTTGCCCTCTCAATACAACACTTCAGCTCATGGTCGAGGTCGCTGGCGTTGTTGATGGAGCTGCCTAGGTATGTGAAGTTCTCTACATCGTCCACTTGCTTTTGGTCACTGAAAACGTCTGTTGGCACTTGCCGTTTGCCGGTCAGCATGTGTTTAGTCTTTTTGGCACAGATAATGAGGCCAACGTTGCCTGCAAACGTGCTGATATTGTCTACAAGCACCTGCAGATCTTGCAAGAGCAGCAATGTCATCGGCAAAATCCAGATCTGAGAGGCTGTTTCCTTCTGTCCACTTGATTCCTTTTGCGTGGGTTGCGTGTTTCAAAATCCAGTCAATGGCAAGTGCAAAGAGGAGAAGTGAGAGGATACAACCTTGCCTTTCCCCGGTGACAACTTCAAACCAGTCACTGTAGCCATCTTCTGTTCTGACTCTGCACTTGGAGTTTATGTAAATCTGCTCTATGGCCGACACAACTTTCTCTGGCATGCCGTAGGATTTCGTGACTTTCCACAATCCCACTGGACTACTTTATTACTTGGCCAGTTTAAATTCAAAGATCCGCCCTTCTCTCCATTCTTGAAGATTTCATCTTTGTACCAGGATTTTGACTCAGCAGAAAATACAGCTTGAAAGTGCATGATGGGTAGATGTAATGAATGATGCCATAAACACAGCAGTGAACTCTGGTAAAGTGTGGGGAAGTTTGTTTTGTACGCGGTGGACTAATATCTTTTTGCGAACTACAAATGGCACTGTAGCACAGACATCAATTCAAATGGAGCTTACTGTGTATTTTATCGAGATAATAGAGGTTATTGTCGTGCTAATGAGATAAAGCATGTCAAACCAGCCTGTTATCTTTCCTATAGTCTGTATAATCAAAATGAAACCTTGCGCAAAGGTGGTCCCTACCGTGGCAAAATAGTAAGGATGGTTCTGGTTAACATTTTGTTTGATTTTCCTCTATAGTCTTTAGACCAGATCAGATGTATAAGCACTGACTATTTGCGAAGAAATAATGGACAGTGTCCTTTGGGGTTTTATTTTGGGAGGTGGAGGGAGGGAGGGGATGGGGCGAGGGCTGTGTTTGACAATTGATGTTAGGCTGTAAATTACAATGACAAGCGGGATTAAGTCAAAACATGAAAACAAACGCTGAAGCTTTGAGCCGCCAAATTAACGAAATAAACATCCAAGTAACGAGCCTTCACTTACTGGTCTTCTTCACGAAAGAAAAAAATGTAGTGGACACGAAACGAGGATATCAATGGGAGAGATACTCAGGACTGGAAAAGTGCAATGGAGGGGATAATCAACACATGAAAGATGTGAATAGGTTGGGTTGGATGCCAACACCGGAAGAAAGATGTACACGTGAGGGATACTCATCGCTGGAAAAGAGAGTGTAAACGTGAAGGATACACAACACAACCAAACGTATGTCTACAGAAGCAATACTCAAGACAGGAGAGAATCTGTCAGCAGTACAGATGCTAAAGCCTGGAGAGAAGATGTATATGGGAGGGAAAACTGACGGCTGCATAGACAATGTACACTGGAAGCATTCTCAAGGCTGGGAAGAAGCTGCCAAACTGAAGGGTATTTAACACTGTACAAGAGCTATCACTGGGACAGATGCTTAGCAGTGGAAAGATGATGTGAAACGAAGGGCTACTCAAGAGCAGAATGATGCTTTCAACAGAAGGAATTCTCACAAGTAGAAAGATGTACATGGGACAGGTACAGAAGGCTGGTGAGAACATGTAGTGGTGAGGTACATCCAGGTCGCTGAATGCAAAAAGCTTTAAAATATGTGTAAAGAAATAATGCCATGTGCGGCGATGGTTGAAATACCTTTTTTGCAAGGGAAACAAATGTCTGCTTGAAGTTGCCATGATGGTATGACTTAATTAAATCATGCTATGTGAAAGGCGAATGGAAGCAGATAGATGAATAACTGCATAATCGTATGACATCACCCAGTTCTATGTGTCTGGTTATGACAGCAACCGAAGCAAGGTGAATCTGAATGCATGGGATGGATAGATCAGAATTCCGAAATGGAATTCAGGTAATGACCGATGGGAACTGAACAGAATTGGGACGGGAAGAACGAGGGCAACACATGTGACAGAAATGTGACACTGTGACACAGTGAAATCACTGTTTTTGTGACGTTCGTTGCCCATTACGCAGGGCCAGTGTGAATAACAGCAGGGTGGCTGATCGCCAAACCATATGACTTTTATTGCAGCAGATAGCCACCCAGCGCCAGCTAATAAATGTGCCCTTCGCTGAACAAACTCGACACGCATACTTCCTTCTTCGTTTACTACACAGTTTCATTGGACGATGGCAAATCACGTGATGTCGCGACTTGAACCATGGACCATACATCACATCTGCGGTAGTTCAGACACTGGCACTGATCGTGCATTGCAAACGGAGGGACACAGCAATGGGTTTGGGAATGTGCCACAAATCTACATGTACATGGGCTATAGTTTGCCCCTCTCCCTAATCTGCATGTAGATGGACTGCTCTCTCTCGCTCTCTCTCTCTCTCTCTCTCTCTCTCTCTCTCTCCTGATTTATTTTTCTCCACATTACTTCTGCCTCAGAATGGAAATCTCTGACTCGCTCATGTGTCTCTCCGTCCGTCCGTTTCTGTAGTTTACGCGCAATGTATCAAGATCGATGAGTGATGTCAAATAAGGTTAACGGCCAATCTAATACAAGACTGAAGAATGACATAGCAGAGGATTGATGTAAAATATAATACTGAACTTAATGGGCGATGTAGTAGAAGATAGACCTGCAATGCAACAGAGGACAAACGGGTGACATTATAGAGGATTGATGAGCGACGTAATACATAAATGACGGCCGATGTATAAAAGGATTGATGAAAGATGCAACAGAAGATTCATGGGTGACGTAATCATTAATCGACGGCCGGTGTTATAAAGGTTTGATGCGTGATGTATTATAGGACCGATGAACATTACAACAGAGGCATGATAGAAGACGTATCAAACAATGGAAGGACAATTTTTAAGAAAATCAGAACACGTTAAATGGAGGATTAACAGACTATGAAATTGAGGAAGGACGGTCGATCTGATTGAAATCGGTGGGGTGATGCAATCGTACACTGATCTGCAGTGACAGAGAGGACTGAGCAATGTAAGTGAGAAATTATAGCATGTAGGCAAGGTATGGGGGAGATTTATAAACGACATATCAATGAAATAGAGGATTTATTGCGTAGCACTTTGGACTGTTGTGCCATGTCGAGGAGGATTAAAGACGATGTAACAAGAGTAAGAAGCGACGTATCTGAGGACTGACTGGAGATTTTGTAGCTAATTGATGGGCGATGGCATTGGAGGATTATGGATAACGTAACAGAGAATCCCTGAGTGATGTAACAAAGGGTGGATGCGGGGTGTAATAGATGGGCGATGGCATTAGAGGATTATGGATAACGTAACAGAGAATCCCTGGGTGATGTAACAGAGGGTGGATGCAGGGTGTAATAGATGGGCGATGGCATTAGAGGATTATGGATAACGTAACAGAGAATCCCTGGGTGATGTAACAGAGGGTGGATGCAGGGTGTAATAGATGGGCGATGGCATTAGTGGATTATGGATAACGTAACAGAGAATCCCTGGGTGATGTAACAGAGGGTGGATGCAGGGTGTAATAGATGGGCGATGGCATTAGAGGATTATGGATAACGTAACAGAATCCCTGGGTGACGTAACAGAGGGCGATGAGGTACACGACCGATGTGCAGCGCAGTAGAGGATTCATGGAACATTTGACAGAGGACTTCACTTGACTTTGTCCTCTTCACTCCTTGAGAAGCATAGGGCCTCAACAGCAAGCATCCACCTCCGTCAGTCCCTGGCACAGGTCTTGATCTCCCCCAGGTCAGGCTGGAGGCTCTCAGCTCGTTTAGCAAGCTCCTCCTCCAGGTCTGCTTTGGGCGCCCTCGCTTCCTCTTGCCCTGCGGGTTCCACTCGAGCACGTGCCTGGTGATGTTAGAGGGCTCCTTCCGCAGTGTGTGGCCGACCCATCGCCACTTTCTCTTCCTGACCTGGACGTCCATTGGCTGTTGGTTTGCCCTCGTCCACAGGTCGGTGTCGGTGTCGAACCATCGCAAGTGGAGGATCTGCCGGAGACATTTATTGATGAAGGTTTGGATCTTCGTGGAGGTGTTGGTGGTGACTCGCCAAGTCCCTGACCCGTACAATAGGACTGATTTAATGTTGGAATTGAATATTCTCAGTGACAGATGACTTAAGGGCGGTGTAATGGAAGATGGCGGGGCACTATAATGGGGGATCGGTAGTCTCTGCAATAAATGATTTGTGGCGCTTTAGTAGAACACTGCTGAGCGTTGTAATGAATTACTGATGGGCAGATGGGCGACGTCATAGAGACGTAATGGGCACAAGAGTAGAGAACTGCTTAGTTATGTTACAGAGAAGTGATGGACGATGTAGTTGAACTTTGAAAAGGCAACAGAAAGTGGGAGGCCTGGTGGGCGAAATATTACAGGATTGTTGGTGACGTACACGAGGGTGTGGTAGTTTTGTCTTGAACTCTGTCTCTGAAATTTGTCCCAAACTCTATCTCTGAAACACAATGCTTCTACTACCGCAAACGTATGTCAAAAAGTCGAAACTGCAACTGTGTTTTTATTGTCAGTCACCTCTGTCAACAACGAATGATTACATTGTCGTTAGCAACTGTCAACAGCCGACCTTGACACCACTGCAAAGCTCTGTCTACGTCCAACATTTTCACTGTCGCATGTGCATTCAATGTGTCAAGTCTCGCTGTGTCCTATAAAGAGACTATGTAATCAATGTTTGCTCAGTACTGTCAACCGCCAAGATTTCATTCTTCGATTGTTCTGTCAAACATCTAATCTGAATGTTGTAAAGTCCTGTCAAGAAGTGACGTCTGCAGTGTTAGTGAGATATATAAAGGGCAAGGTTTCTTGCTGTCAACAAGTTCTGTCAGCAGTGCAACATTTCACTTGCAGCTGTGTCATGTCACCAGCCAACACATCTACTGGCCCATAATTCTACCAACAGCCGCTATTTCCACATCATTCCGAAAGGAAAAAAGTCCCGAGTAGTTATGTAGAGGAATGGACGAGGGTTCGATGAAATGGCTCTGCGAATTGCAGCCTAATTGTGGTTGTACTTGCGATGCAAATGTAATGTGCTTGTGGTCATTCAATATCAATTGAACATATTCTTTTTGATTGCCCATTGCTATCCCTGTTATACAACATATCTGGGATAGATGTAGCAAAAATGAGATCTTTAAATGATATAATCTACAGCGAAGAAATGATACAAATTGCATCAGTTTTATCCAGCACTATACTTGCAAATTATTGTAAACATTAAATCATTTATAGTTATTGTATGAATGTTTATACGTAGCCTTTCACACATGAGTGCATATTCACACTAACACACACACACACACACACACACACACACACACACACACACACACACACACACACACACACACACGCATACGCACAGTACACAAACACACGCACACACACACACACACACACACACACACACACACACACACACACACACACACACACACACACACCACACACACACACACACACACACACACACACACACACACACACGCGCGCGCGCGCGCGCGCGAGCACGCTCGCAAACACAGACACAAACTCTTACACAGCCCGTTTTAATTTTTTTTTGTGTGTGTGTGTGTGTTTTTATTTTTTTGGATTGGTTTATTTCTAGTCTTATATCACCATTGTTGTGAACAGACGTTAAATTAAATCAATCAAATCAATCAAATCAAATCAACTTGCGATGCGAGATGGAATCTTTCCATGCGGAATGAGTTTTGGCGTAGGTTCAGGGCACAGTGTATGATGACAGTTCATGCATTCCGTACTACTCTGAGGCTTTACTGTTTGAGTGTGTCGGTGAAGAAATGGTTTCTGATCATATGTTTCAGACATATTTGACTGGTGGTTTGCTCTGGCAGAGGGAGGGGAGCGAGGAATGAGTGAATGAGACAGACAGACAGACAGACAGAGAGAGAGAGAGAGAGAGAGAGAGAGAGAGAGAGAGAGAGAGAGAGAGAGAGAGAGAGAGAGAGAGAGAGAGAGAGAGAGGGAGAGGCAAACAGACGGACAGACAGGCTGATAGTGAAAAACCTACCAAGAAATACTAAGAATCCAGAACAAGACACAACAATACTTTGCATGAACATTGTGAAATGTGTGAAAAGAAGATCGTGGTTTTACAATAACAGATAACCAATTCCATGAGTAAACACTATTCATAAGATAAACCTTCATCTAGTGATTGAACGTTGGCAGATTATTTCACTGTCTTACAAAACTATACATTAGGCTAGACTTGGACAAGTCTATTTGAGGTCTTGGTGCAGTGAATTTGTGTGAACGTCTGTTACTGCTTATCGGGAAACGGTCAATCAACGTATGAAGTACATCTAGCATATGATTCTACGCTTTACGAACACTTTCTTATGTGCAAGTTGTAATGTATTGGTTAGTACGTCAATTTTTCTGTAACCGTCGGCGGTTAAATAAGTTGATTTTAGAAGAACTAGTTCAACTCGTTTGTTAACTCTAACAAGATGATTTAATGTACTTGCACTTCAGTTCCATTCAGTGGAAGCATAGTGAATTGGATAATGATATATACATTATAATTGTTTCCTGCGTGCGCATGCGCAAACACAGACGTAGCACTAACATGCACGCCGTCCCTTTATCGTAGCTCTCTCAGGGATGGCTTTTAAATGTCATATGTCATCAATAACATTACCAATCTAAATGTGATACAAACCACAGGAGGATAAAAGCTTTGAACCCATTCGGGAGATGAGGAGTTGTGTACTTCGACTCGTACAGTCTTCAAAGCAACTGAAGATAGCCGCAGTCACAAGTGCAGTTTTCTGGTTGTTGTTAGAATGAATGTGTATGAGTTTTGTTTCCTCCTGTGTTTTGTATCCTGTTTTGAAAGAACCCAGGCAGTCAAACTTCTTCCATCTCCTAATCTAAAAGTGAGTAAGAAGGAAGGGGGACCAGAAGAAAAGGGAAATAATTTGAGGTGATGTGGGGGGATGGGGGTGGGAAGGAGAGAGAGGTAGGGGAGGAGGCAGGGTACGGGCACAAAGAAAGCGGGTTCGTGAGCGAGAAGAAATAATGTCAACAAGCCAATTACCAGGACATAATGAATGCATATCGATTTACTGAACACAATGCAAAGCTGGAACTCAGGAAAAGAATACTGTCGCAGCAACTGGGATGCTCTATGTAATAACTGTCCCTTGTCAGAATGAATCGGATGATATATAGCCCGTCTCTTAGTTCCCTCCTTGAGGGATTGTTTTGAGGGGCAGCACTGGTGTACGCACAATGTCCGTGAAGTAATCGCCATCTTTAAAACTTCTATAATCTTTGAATCGTTCGCTTGAAGATATTTTGTCATGCCATTCTTGTTTAAAACAATCTTGCAGACGTTCTTTCAGGGCTTTTAAAAAGCCAGCTTTGCTTCCTACTTGTTGTTCTATCCACACGTAACCAAAGCCGTACCGAAATAATTGCATCTTAACATCAGTTATCCATGTCTTCATTCCTCTCTCGTCTAGCTGCTTCAGATGAACATACAGAGCTTTAGGGATTCTACTACTCTCCATTTCTAATAGCTTTAACCAATATTTAACGGCCTTCATGATTGCATTGATGAAAAGAGGATGCCTATCTAATTCCCCATAGATCATAGAGTTGGGTGTCTTTTGGCTGAATGCTAAAAACTTCTTACATGCATACATATGAACACGCTCTATTTCTTTTACCTCTTTAATCCCCCATATTTCTGATGCATACAAGAGGGCTGGTTGAATTTGGCGGTCAAATAAACGTAAAAACACTTCAACGTCAGCACATTCTATTTTCCATAATGCCCGAGATATGCCAATTGTCTTTTTCCTAGCTTTCCTTACTATCTGTTCCATGGCTTTCTCTAAAGACAGTTTTGTTGTTAAGGTAAAGCCAAGATAAACATATGAATTGACTACTTCAAGGACTTCTCCATTTAAGTACCATTTCTCTCTTGCTGCTAGATGGCCTCCTTTTCTGAATACCATAATTTAGTTTTTGTTAAATTTACTGTTAATCCTATTCTATTAGATGCTTTAGCCAATACATTCAATTGGTTTTGTAATCCTACTACAGTTTGTGATACTAAAGCTATGTCATCTGCAAACAATAGAGTAAATATTTCTTCTATCAGGTTGGACAATACTATACCATGTCTTCCATCTCTCCTTAAGTCATCTGCTACTTAGTTTATAAATAAACAGAAAATTTTGGGTGAAAGTAAGCAGCCTTGTTTAACACCCACTGGTGACTCAAAGAACTCTGTGTAATCGAAACCGACTCGCACACAACAAAGAACATTTTCATACATGCTTTTGAGTAATTTCAGCATTTTTCTCGACAATCCTTTTCTCACCAGACAAGCCCATAGGTTATCACGATTTACAGAATCAAATGCTTTCTGGTAGTCTATGAAGGCTACATAAACTTTTCCTTTTCTCTGAGCCAAGCTTTTCTGTATTATACCGTACAGAGTGAATATATGGTCTACCGTAGAACAGCCCGCTCGGAAGCCTGCTTGCTGCTCTGTAATTTGTTTAGTTTCCTCTATCCATGTGCTCAATCTCTTATTCAAAATATATGTAAAGATCTTGCTGACTACGCTTATAAGCGATACACCTCTGTAGTTACCAGGGTCGTCAGGATTACCTTTCTTGTAAACAGGCACTATAATGGACTTCGACCAGAATTCAGGAAAGTGTCCTGCCTCAAGGAGGGCATTTAGGTACTTTAACAAAAACGGTATTGTGTCAACGCTTTTTAATATTTCTGCTGGGATACCATCCCACCCACTAGCTTTATTTCTTTTTAAGTGTCGTATGGCCTCACCTATTTCGTCTGTTGTTATTTGTTCGTCGGTAATAGGACAATATTCAGTGGGCTCAGATACCAACTGCTGGCGTGGCACTTGGTCTTTAGTTGTATTCAAAAGTGTCTCAAAATGCTCATGCCACCGTTGTTTGAAATGTTTGGTTTGGGAACACTATTTCGGATGACAGAACGAACAGTGGTCCAGAATTTTGAGCTGTCCGAACATGTGTCAGTTAGGGATTTTACCTGTACCTTTATTTTAACTGTTCTCGTTTTTCTTTTTGCATGTCTTTATATTCCTTCCTCTCTTGGCAGTATGCCATTCTCTTTTCTATTCTACTTTTATTGTCCTTCGCATTTCTATACTGGCTTAATGCTCTTCTTGTGACAAGTTTCTTCGCCTTACAATGCTGATCAAACCAAGTAGGCTCTCTCCAGGGTTCATTACTACAAAGCATAGTTTTGGTCATGCACTGAGACACATTATTTAAGTAACAAGTGAATGTTTGAATAGCACTCTCTAAATTGACGTTTATTAATGTTGTGGCTTCTTGAAGAAGAGAGACGGCGCTATTGGTCTGTGTTGCTGCTACAAGCACATCTCTTTTATCTTCATCCCATATTATTTTTGTAAATCGTTTTCTTTTTCTGTACATCTCTAAAAGTGCCATTGACAATAGTTTTGTTTGATAAACATAGTTCCACAGGAAAATGCTGAGACAGGACGTCCTTCCCAACACACAAATAAAGGTCAAATTGTAACAAATCATGCGAACATAACATGTAGTCAATTACACTGTTTCCACACGTAGAAACGAAAGTAAATTTCCCCTCTCTATCCCCATCACAAAACCATTTAAAATGACTAAGTCATAGCCTTCACATAAAGTCAATAAGTGAGACCCAAAGAGATTTGTATTTGTGTCTTGTGATTGTCTTTCAGGTCCAGTATGCACATCTTCAATCCTCTCCCATGGTTCACAATCAAAGTCCAAGACTGAGGCGACCGGATTAGACACTCCTACCCTACTATTTAAATCCCCACATATGATAAAATGCACGTCCTTATACTTTTGTAATACATTTGTCAAACACGTATCTAAGTTTGAAATGTCACAGTCTATTTCAGCCTGCTGGTACCAAGTCGAATTTTGAGGATGAACGTATGTGCATACCATAACAACATCATGTTTTGAAAGTAATAACTGTTTTGCAAATTTACAGCAAACGATGTTTGGTAGCAAACACTCAATC
>CM031628.1:25854189-25856689 GCA_018398815.1 Conus ventricosus
AATTTTCCTTCTTGGATTTCGGCTGCGGCAAGGTCATTTCCTTCTAGGGATTAGGGGTGCCCAAAAATCCATATTCCCTTTTAGGGTTTAGGCTGCCAAAAAGGGCCATATTCCTTTAGGGATTAGCTGCGCAAAGGCCATTTTCCTTTGGGATTAGCTGCAGCAAAGTTTATTTCCTTTAGGGATCTAGGCTGTGCCAAAGGTTTCCCTATTCCTTTTAGGGTCTAGGGCCTGCCAAAGGTCCTATTCCCTTTAGGGGTTTTGGCCTGCGGCAAAGGTCCATATTCCTTCTACAGATCTAGGCTGCGGCCAAAGGTCATATTCCTTCTAGGATCTAGGCGCAGGCCAAGGTCCATTTTCCTTCTGGGAGATCTAGGCTGTGCCAAAGGTCCATATTCCTTCTAGGGATCTAGCCTGCAGCAAAGGTCCATATTCCTTCTAAGGATTTCTGCTGCGGCAAAGGTCCATATTCCTTCTAGGGATCTAGGCGTGCCAAGTCCATATTCCTTCTAGGGATCTAGGCTGCGCAAAGGTCCATATTCCTTCTAGGGATCTAGACTGCAGCACAGGTCCATATTCCTTCTAGGGATCTAGACTGCAGCAAAGGTCCATGTTCCTTCTAGGGATCTAGGCTGTGCCAAAGGTCCATGTTTCTTCTAGAGATCTAGACTGCAGCAAAGGTCCATGTTCCTTCTAGGGATCTAGGCTGTACCAAAGGTCCATGTTTCTTCTGGGATCTAGGCCGTGCCAAAGGTCCATATTCCTTCTGGGGATCTAGACTGCAGCAAAGGTCCATGTTTCGTCTAGGGATCTAGGCCGTGCCCAAAGGTCCATATTCCTTCTAGGGATCTAGACTGCAGCAAAGGTCCATATTCCTTCTAAGGATTTCGGCTGCGGCAAAGGTCCATATTCCTTCTAGGGATCTAGCCTGCAGCAAAGGTCCATATTCCTTCTAAGGATTTCGGCTGCGGCAAAGGTCCATATTCCTTCTAGGGATCTAGCCTGCAGCAAAGGTCCATATTCCTTTCTAAGGATTTCGGCTGCGGGAAAGGTCCATTTTCCTTCTAGGGATCTAGCTGCGGCAAAGGTCCATATTCCTTCTAAGGATTTCGGCTGCGGCAAATGTCCATATTCCTTCTATGGATCTAGCCTGTGGCAAAGGTCCATAGTCCTTCTGGGGATTTCGGCTGCGGCAAAGGTCCATATTCCTTCTAGAGATCTAAGCTGCGACAAAGGTTCATATTCCTTCTAGGTATCTAGGCTGCTGCAATGGTCCATATTCATTCTAGGGATCTAGGCTGCTGCAGAGGTCCACATTCCTTTAGGTATCTAGCCTGCTGCAATGGTCCTATTCCTTCTAGTATCTAGGCTGCCGCAAAGGTCCACGTTCCTTCTAGAGACCTAGGCTGCGGCAAAGGTCCATATTCCTTCTAGAGATCTAGGCTGCGGCAAAGGTCCATATTCCTTCTAAGATCTAGGCTGCGGCAAAGGTCCATATTCCTTCTAGAGATCTAGGCTGCGGCAAAGGTCCATATTCCTTCTAGAGATCTAGGCTGGGCAAAGGTCCAATTCCTTCTAGGGATCTAGCCTGCAGCAAAGTCATATTCTTTAGGATTTCAGCTGCGCAAGGTCCATTTCCTTTGGGATCTGGCCGTGCCAAAAGTCATATTCCTTCTAGGATCTAGGCGCAGCAAAGTCATATCTCTGGGATCTAGATGCAGCACAGTCATATTCCTTAGGGATCTAGACTGCAGCAAGGTCCATGTTCTTCTAGGGATCTAGCTGTGCAAAGGTCATTTCTTCTAAGATCTAGAGCAGCAAGGTCATGTTCTTCTAGGGATCTAGGCTGTACCAAGGTCCATGTTCTTCTGGATCTAGCCGTGCCAAGGTCATATTCCTCTGGGGATCTAGAGCACAAAGTCTGTTTCGTCTAGGATCTAGCGTGCCAAAGCCTATTCCTTCTAGGTTAGACTGCAGCAAAGTAATTCTTCTAGGATTCGCGGGCAAAGGTCTTTCCTTTAGGGATCTAGCCTGCAGCAAAGGCCATATTCTTTAAGGATTTCGGCTGCGGCAAAGTCATATTCTTCTAGGGATTGCCGCAGCAAAGTCATATTCTTCTAATGATTTCGGCTGCGGGAAGGTCATTTTCCTCTAGGATTAGCCTGCGGCAAAGGTCCTATTCTTCAAGGATTTCGGCTGCGGCAAATGTCCTATTCCTTTAGGATCTAGCCTGTGGCAAAGGTCCATAGTCTTCTGGGATTTCGGGCGGAAAGGTCATATTCCTTCTAGAGATTAAGCTGCGACAAAGTTCATTTCCTTTAGGTATCTAGGCTGCTGCAATGGTCCATATTCCTTCTAGGGATCTAGGCTGCTGCAAAGGTCCACATTCCTTTTAGGTATCTAGCCTGCTGCAATGGTCCATATTCCTTCTATATCTAGGCTGCCGCAAAGGTCCACGTTCCTTCTAGAGACCTAGGCTGCGGCAAAGGTCCATATTCCT
>CM031628.1:25859189-25861689 GCA_018398815.1 Conus ventricosus
TAAAATCTCAGGTTAAACCAGCCACCGTGGCGAAGTGGTTAACGTCGCGGACTCCCGGCTGGGAGGTCGTGGGTTCGAATCCCATCAGAAGTCATGTGGGTTTTTCTGCCCCGACCGGCTCCTACCCAGAGCTGAGTTGCTGCGGACTCAGTTGGGAAGACTGGGACCACACAGTCGAGTGTCATCCACTTAATGGATGCGTTTCTGAGAGTGTTGCTCAAATTTCCTGACCAACACTGCAGGTGCCTGTATCTCTCGGGCCTGGTTGACGCTGGGATATATTATGAAAGGCAGCGTAGAGTACAGCCCTGTCAAGTAGTCTCAGACCGAAATGGAAATCCGTAGCATCATCTTAATCATCCTCATTCCCATCAATCAACATTAAAAAAAAAAAAGTCTCAAATTCTGTGACCCTTCATGCCCTGCTCTCATGGTGACCTCAATTTCGATGTCCTCTCCACGTCTGTGGCCTTGGTTTGCTTCCGTCGGGGTCGCCGGTATCGGCGAGTCCATGGGGGCTGTCGTTGGACGGACGTGGTGGCGCCCTCCGGAGGGAGAGCTCACTCACGCCGGCTCCGCGACTAAGCAATTATTGTCGTCAGTAGGGGGCTTAATAGGTGGTGTCCTGCGTATATTAGATCAGAACAGGCGCCACTGAACACCACCGAAGTGACTCGGCAGCAGTGCAGTGTCTCCTCCGGTGGGTTGCCTCTTGACAACTTGACATTGACTGCTCCCTGTGGATTGCCGGTGCCGGGGCTGCGGCGGGGTCGACCGGGCTATGGCTGTGGACGGGGTGTCGGAATGAGCGGCGTGGGTGCACTGCCTCTGAGGTGGCGCAGACGTTGGGACAGCAAACAAAAACAAAAACAAAACAAAACAAAATCTCGGGTTTAAAAACACTGGACGCCACTCGATAAACTTGAGGGGCCCAGAGGCTGACGCCGGACATAGAAATTAGAAAGAGCATTAAAGCCCGAGCCCATGAGCCTTTACTTTTTTTCAGTCAGGGTTGAGTGAAGATCTAAGTCCTTCCCTGTTAAAATACTTTCCTTCAAAAGACAAACTCGCGTTCACGGGGAAGGGTGCATAAATGATATTCTTCTCCAGTGCGCTTTCTGATAGTTTCAGCGCGCATCTCTCTCTCTCTCTCTCTCTCTCTCTCTCTCTCTCTTCTCTCTCTGCGCGTGTGTGTGCACGCGCGTGTGAATGTGTACTTGTGTGCGTGCGTGCGTGTGTGTGCATACGTGCGTTTGTACATGGTGGTGATGGTGGTGGTGGTGGTGGTGGTGGTGGTGGTGGTGTGTTGTGTGTGTGTGTGTGTGTGTGTGTGTGTGTGTGTGTGTGTGTGTGCGTGCGTACGTGCGTGCGCGCGCGCGTGCGTGCGTGCGTGTGTGCGTGCATGCGTGCGTGCGTGCCCGCGTGCGCGAACGTTCGCGCGCACGTGCGTGCACATTAACTCATGCTGAGACGTTTACTTCCATGATATTCTTCTTTAGCAGTCAGCGGACTCTGGAGACCACTTTCAACAATCCCACCTCGCGTCTCCCCGTGGTAGGTTATCTCAGGAGGAAGCTCTGATTCTCTTCCTCGCGCATGACAGGAAGTGAATGCAAGACTTCGGTGATTCCGGATGCTGTGAGGGATTACGGGTGGGAAAGCACAAGATTAAGGAGTGTCTGGAAAATTACATCATCGACTTTTTTGTAGGATCGGGGAGGGAAGCGGGGGGTGGGGGGGGGGGGGGGGTATGGAACTGGAGCTTGTGGCTCGGATATCCTGGAACTAAAGCTTGTGGCTAGGGTATCCTGCTTAAATGGATTATCAGCGCTGTAGGAGTTATCATACTGCTTCTGCTGTCTTGCTCTTGTCTTATTGTATGTGCAAGAACGAATGTATGTATGTATATTTGAGTTGATTCTGAAAAAAAGAGAGCACACTGTCTTTTCAAGATCGCCTTGTTTAATCAAACAAATCCACCTCCATGTGAGGAAAGACATCGCCTTATCTCACTAGCCCAAATTTCTGTGCCCCTTTCATCCAGTTGTTATAATGATTCATACGCAGCTATAGGTATTCTACCGCATTCCATTTCCAAAGAGAGAGAGAGAGAGAGAGAGAGAGAGAGAGAGAGAGAGAGAGAGAGAGAACGAACGAACGAACGAACGAACGAACGAACGAAATGTTGTTCAATGAGGGAAAGGAATAAGCACAAGTCAGTGGCTTGTTTTCATCCAGCCCTCAAACAACAAATACATTCAAGAAATCATTTCATAGAACTGCATATAAACTCATAAAAAACAATTAATACATAGCAGTTTACAATAACAGAATGCACAATATAGCTAGAGGAAGAGAGTGTGGGAGAGAGGGAGGGACGGAGAGCGACACAAAGAGAGAGGTGGGTGGGGACTTCGAGACACAGAATAAAGAGACGGAGTCTCTGACACAAGAAGAAGAAGAAGAAGAAGAAGAAGAGAAGAGGAGGAGGAGGAGGAGG
>CM031628.1:25871689-25888476 GCA_018398815.1 Conus ventricosus
TAAAGTTTCAACGTAGACATCAACACCATCAAAGTGTAACAGGTCATCAGCACCATAAGGGTTTTAACGTAGACATCAACACCTCAAAGTGTAACAAGGTCTCAGCACCATAAGGTTCAACGTAGACATCAACACCATCAAAGTGTAACAAGGTCATCAGCACCATAAAGTTTCAACGTTAGACTCAACACCATCAAAGTGTAACAAGGTCATCAGCACCATAAAGTTTCAACGTAGACATCAACACCATCAAAGTGTAACAAGGTCATCAGCACCATAAAGTTTCAACGTAAACATCAACACCATCAAAGTGTAACAAGGTCATCAGCACCATAAAGTTTCAACGTAGACATCAACACCATCAAAGTGTAACAAGGTCAACAACACCATAAAGTTTCAACGTAGACATCAACACCATCAAAGTGTAACATGGAAATAGACACCAGCAAAGTTCTAACATTGCAATCAAAACTGCTGAAATAAACATGACAATCAAACCATTGCAATCAACACTGCTGAAATATAACATGACAATCAAACAATTGCAATCAACACTGCTGAAATAACATGACAATCAACCATTGCAATCAACACTGCTGAAATATAACATGACAATCAAACCATTGCAATCAACACTGCTGAAATATAAATGACAATCAAACATTTTCATCAACACTGTTGAAATATAACATGACAATCAAACCATTGCAATCACACTGCTGAAATGTAACATGACAATCAAACCATTGCAATCAACACTGCTGAATATAACTGACAATCAAAACCATTGGAATCAACACTGCTGAAATATAAAATGACAGTCAAATCATTGCAATCAACATGTGAAATATAACTGACATCATAACCATTGCAATAAACCTTTCTGAAATATAACATCACATCAAACCATTGGGAATTAACACTGCTGAAATATAACATCACAATCAAACAATCTTCGAATCTTACACAGAAGTCAAACATGTACATTTCCAAAGTCAATTCACACAGTCAAAACTCCATTCGAGTATCACTCAACAACCTTTGAATTTCGCATGCATAGAGTTCAACACTGTTAATTTCCAACAGTCAGCCCTGAATGTCACGTATCATTACAGCAATTAACACCTGATATTTCATCATTACAGCTCAAAACCGTTCTAGTTCAAACCGAGTCAGCATGGTCAACCTCATTTGGCAATCAACTACACGTCATGTTGGGACCACTCTAGCCACTAAAACAGTGAAACACCATCAACCTCGTATGGTGAGCATGCCATCAGACTTCAGCGTGACAATGAACTCAATCAGATCTAATCCGGCAAAACACACCATCAGTTACAAACCTGGTCAAACACTGTCAAAATTATAAAACAAAAGCATGTACCTCACCTGAAACCAGTCACCTCCCTTTAAAACCAATTCTAAGCTCAGCAATGTATTCTGTCGAGTTCCAAAATGGCCAACAATGCCTTCAGCGGTAACAGAACAATCAACTTAATTCAATCCAATTGTGAATCGACACTATCAAATGTTTAGGAAACCAACACCATCAAATCACAGCAATTCAACCTAGATCATGGTTGCCAACACCATCGCCCTTTAAATATAAACTAACAGGGTCAAAGTTCAACACGGTAATCACCACACCATCAGACTCAATCAAACACGGAAACAAAACCACGTCACAATCAAGAACTGAACTAAAAATGTCCAACCGAGAATCGTCACACGTGCGCTTCGGGAGATAACTGTCATCACACTTCCGCACGATGGCGCATTTCCGGTCAGGGGTACGCTACGTGAATGCATCGACAGGATCTTGGCTGGCCCGTCAATTCACCTTGCCAACTGCGTGTTGACAGAGACTGATTGTCTGAAGGATCGTTTGTCGAGATTTAGCACCCCCAAACGCTGGGAGAAAAGGATTGTAAGGAAACGACGAAGAAGAGCAGAATGTGCAAGAGCATCATTATCGAGGTATTCATCTGCCATCGGGATCATTTTATGTCAAAACAGATATAATGGCTGCTTTCGTAATTACCATATTATTTGAAATAAAATGCATACATGCTTTCAGGACTAGCATATTATGTAAAGCAAAGATGAGCATGCGCACGCACGCATGCTCCTGTGTGTGTGGTGTGTGTGTGTGTGTGTGTGTGTGTGTGTGTGTGTGTGTGTGAGAGAGAGAGAGAGGAGGGGAGTTTGGTGTGTGTGTGTGTGTGTGTGTGTGTGTGTGTGTGTGTGTGTGTGTGTGTGTGTGTGTGTGTGTGTGTGTGTGATAAGCAGTTCTTCGGAGTTCTCTAACACGTCCTTACCTTTTGACTGTAGGTTATTTAGTTCAGATCTCTCACAGTCTGTTTCTGTGTTTTGTTGTTGTTGTTGTTGTTGTTGTGTCGTCGTCGTCGTCATCGTCGTCGTTGTTTTGTTGTTGTTGTTGTTAGTGTTGTGTTGCTGTTGTTAGTGTTGGTGTTGCTGTTGTTGTCGTTGTTGCTATAATGCTATTGTTGTTAATATTGTTATTGTAGTTGTTATTGCCGTTGCTGTTGTTGTTGTTAGTGTAGTAGTAGTAGTAGTAGTAGTAGTAGCAGCAGCAGCAGCAGCCGGAGCAGCAGCAGCAGTAGTAGTAGTAGTAGTAGTAGTAGTAGTAGTAGCAGTAGTAGCAGTAGTCGTAGTAGTAGTATCGACAACAAAGCTATCTATATGTTATCTATCTGTCTCTCCCGCGCTATGCCTGTCGTAGTATCGACAACAAAGCTATCTATATGTTATCTATCTGTCTCTCCCGGGCTATGTCTGTCGTTCTCACTTAAGCAGTTACTCACACACTAAGTCACTCTCACTCTCCATTTGTCCTTTCCCTTGTCGTGCAGACTGTTGTTGAATGCTTTAACGACAAAGTACTGCAAAGGCATTAAGTGTGCCTGCTCTGCAGAACTGACAGTTGAGCATATGCTGGTAAAATGGGCTTCAATGAAAACGTTCCTACCTCCGGGAGTCGTAGAATGTATTTTGCCTGTTTCAATGTTATTTTTTGGGATCAGTTTAATCTTTTCAACCTTTCAACATTTAGATTAGCTAGTTATTTGTTATGCAGTCCTATTGCACGTTTCTTGTAAAACTCTCTCTCTCTCTCTCTCTCTCTCTCTCTCTCTCTCTCTCTCTCTCTCTCTCTCTCTCTCTCTCTCTCTCTCTCTCTCTCTCTCTCTCTTCTGCATCTCCTGCCTCTTCTTCCTCTTCTTCTTCTTCTTCTTCTTTTTTTCACCGTTTTTCAAAAGTCGTTTGATGATTTCTCAAAATTTAACAGTTTTGCCGTTTTTGATGATCGAGTCTAAACTCATCGACACGATGTAAAGACTTGAAATAAAATAACTAACTTGTCATTTACTATTCATCTTCTCTCTCTTATTCACTTCTATTTCATCCTTTCTCCTTTTCCTTCATAGTCCAGCAATTTAGCAATAATGCAGCCCCGATCAATTGCATTCGTCAAACTCAGACTTTTCAGCTTGGCAATCAAAGTCGTCAAATCCGAAAACGGAAACCCGGGTGTTTGTGGTATGGGAGATAACTCTCATCATACTTCTCCATGAGGGCGCATCTCCGACCAGAGGCCTGTGCCGCTCACGGGTTGACATGACTTTGCTGGACAGACATGTTATCTTGTTAACGGTCTGCTGACCAAACCTGTGAACGAAAAAGGTCAAGGAAGAAGAGGAGCTAGAAATAATAGAAGAGAAGATCGAAAGCAGTTTCAGTCATCGAGAATATTTGAGAACGATAATCGAAATTAAGCCAAAAAAAAAAAAAAATCATGGAACATTTCATCCGTTGCTAGTTAAACGCGAGAATCATGATGCTGTCATGATTAGCCCGACGTCGTGACTGGTGTTGCTTTCTCCTATGGGATTTCTTTTTTGTACAGAGAAGTAAGTAGTGTAGTGTTGTCTGGCTTGCTTGCCTTGGTGGTGTTCCTTCCCTCCCATCCTCTCTGTTTTGCGCGCGCGCGCGCGCGCTGTGTGTGTGTGTGTTGTGTGTGTGTGTGTGTGTGTGTGACTGTGTGTGCGTGCATGCGCATGTTCGTGCAGGTGTGTGTGCTTCGTAAGAGAGAGAGAGAGACAAGACAAGACAAGACAAAATTCTTTATTTACGAGGATAATAGATAAGCACTAACGTGCTTTTTTACATCCAGTCCTCGCCCTGAGTACGGACTACAACATGCAGTGAAATCAATTAATGTAAGAAATCAAAGAAGCAAGCAAAGCGGTCATGTAATCATAGAGGAACATCAAATGAAAATCGAAGATAAAGAAAAACAAAACAAAAAATAAGAATAATAATAAACAAAACAACAACAACAAATAATAACAACAAAATAAAATAAATTAAAAATAAAAATGAGAATAACAATAATGAAGAGAAGGAGAGAGCGGGGGTAGGGAGTGAGGTGGGCTGGGGAAACATATGTAAGTGTACTACAACGTACAAGATTGGCATGTATGAAAACAGACAGTGAAGTGAATATGACAAAGTGCGTACATATTTTTGAACACACAAATACACGCACTTTCGCACGCATAGAGAGAGGGAGAGAGAGGAGAGAGAGAGAGAGAGAGAGAGGAGAGAGGAGAGAGAGAGAGAAGAGAGAGAGAGAGCAAGGCACAACATGTATTCATTTTTCGCAAGGCATGAAAATACGTAGAAGGTATTAAGCAAAGTGAGATGAAATTGGGGGAGGGGGGGGGGGGGGGGGAGAGAAGAAAGAAAAAAAAGAGAGAGAGAGAGAAGAGAGAGAGAGGATGGAAGGGAGAGGGGGAACAGCATGAGATGTAATGATTTGAAATGGAAATGTACTAAAACGTACAATAATTAGCCTGTATAAAATCAGACAGTAAAATGAACATGACAAAATATGTACGGAATTCGGAACATACACACGCACGCATGCACAGAACAGAGACACGAGAGAGAGAGAGAGAGAGAGAGAGAGAGAGAGAGAGAGAGAGAGAGAGAGGAGAGGGAGAGGAGAGAGAGAGAGAGAGAGAGAGAGAGAGAGAGCGGCACAGAGAGAGAGAGAGAGAGAGAGAGAGAGAGAGAGGAGAGAGAGAGAGAGGGGGGGAAGAGTGAGAAAAGGGGACAACATATGATCATTTTTCATAAGATTATATCCATATGCACACATATATATACCCACACACACATATATGCATACACACACACAGACACACACACACACACACACACACACACACACACAACACACACACACACACACACACATTTCATTTTGGTGTTTAAAGTTGCTGTATGGTGATGCTCTTTTTATGATTTTCCAGTTTATATTGTAGCTAGTTTTTGCGTCTTTAAGTTTCCAGATATATTTGCTCAGTTCTGTTGGTTTTTATATTTTTCTTTTTTTAAATGGACTGTTTGTGGTTTGCATATCTGGTTTGAAGTGTTTTCAGTGATCCCTATGTATGTTTCTTTTTCATTTTCTGAGTTACAGTAGCCTGGTATACAAGTTTTTGTGAAGACATTTATTTTTTAGTGGGCACTGCTCCTTTCTGGTTGCAATTGCAAGATTTCCTTTTTTCCCACCCTTCTTTGCTGTGTTGTTTTTTCATTTTGTTGGATGCGTCAATCAGGTTTTTGAGGTTGGGCATACATGCGTACGATAGTTTGACAGTGTTTTTGTTAAATATTTGGACAGTTTGTGTTCTTTTGGAAATGAAGTTGTTAGGATTTTGAAAAATTTTTTCCCTATGTTTGTTTGAGTTTCCCGTCGTATGGGGGGTTATACCATATGATTTTTTCTTTTCCTATTTTTCTTGCTTTTGTTTGTGTTGTTGCCCGGGGTTTTGTATTGTAATTTGTAATTGTATCCACTTTTTTGTAGTGCCTCCTGGTATTTTACTGCTGCATTTTTGAACATCTCTCATTGCATGACAGGTTGATAGTCTCTTGTTTATGCCATGGGGTAGGGTTTCTTTAATACAGATGGTGGGTGGTTACTTTTGGGGGTGTACATAAAGAGGTGTATCGTTGGTTTCTTGTATGGTTTATATATATGATTGTTGAAAATCCAGTGTTATGTCTAAGTAGTTCACTACCTTTTTGTTTGCTTCAATAGTAATTTTAAGTTGTGGTTTTGGAAGATTTTGCATAGTTCTTTCTTCTTGTTTTCGATGGTTCTTGGATTGTTGTTTAGTGCAGCAAGGCCATCGTCTCTGTATAGTCCGACTTGTTTTTCCGAGTTTTTTCTTGATGTTGGACAGCATGAATAGTCCGACCCGTTCACATTTTCTGCCGCCATCATATGAACCCATGGTTACGTCAAATGTTGAATTTCTGTTGGTTTTCCTAATCCAGGTTTTTATTTTCTGCTGTGTAGTATGTTTTCTTGGTGTGGAGAATGATTTCCATTTCTGACCCTGTTATGTCTGTGTGGGTTTCTGGCAAACTTCAGGGCTTTGGTGAGTAGTTCCTCATCTATGGATGGGTTTAAAAATCTACTATGTCAAATGTGATGAATACTGTAAATTTCTTTGTTTTTTGAGTTTTTTGAACCATTGGATAACTTCGTATGTGTTCTTCCAGAGGTTGTAATCAGAGTTTGATTTTATGTCCTTTATTATTTTTTCCGAATTTTCTTGCTTATTTTGCCTAATTCAGATTTGGATGGGTTTATTAGTCTACATGTTGGGTTATTATGAAAGTTGGGCTTATGGTCTTTGAGTGTTTTGAAAGCTTCTTTTGTTGCTGTCGCTTCTAAACCTGTCACTTAGGTCTATGCGCTCTGCAAGTTCTTTTTCTTTAGTGCGGATGCTGTCATGTATATTTTTGTCAGCTTTTTTGTAGTTTTTCTGGATGTTTTTGTCAAGGAGTTGAGAATATTCCTTTGGTTCCATTTTGTAGTAATTGCTAGTTTTATCAGCCTTCACAAATATTTTTTTGTCATTTTGTACTTGTTTTATTTGTTTTTTTTAATGTTGTTTGGAAATCGTTGTTAGATTTTTTGAATTCAATCTTGGTTATCATTCTCTTCATTTGATCTTCAAAGGGTTTCTATATCGTCTATGGCTGGTGGTGATCGCCATGATTTGAAATCGTAGGTGTTTTTGTCCTCTTTTTTTGCATTCGGGTTCAGGAAAAAGAATGTTTTCCATCTCATATTGCGTACGAACTTTTCGGTTTGTTCTATTAATCTTTTTAAGTAGAATTGTGAGTTAGAAAACGGTATGTTTTTTGTTGACTGCCTAAAATTGATTTCCTCCATTTTAAAATCTTTCAGGCCACAGTGCTCACGTGAGGAGCATCAAGATGATATAATTAAAAAGCCTAAAATGACTTTTAAAAGTGCTCCACCCCTTGGGGAGCAACATTTGTTAAATGATATTAAAAAAGGAAGGTTAAAACTCTACAAATTTGTTTCGAGCGTGTTGCGCTGTCATCAGGATGTCTCTGGCCCGCCACCGCCGATGTTATATAGCGTGTGGGCTCCCGTTTTGCGGTTGTTTGCACGTGCGGGTTGGCTGCACGTGTTTTTGGGGGGGCTTTCAGGTTTTTATTTTGGGTGTGTTCACTAACAACGATTTCCATTTATGCCTGCAGTTGTTTACTATTTCTGTTTTGGTGTTTAAAGTTGCTAAGTGTAGTTTGCATAGTATTAACCATTTTTCAGTTAAACATAGGTTGCACCTTTTTGAAACATTGCTGTATGGTGATGCTCTTTTTATGATTTTCCAGGATATATTGTAGCTAGTTTTTGCGTCTTTAAGTTTCCAGATATATTTGCTCAGTTCTGTTTGGTTTTTATATTTTTCTTTATTAAATGATCTGTGGTTTGCATATCTGGTTTTGAAGTGGTTTTCAGTGATCCCTATGTATGTTTCTTTTTCATTTTCTGATGTTACAGTAGCCTGGTATACAATGTTGTTGTGAAGACATTTATTGTTTAGTGGGCACTGCTCCTTTCTGGTGCAATTGCAAGATTTCCTTTCTTCACCCTTCTTTGCTGTGTTGATTTTCATTTTGTTGGATGCGTCAATCAGGTTTTTGAGGTTGGGCATACATGGTACGATAGTTTGACAGTGTTTTTGTTAATATTTTGGACAGTTGTGTTCTTTTGGAAATGAAGTTGTTAGGATTTTGAGAATTTCTTTCCCTATGTTTGTTTTGAGTTTCCCGTCGTATGGGGGGTTATACCATATGAGTTTTCTTTTCCTATTTTTCTTGCTTTTTGTTTGTGTTGTTGTCGGGTGTATTGTAATTTGTAATTGTATCCACTTTTTTGTAGTGCCTCCTGGTATTCTACTGCTGCATTATTGAACACTCTCTCATTGCATGACAGGTTTGATAGTCTCTTGTTTATGCCATGGGGTATGGTCTTTAATACAGATGGTGGATGGTTACTTTTGGTGTGTACATAAAGAGGTGTATCGTTGGGTTTCTTGTATGGTTTATATATATGATTGTTGAGATCCAGTGTTATGTCTAAGTAGTTCACTACCTTTTTGTTTGCTTCAATAGTAATCTTTAAGTTGTGGTTTTGGAAGATTTTGCATAGTTCTTTCTTCTTGTTTTCGATGGTTCTTGGATTGTTGTTTAGTGCAGCAAGGCATCGTCTCTGTATAGTCCGACTGTTTTCCGAGTTTTTTCTTGATGTGGACAGCATGAATAGTCCGACCAGTTCACATGTTTCTGCGCCATCATATGAACCCATGGTTACGTCAAATGTTGAATTTCTGTTGGTTTTCTAATCCAGGTTTCATTTCTGTGTGTAGTAATGTTTTCTTGGTGTGGAGGAATGATTTCCATTTCTGACCCTGTTATGTCTGTGTGGTTACTGGCAAACGTCAGGGCTTTGGTGAGTAGTTCCTCATCTATGGATGGGTAAAAGTCTACTATGTCAAATGTGATGAATACTGTATTACTTTGTTTATTGGACCATTTGAGACTGCTAAAATTGATTTCTCCATTTTAAAATCTTTCAGGCCACAGTGCCCAAGAACCATCGAAAACAAGAAGAAAGAACTATGCAAAATCTTCCAAAACCACAACTTAAAGATTACTTTTGAAGAAAACAAAAAGGTAGTGAACTACTTAGACATAACACTGGATCTCAACAATCATATATATAAACCATACAAGAAACCCAACGATACACCTCTTTATGTACACACCAAAAGTACCATCCACCATCTGTATTAAAGACCATACCCCATGGCATAACAAGAGACTATCAAACCTGTCATGAAAATGAGAGAGTGTTCAATAATGCAGCAGTAGAAACCAGGGGGCCTACAAAAAAGTGGATACAATTACAAATTACAATACAACCCGGACAACAACACAAACAAAAGCAAGAAAAATAGGAAAAGAAAAATCATAGGTATAACCCCCCATAAGACGGGAAACTCAAAACAAACATAGGGAAAGAATTCTTCAAATCCTAACAACTTCATTTCCAAAAGAACACAAACTGTCCAAAAATATTTAAAAAAAACACTGTCAAACTATCGTACTCCCATGTATGCCCAACCTCAAAAACCTGATTGACGCATCCAACAAAATGAAAATCAACACAGCAAAGAAGGGTGAAAAAAGGAAATCTTGCAATTGCACCAAAAAAGGAGCAGTGCCCACTAAACAATAAATGTTTTCACAACAACATTTTTATACCAGGCTACTGTAACATCAGAAAATGAAAAAGAAACATACATAGGGATCACTGAAAACCACTTCAAAACCAGATATGAAAAACCACAACAGTCATTTAATAAAGAAAAATAAAAAAAACCAACAGAACTGAGCAAATATAATCTGGAAACTTAAAGACGAAAAAACTAGCTACAATATATCCTGGAAAATCATAAAAAGAGCATCACCATACAGCAATTTTTCAAAAAGGTGCAACCTATGTTTAACTGAAAATGGTTAATACTATGCAAACTACACTTAGCAATTTTAAAACACCAAAACAAAATAGTAAACAACTGCAGGGCATAAATGGAAATCGTTGTTAGTGAACACACCCAAATAAAAACCTGAAAGCCCCCCAAAAACACGTGAGCCAACCGCACGTGCAAACAACCGCAAAACGGGAGCCCACACGCTATATAACATCGGCGGTGGGCGGGCCAGAGACATCCTGATGACAGCACAACACGCTCGAAACAAATTTGTAGATTTTTAAACCCTTTCCCTTTTTAAATCATTTAACAAATGTTGCTCCCCAAGGGGTGGAGCACTTTTAAAGTCTTTTTAGGCTTTTTAATTATATTCATCTTGATTGCTCCTCACGTTTGACACTGTGGCCTGAAAGATTTTAAAATGGGGAATCAATTTTAGGCAGTCAACAAAAAACATACCGTTTTCTAACTCACAATTCTACTTAAAAAGTTTAAATAGAAACAAACCGAAAGTTCGTACGCAATTGAGATGGAAAGCATTCTTTTTCCTGAACCCGAATGCAAAAAAAAGAGGAAAAAAAACACCTACGATTTCAAATACTGGCGATCACCACCAGCCATAGACGATATGAAACCCTTTGAAGATCAAATGAAGAGAATGAAAACCCAAAGATTGAATTCAAAAAATCTAAACGATTTCCAAACAACTTTAAAAAAACCCAATAAAAAAAAGTACAAAATGACAAAAAAATATTTGTGAAGGTGATAAAATAGCAATTACTACAAAATGGAACCAAAGGAATATTCTCAACTCCTTGAACAAAAAAATCCAGAAAAACTACAAAAAAGCTGACAAAAATATACATGACAGCATCCGCACTAAAAAAAAAGAACTTGCAGAGCGCATAGACCTAAGTGACAGGATAGAAGGACAGCAACAAAAGAAGCTTTCATAACACTCAAAGACCATAAGCCCAACTTTCATAATAATCCAACATGTAGACAAAAAAACCCATCCAAATCTGAATTAGGCAAAAAAAAGCAAGAAAATTCTGGAAAAAATAATAAAGGACATAAAATCAAACTCTGATTACAACCTCTGGAAGAAAAACATACGAAGTTAAACCAATGGTTAAAAAACTCAATAAACAAGTAAAAACAGTAATCATCACATTTGACATAGTAGACTTTTACCCATCCATAGATGAGGAACTACTCACCAAAGCCCTGACGTTTGCCAGTAACCACACAGACATAACAGGGTCAGAAATGGAAATCATTCTCCACACCAAAAAACATTAACTAACAGCAGAAATGAAACCTGGATTAGGAAAACCAACAGAAATTCAACATTTGACGTAACCATGGGTTCATATGATGGGGGCAAACAAGTGAACTGTCGGACTATTCATGCTGTCCAACATCAAGAAAAACTCGAAAACAAGTCGGACTATACAGGACGATGGGGCCCTTTCTGCACTAAACAACAATCCAAGAAAACCCTCGAAAACAAGAAGAAAGAACATGCAAAATCTTCCAAAACCACAACTTAAAGATTACTATTGAAGCAACAAAAGGTATGAACTACTTAGACATAACACCCGGATCTCAACAATCATATATAAAAAACCATACAAGAAACCCAACGTTTCACCTCTTTAGTACACACCAAAAGTAACCATCCACCCCTCTGTATTAAAGACCATACCCCATGGGATAAACAAGAGACTATCAAACCTGTCATGCAATGAGAGAGTGTTCAATAAAGCAGCAGTAGAATACCAGAGCACTACAAAAAAGTGGATACAATTACAAATTACAATACAACCCGGACAACAACCAAACAAAGCAAGAAAAATAGGAAAAGAAAAATCATATGGTATAACCCCCCATAGACGGGAAACTCCAAACAAACATAGGGAAAGAATTCTTCAAAATCCTAACAACTTCATTTTCCAAAAGAACACAAACTGTCCAAAATATTTAACAAAAACACTGTCAAACTATCGTACCAGTATCCCAACCTCAAAAACCCGATTGACGCATCCAACAAAATGAAAATCAACACAGCAAAGAAGGGGGAAGAAAGGAAAACTTGCAATTGCACCAGAAAGGGCAGTGCCCACTAAACAAAAAATGTCTTCACAACAACATTGTATACCAGGCTACTGTAACATCAGAAAAAGAAAAAGAAACATACATAGGGATCACTGAAAACCACTTCAAAACAGATATGCAAACCCCAAACAGTCATTTAATAAAGAAAAATTAAAAACCAAACAGAACTGAGCAAATATATCTGGAAACTTAAAAGCAAAAACTAACAATATATCTGGAAAATCATAAAAAAGCATCCCATCAGCAAGTTTAAAAAAGGTGCAACCTATGTTTAACAAAAAATGGTTTTAATACTATGAAAAACCCACTTAGCAATTTTAAACACCAAAACGAAATATAAACAATGCAGGCAAAAATGGAAATCGTTGTTAGTGAACACACCCAAAAAAAAAACCTAAAAGCCCCCCCCCCCAAACCCCCAAAAACAAAAAACGGGACCCCAACCCTCCCGGGGGGCCCAAAACCGAAAAAAGGGCCCAAAAAAAGAAATTTTAATTTTTTAAATTTTTTCCGGTGGGGCGGCCAAAGCATTTTGGAATTAACAAAATTTAAATTTTTAAATTTTAAAAAATTTTTTAAACCATCCTTTTAAACATTAAAAATTTGCCCCCCATTGGACCCCCTTTTAATTCAAAAAAAATATTTTCTAAACATTAAATTATTAATAAAATAATTAAAATAAATTTTTTATATATTATAAAAATTTTTATATTAATTATAAATTTAATTTAAATAATTTAATATAAAAAACCGGCCAAAATATTAAAAAGGGGCCGCCCCCAAGCAAATTTTTAAATATTTAAAAAAATTAAAACTCCAAAGGTTTAAAATTTTAATTAATTTAAATTTTTTTTAAATAAATTAATTATATATATATTTTAAATATATAATATATTTTTGTAATATCAAAATACTTGGTACAGAAAAAAAAGAAAAAAAAAAAAAAAAAAAATTTAAAAAAGCAAATTGGTTAGTCTGAAAATGGGTGATTTATGTTTTGAGATTACTTGGTATTTTGGTTTTTTTTTTTTTTATTTTTTTTTTTTTTTTAATTTTTTTTACCGCAAAAAGATGGGTAAGGTAAGTTTTTTTGAAAGTTGGGTACAAGGGTTTTGTTTGATGTTTTCGGGAAGGGAGTTCCACAAAGGGGTTCCCGATACGTTAGATTGATTTAATAGGTCGATTCGGGGGTTTGGGATATGGAGTTTGGGGATTTTTTCCGCGGAAAATTTTGAGAATCTTTTTAAAAGATTTGGAGCTTTTCCCGGCAAAATCTTGGCACATAGCCCTTTTTGTATTTGAGTCCTGGCTAAATGGAAGAATGTAAGTGTTTAAATCAGAGCTTTCGAGGCTTTTTTTTCAAAAGGGATTAGCTTGAGCGCTCGTTATGTGGGTTGAACAAGGGTTTTTTGTGTTTTTGCACTTGAGAACCCCTATAGTCGATGCATAATCAACATGGGGACTAAATTTGGGCATGGAAAAAAAGTTTTCGTAAAATGAAGGTCAAGAAAGGTTTGTTTTTTGGTGAGCTGATGATTTTCGTGGGCTTTTGCATTAGTAATTTAATGGGGATTCCAGCTAGACATTGTCAATTTTAGTCCAAATCTTTATGATGAGTGACTTTTTTCCCCCAAAACTATTGAGGGTATAGGAGGGAAATCATTGGGGCTTTTGTTTTTTTTCCCTAGTTGAAAAAGTAAAGAGTTTTGTTTTTTGGGGTGAAAATGACTATGATTTAGTTCGGTCCATTTTACAAGGCGTTTGGACTCTCTTGCAAAAAGTTTTTAAAAAACTGGAAGGATCTTATGGCGGTGTGAAATTTTGGTGTCATCTGCAAAAAGGTCGCATGCAATTCACATGTAGGGTAGGTCATTTAAAGGATTGAGAAAAAGTAGCGGGCCTAAAATGGAGCCTTTTGGGGAAAGCATCTTAAAAGTTTTTATAGAAAGAAGCCGTCCCCGATAAAGCATTTTGTCGTTTTGTTGTATATTTTAGAAGATAAGGGCGGGTTTTAAAAACCGTATATCTCGTTTTCGAAAAAGGGATTGTGGGCAATGACATCGAATCTTTTTTAAAAAACAACGAATAAGCACCACAATTCTGTTTTTTTTTAATATTATTAACCACACATCAAAAAGATTGATTAACGCAAATGGCAGGATGTTTCGTTGAAAACCCAAATTCCGGGGTGGGCAAATGTACTTGTTGAAGTGATGAAGGATGTTTTATTTAAATGCTTTTTAAGGTTTGGAAAGGGTAGTAAGATTGATATTGGTCTGTAGTTTGAAGGATCAGTATTATCACCCGATTTTTGATGGGGATAATTTTGCTTTTTTAACGCATTAGGAAAATAATTTTATCTTTGCCAGTTTAAAAATATACGTTTAGTTCAGCTATAACTGGGGGCCCAGAGTTTTGAATTTTGCCTCTATGCCATCTATCCACGTGTTCCTGACTGTTTTAGATGAATAGGTACGATACACCTGTCACGTTATGAGTGGAAGTGTAGTTTAGAGTGATTTTTTGTCATGACAAAATTGATGGGGTTTTTAATTTAAAAGGCTTTTAATTATCAGTAGTAAAAACTGATCTGGGAAAGGAGAGAAAGTGGTGTTAAGTTTTTCAGCAGAAATCCTTTGATAACGGGTTTATTTTGAAAAAAAGTTATTGGGTTAAACGGTTTTTTGCTTGCCAAACCGTTTTGGATTTTGTTTTGGGAATTAAAAACTCCAAGTATTTTAGTTTTTTCCCTGCGTTTCTGAGAGTTTATTTCTTTTTATGACTTGATTCTTCTTCATAGCCATGTTCTTTCAAAAGGTCTCTAAGGTAGCATGCCTCCTGTAATTCTTTCGTGTACCCGGTGGTTTGGGAATTATGCTTTATCTCCTGATGTTTTTATCGGAGCATGTCTGTTATAGACTTCTGTAAAAGTTTCGATCCAAAAGTCAATCGCTGAATCTGGATCAGCAGTTATTGTATACTGTATTAAGTTCTGAGTTCATTAAGTCAAGCAAAAAGTTTTGTTCGTTAATTTTGAGAAGCAACGATAGGTTATGGTTTTGTGGCCTGTTTTGGGATTTTTGGGAGAGAGAGAGAAGAGAGAGATGAAGAGAGAGAGAGAGAGGAGAGAGTAGAGAGAGAGGAGAGAGAGAGTGTGTGTGTGTGTGTGTTGTGTGTGTGTGTGGCGCGCACCGCGCGCACGCGAGCACAGATGTTGCTGACTGTTGATCTGTTTCACTCATTCGCATATTTTACTGACTTACTCCCTCCCTTCCACACTCTGTCTTCCCTCGTCCACCCTCGTTTCTCTTTGTCCTCATCCTTTATTCTGTCTTACACCCCTCTTCCCGCCCACCACTACTTCTCTCTGTCCTCATCCTTTATTCTGTCTTACACCCTTTTCCCGCCACCACTACTTCTCTCTGTTCTCATCCTTTATTCTGTCTTACACCCTTTTCCCGCCCACCACTACTTCTCTCTGTTCTCATCCTTTATTCTGTCTTATATCCTTTATTCGTCTATATACCCTTTATTCTGTCTTATACCCTTTATTCTGTCTTATATCCTTTATTCTGTCTTTATACCCTTTTCGTGTCCACCTCTGCTTCTAAACGAACGCGCAACTTCAATCTGACTCACCATCTGTTCCGACATGACAGTCAGCACCTTCGAATTCTAGCTCTCTGCGGGAGATAACTCTCGTCGCACTGCCACATTTCCGGTCAGAGGCACGTTCCGGCGATGCCTTGACAGGATTTGGGCTATGCAGTCAGTTTACCTCGTCAACAGTGGTTATTGGCAGAGTCTGATTGTCTGAAGAATCGTTTGTCGTGGTCTCACAGTTCCAGTTCCAGTTCTATCATAACTCACGTGACCTCAAAGTGCCATGTAGGGTCTGGCTTTATCTGACACTCAGTCATGTAGAAGACTGAAAGTCGAGGGATAAGCGCAAGAAAAGCATTGAACAGTTTCTTGCCACAAAATAAGTTATTTGAATGGAATAAGTAAATACACGAGGAAATAGGCACATGAACAGTCACAGAACAGTTCAAGCAAGTCAATGAAGCAAATTTGTGTTTTCATTGTTGGGGAAAACAGAAGGTGTGTGTGTGCGTGTGTGTGTGTGTGTGTGTGTGTGTGTGTGTGTGTGTGTGTGTGTGTGTGTGTGTGGGTGGGTGGTGTGTGTGTGTGTATGATAGGCCTACTGAACCCTGAATATCAGGCAAGATAAGTCAAAACTGGGAAACGAAGTGTAGTGAAAGCAGGTTAACAAGCTTAATTAAATAAATGGGATTTTCTTCTTTCAGATCGCATGCGAACATCATCCTCTTCCAGTCCCCCCCCCCCCACCCACCACTCCCCCTCCTCTGCTTTCTTCTGTCTCACCATCCTCTCTTGTGTGTGTGTGTTTTTTAATCCTCTTCCCTACCACGTCCATCACAGTTCGTCTTTCTCGTACTCCTCCTCCTTCTTTGTCTTCTCCTCTGCCCCCCCCCCCCCCCCCCCTCCGACACACACCACATTCCCTCCCCGTCTTCCTTTACTTGATCTCCCACTTCTTCCTCCTCTTTTTTTTTTTTCATCTCCTTCTTTTTTTTTAATCGCTTCCCTCCCCTCTGCTTCTTCCTCCTCCTTCCTTCTTCCTTTTCTTCATCAGCTTGTTTATCTTCCCATTTCTCTTTTCCGTTTTTCCCTGTGTCACGGACAAAAAAAGAAACAACCCAACTTGGGGATCGCCAGCCAATTTGTCTGCAAATT
>CM031628.1:25888576-25903576 GCA_018398815.1 Conus ventricosus
TATTCATTGTCCCGTCTTCCAGACGCAGCACGCAGACAGCGTGAGAGGCTCTGACCCGCTCGCCCCGTTTACCACCAGACAACAACGCACCCAGACAAATGGGATCCTGACAAATACAGCAGGAGATGTAGAAACGGAACTGTCGTATAGCAGGAGGAGTGGGGATGGGTGAGGAAATGGAAGAAGAAGAAGACGAAGAAGAAGAAGAAGAAGAAGAAGAAGAAAGAAGAAGAAAAAAGAAGAAGAAGAAGAAGAAGAAGAAGAAGACGAAGAAGAAGAAGAAGAAAACAACAACAACAACAACAACAAGGACAAGAACAAGAAGAAGAGCAAGAAGAACAAAAAACAGAAGAAGAAGAAGAAGAAGAAGAAGAAGAAGAAGAAGAAGAAGAAGAAGAAGAAGAGAAGAACAACAACAAGAACAAGAAGAAGAAGAAGAAGAACAAGAACAAGAAGAAGAAGAAGAACAACAACAACAACAACAACAAGGACAAGAACAAGAAGAAGAACAAGAAGAACAAAAACAAGAACAAGAACAAGAAAAATGAATTTATTTATTTGATCCATTGTACTTGTTTTTTTTTTTTTCCATTTGAGCTTCTTTCTGCCACTCTCAAGAAGATGTTCCTGCTTTTAAGGATACAGGGAACACGAATTCATCTTATGTTAATCATACTTTTGTTACATTGTTGCATTCATTCATTCATTCATTCATTCATTCATTCATTCATTCATTCATTCATTCATTCATTCATTCATTCCCCTATTTTTCGACTCATGAACTCGATTTGTTGTCATTGTACAATCGATCGAACAATATCCTCTTATAATCATCTGTTTATGAATTGCAAATCTGGTTTCTATTCATTCACAACGCGAGCAATAGTATATGATATTCTTGCTCACTCCTCTCTCCCCCACCCCCCTGTACCCCCACTTCCATCTTTCGCCTTGCCGTCTCCCATAGAATCAAGAGTATAGAAACAGATCCACAGAATCCTCAGACTATGGGGCAGTGTCCACATACCGTTAACGAGGCCGACTGTGCGGCAAGCCCTGCTAGCTCCGGTCAACTCAGAGAGAGATGGACTCTTGCCTCTAGCCGGAAAATGGGCCATCATGCGGAAGTGTGATGACAGTTGATCTCCGGAGCGGCACGTGGACGATGAGTCTCTGGGCTACATACAGTCTGACCATGTGGACTGCTACGTTGTGACGATCTGGTTAACCGGTGTTGATTGGCGGGTGAGACTGGTGCTGACAGTGTGACAACAAGACAAAGAGAGAGAGAGAGGGGGGGGGGGGGGGGGGCAAGAGTTGTATGAAGGAAAGAGGTGAATGGGGGAGGGATAAATGAGTACGTGAATGAGCGAGGGAATGAGGGGAGTGGGTTAGTTTAGTGTGTGAAGGAGTGAGTGAGATAACTGGTGGGGTCAACTGTACAAAACAGAAAAGTGACCAAGAGACAGACACAGCTTTTTTTGTTGCCTCCAGATATAGTGTGAATCATCCACATAACATTCCTGAATCGTTTTCTCTGAGAAAGCGACAAGTGTGTGATTTTGGTTTTGAATTTACTGTTATTGTACTATTACTATTACTACTACTACTACTACTATTACTACTACTACTACTACTACTACTACTACTACTACTACTACTACTACTACTACTACTACTACTACTGCTACTACTATTACTACTGCTGCTGCTGCTGCTCATACTGCTGCTGTTGTTGCAGCTGCTACAGCCACGACTGTGATTATTACTACCATATTGTAGGTTTACATGCTTGATCTTACAGAAGCCCTAACCGTTCACAGCAGATCACTGTATAGCAGTCACTAGTGCAGCGTAGGCACATATGAGGAAGTACATTCCCAATGCACAGCAAGATACCCTCTTAAAAAGGTACTGTTGACCATATCATGCAGACCGAAGGGGAAATGGCTGTTACTAGGATTTTGCCATGACGATGCAGATTAAAGGCTGGTCGGTATTTTTTATTTGATTTCTAAATTCAAGAGAAGCTTTCTTGGGTTTCTATTGTTATTATCATAATGAATACTTACACAGCGCCTATTTTCGGCTGGAGACTATGCTCTAAGCGCTTTACAGTCCACACTCGTTTACACAACGGCCCGCCTACCTGGGTAGTGCCGACTGAAGAGCTGCCAGCTGGCGCTTCATTCAGTCGTTTCCCGTGTTATCCAGTCTATATCATTCAATATCATTTACTCTATTTCCTTACTTCCTTCAATCTATGTCTTGCAATGTCCTCTAGGGTGCATGCTATGTGTGACGTGTCAACCATACCAACAGCCAAACTCGCCTTGTCTTCCGAAAGTTGTTGATGGGATTTTACGTGTGTGCAAAATGTTATGCGTGCGTTCACACACGGAACCTCGGTTTATAGTCTCATTCGAAGAACTGTATGGGAAATGGAATCAGAACCAATGTGAACTTCGAGGAGAAAATCCCCCTGTGCCGAACCGCCCCGACGGAAAATCGAACCCGCAACCCCAGGATCACCAAGATCACGAGTCCGGCGCTCTACCAACTGAGCTATTCCGTTGCGTGGCAGTAGCTATTCTAAAGATGGAAGGAAAGCTAGCAGGTGAAGCGAATGAGTTACCTTGAAAAGAAGGTAAGGAAGCGAATCACCTATGCGAGTTAGGAGAATGAGAGTGAATCCAACGTAGAACATTTGATCAGTGTTGTCTTCTGTAGTAATCTACACAGTGGATTCAGTGACAACGCAGAATGCACCAAACGAGAGTATCAGAGAAAATAAACAGGGAGAGACAGCAAGGCCAAAAGAGAAAAACAAAAGACAAGAATTTGAAGCTGCCCATATGGATGTCTTGCAATGTCCTTTAGGGCCCATATGGATGTCTTGCAATGTCCTCTAGGGCCCATATGGATGTCTTGCAATGTCCTCTAGGGCCCATATGGATGTCTTGCAATGTTCTCTAGGGCCCATATGGATGTCTTGCAATGTCCTCTAGGGCCCATATGGATGTCTTGCAATGTCCTCTAGAGCCCATATGGATGTCTTGCAATGTCCTCTAGGGCCCATATGGATGTCTTGCAATGTCCTCTAGGGCCCATATGGATGTCTTGCAATGTCCTCTAGGGCCCATGTGATGTCTTGCAATGTCCTCTAGGGCCCATATGGATGTCTTGCAATGTCCTCTAGGGCCCATATGATGTCTTGCAATGTCCTTAGGGCCCATATGGATGTCTTGCAATGTCCTCTGGGGCCCATATGGATGTCTTGCAATTTTCTCTAGGGAGTCACAAAAGTATGTTCATGGCCACAGAAAATTGTTCATTGCTTCTCTCTCTCGCTTTTCTCCTCTTCCTGTCTCCCACGTGACTGTGACTGTCGAAGTGCGATAAACGATTCCTTGGCTGTCAGTCTACCACACTCCGCCGTGGACGATGTAAATTGTCTGCTCAGGCTATGTCCAGTAAGGCCATTGTTAGCACGTGTCTCTGACCCTATATACCAACGTGCCTCTGTCAACCTCGGGTGATGTCAGTGGAGGAAGGACTAGCGCACAGCCCAAAACACACTCACAGCTTGCTTACGATCTCATTCATATATCATGCATTCGTCACATCAAACCACTAGTAAAGTCTATAACTTTACTACACATGTTCATAGAACGAACCATCAATGCATATGGAATCAAACAAAATAAAACATTCTCTCTTTCCTGAACTTCACAAAATCATTTGTCTAAAACATCATTAACTAACCGGGTATAAATAGATTTCTACTTTACCTGGCCAGGTGATCTTAACTATTCACGAATCACTGTCTTTTCTTTTCTTTTCTTTTTCTTTTCACTGTCACTTTCACAACACGACACAACTGCTGGCACTGGTGTTGGTCTACTTGCACCGGTCAAGCTGGACTGCTGGCACCGGTCAGGCTGGACTGCTGATGAAAGTGGCGCTGGCCAAGTATGAGTCGAACCCCAGTGAGGATAGAACAGTGACTATCAACATCGATCTGTTCTCCTTTCTTTCTTCCTGCATTAACGCATTGCACTCTCTCTCTTCTCTTCTAGTCTGCTCTTATCAAATGGACATGGTTGCTTTCTTTCTTTTTTTCTTTTCTTTCTTTTTCTTCTTCATTAGTTGCACACTCTCTCTCTCTCCACATCTCTCCTCATCCTTCCTCTGCAGACTATCTCATGCTAATCTCTCAACTTGGTTCTCTTCTCTCCTCCCCTCATCTCTCTCTCTCTCTGCCCTTCTCTCCTGCAGAGCTCCACTCAGAACCTCTCTCTCTCTCTCTCTCTCTGTTCGTTCTCCCCCCGTTCTCACGTTCTCTCACTCTCACATCCTTCTTATTCGTTCCGATCTGTCCAACAAGGGCGAGTACCATTGGTCAGTATTTTTACCCCTGACATCCCGAAGTTATCTCCCTCTAATTCCATTGGATATTCAAATCATGACAGTCACGCCTACACACCTTACTCTCTGTGGTGGTCAATTGGTCATTTAATTGATTAGCTAGATTTCACCCCCACCACACACTACCTTCCCCCCTTTCCTACTTAACTGGCGCCGTGTGGCTTAACTCGTGGACACTGGTCACTCTAAAGTGGCTAGATGAGTCTGGGTAGGCTCCAAGACGTTGGCCGGCAGACCAATCGAGACATTCGGCCAGACAGCTTAGTCCGTCTGGCAGACAGTGCTGTCTCCACGAGAGCTAAAAATAGCCTTTAATTGGCTGAGGCGACAGGTGAATGCGTCGTCAGCTATTTAGTCCGTCCGGTTGGACAGACCGTCTCTGTGGAGGATGAGATTAGCCTCCCCCCTCGTGCCCAAATTGGCTGAATCCGAACCATGGGCCGTCCGCCTGACGCCCAGAATATTTGCGTTAGAGCTTAAGTCCAACTGGGCTGGTGGTGATTGACCACGAATTTGGTTGAGTTTATTTTTGACCGTGACAGCCTCTGACAACAATGAGCCGTTGTGTAAAGTGGAAAAATAAGAGTTTTTTTCCCAGTACTGCACACGCCAAGTATCTGAGTCGTAATCAGACCGTGTTTGTTGCTGCGTGATAGGTGTTGGTTCCAGCTTGTGAAGAAAACTGGTAATACACTACTTCAATACAGTAAGTTGTGGTAAGGATGTGGTAGACAGGGCAGAGTAAGGAATAAGAAAAACGTTGCGAATCATGGAACTGAATATAGTATGCATGTAAGAGAGAGAGAGAGAGAGAGAGAGAGAGAGAGAGAGAGAGAGAGAGAGAGAGAGAGAGAGAGAGAGAGAGACAGACAGACAGACAGACAGACAGAAAATTAAAAAAAACCCAGAAGATTAGATGAAAGAGAAAGAAAAGAAAAGTACAGACAAATGCCTATTGAAAGAGAGAGAGAAGAGAGAGAGAGAGAGAGAGAGAGAGAGAGAGAGAGAGAGGAGAGAGAGACAGACAGACACAGAGACAGAGACAGAGACAGAGAGAGGGGAATGCATTTTTACCTCTTGAGTTCGTCAAAGCTCTCAATGAAATCATGTACTTTGAGACCAACCGATAGCAAGGCGCGATGTCAGTACTGTTATCAACGTCAACCTCCAAAGTTCATGACAGAAACGTGAATGAAAAAAAACTGAGAAAAAAAAGGGAAGCAGTCTGCAAAACATTCCGTGAAGTAAAGGGTGGGGGTGGGGTGGGGGGTGGGCAGGAACGAAGGAATAAGGAGGGAGATGGAGGGGGGTGGGGGTGGGGGGTGGGGGGACTGAAGTCCAGAGACCAGTCTCTGCAACCCGTTTCTAAACCATCTTTATCATGAGTGTCACAAAGGAATGTTCTGTCTCTAAAGAATGAGACTGAAGTAATAAAATATGTACTTATCATGTTTCATCAGCAGACTGTGACTACACCGCGAAATGATGGGTTGTTGGAGGATGGTAGCGCCTTCCAGAGAAAGGAGCTCACCATCACTAGCTCCATAACTAAGGAATTATTGGTGTCAGCATAGATATTTAATACCGTGTTTATTTGATTAAGCTGATATAACGTTTTCAAATACGCTCTTCACACCTTCGTTCTGCCTTTTTGTTTTTACTCTTTCTGCATTCCCCAACCACTTTTCTGTCACTGTTGTTTCTTTTATTCGTTTTTCTCCATCCTGTCTTCTGTTTTTCCTTCTTTCTTTCCGTCGTACATGTCCTTTCACATACAGGGGAGGTTTAACAAGACAGGACAAATCATATCTGCAATGTTGTGTACAAGAAGACGAGAAAACAACCAGCGAATTATGAAGTCGTATACATATTCGCACACTTCCAACTATTAATACACAGCGTAAGTCGTCTCAGCAAGCATATCATCATCATTCTTACGTTGGCAGCAAAATTCACTTTGATGATTTAATTTTTTTTAATAATCATTTACATGTCCTGTCTACAGGAGACGCACACAGACGGAGACAAATTCGCTGTGTTTCATCAATAAAGGACATCCTGGAAAAAAATGGAGATGGAAATGGAGGAATTTCTGCAGAAGGAGGTGAAGCAGCAGTGGGAGAAGAAGAAGAAGAAGAAGAAGAAGAAGAAGAAGAAGAAGAAGAAGAAGAAGAAGAAGAAGAAGAAAACAAGAAGAAGAACAAGAAGAAGAAGAACAAGAAAAGAAGAAGAAGAAGAAGAAGAAGAAGAAGAGAAGAAGAAAAGAAGAAGAAGAAGAAGAAGAAGAAGAAGGGAAAAAACAACAGAAAAATGAGCATATTTGATCTTCTTTTTGCAACTCCTTTGAATATTTTCAACGGGAGATGAATCTAGCTTTATGTATTAAAACTTTTATTATATTTTAATTGATTAATCCATTATCTTATTCATTCACTCACTCATTTGTTCGTCCCTTCATCCATCCATTCCCCCATCCATCCATCCGTTAATTAATTCATTCATTTATTCATCTACCCCAGTGTATTGAAGCCAGAATTGCGTTATACTGCCTTGCATAAAACATGATATGATCACCCGGTTCAGTTATCTGTTTGTTATTGGCCAGTCTGCTTTACAGTATTTCTAACCTCAAGCAATAGTAGAGATACGTGTTCACTTCTCTCTCGCTTGTCTGGTTTACAGCATTTCTAACCTCCAGCAATAGCAGAGATACTTGTTCACTTCTCTGTCGCTTGTCCTTTCTCTCTCCAATATAACCATGAGAACAAACACGCGGCAACTGAACCCTCAGACTATCAGGGTGTGTCAACACACCGTTAACGAGGTAAACCGCGCGGCCAGTCCTGCTCCAGGTCAATGCAGAGGTGGGCCCGTGCCTCGGACAGGAAACACGCAATCATGCGGAAGTCGGATGACAGATTTTGAGCAAAGACACTTTCCGACTCCGGGTTATTCGTGTTTCTGTATGTTCTGACTCAGAGTCTAATGAAATTTACCTGAGGGGAAAATTTTCGGCCAGCTACTGCTGGTCTTCACATCAGCCCAGACTGACTGGTAGTGTGGTGGAAGAAGAAGAAGAAGAAGAAGAAAAGAAGAAGAAGAAGAAGAAGAAGAAGAAGAAGAAGAAGAAGAAGAAAAAGAAGAAGAGGAAGAAGAAGAAGAAGAAGAAGAAGAAGAAGAAGAAGAAGAAGAAGACGAAGAAGAAGAAGAAGAAGAAGAAGAAGAAGAAGAAGAAGAAAAAGAAGAAAAAGAAGAAGAAGAGGAAAGAAGAAGAAGAAGAAGAAGAAGAAGAAGGAAGAAGAAGAAGAGAGAGAATAAGAATAAGCAACGGCTTGAAAGAAGCAATAGAAATCAGGAGAGAAAACCAAGCTTGAACAGAGACGGTGGCTATGATCTGCCCCCCCCCCCCCCCCCCCCCCCCCCCCCATTTACAAGTGTGTGCTGAACACCAATCACTCCACCAGCAATGACAACTCAGAGGACACCAACAGCCACCACAACTACCAGTCAGTCTGGCTGATGAAGACCAGCCCGAAAATTTCCCCTCAGGTAAATTTCATTGGACTCGAGTCAGAACACACAGAAACCTGACGACAGATATGTACGGAACAGAACGTGACGAGTTTTGCAGGCTGCAGTTCGACCATGCAGCTGAGACGACGTGATTAACCTGCAGCCATCAGCGGGTATGACTTTTGCTTCACTTTTTACCCATCACTATTACCTTTCACCTATCTCGGAGTCTTGAAAACCGTTGGGGCGCCACAGAAGACTTCGCACCCAGCTTCCTCCACTCCTCCCGTTCTCAGACGCTCTTGGCAGTTGCTGAGTGTGAGGCAAGTCCATGCACTGATGTTGTCCTCCCATCTCCTTTTCTGTCTTCCCTCTCCTTCTGCTCCTCGCACCGTTCCTTGTAGAATGGTTTTGGCAAGTCCTGTTGATCTTCATGTATGACCATAATCATCTCATCTTCCTTCTTTTCCCTGTGGACAACGAGTCTTCGTAGGGTCCGATGGCTTGCCTTACCATGACTTGAACTCCAAGTTGGTAATGTGGTTTTTGTACGAGACGCCAAGGATCTTGAGGAAGGCTCTCAGCTCTAACGCCCTAAAACAGGTATGTACTTCGTTTTTTTATCGCCAGGATCAAGAGGTTCATTAAATCATGTACGTACTTTGTTTTTAATCACTAGGGTCAATAATACATAGCTGTGTTGAAAGGTTAAATGTCAGATATGAAAGGATGTTTTTTTTTTTTTACAGAAGTGAAACATGGTGGCAAATCCAACATATTTGGTGTGAGCTTTGATAATGAGAGTCGATCAACTGTATATTTATTTTGTCCACCAGCGCTGTGTTCAGCATTTCAGGCCCAGCTGAATCAATGACGAGGCAGACTGCAGATAGGCAGAGGAAACACACTGGGAGGTCAGTGACGAGGCAGACTGCAGATAGGCAGAGGAAACACACTGGGAGGTCAGTGACGAGGCAGACTGCAGATAGGCAGAGGAAACACACTGGGGGGTCAGTGACGAGGCAGACTGCAGATAGGCAGAGGAAACACACTGGGAGGTCAGTGACGAGGCAGACTGCAGATAGGCAGAGGAAACACACTGGGAGGTCAGTGACGAGGCAGACTGCAGATAGGCAGAGGAAACACACTGGAGGTCAGTGACGAGGCAGACTGCAGATAGGCAGAGGAAACACACTGGGAGGTCAGTGACGAGGCAGACTGCAGATAGGCAGAGGAAACACACTGGAGGTCAGTGACGAGGCAGACTGCAGATAGGCAGAGGAAACACACTGGGAGGTCAGTGACGAGGCAGACTGCAGATAGGCAGAGGAAACACACAGGAACACACTGGGAGGTCAGTGACGAGGCAGACTGCAGATAGGCAGAGGAAACACACTGGGAGGGATCCGGACAAGAAACAGACAGAATAGCAAGTTACTCGTGGATGTTTGCACTCTGGTCCAGAGAGGTCACAGAAATATTCCCAATGGCAGAAAAAGGTTAAAATGTCTCTTCTGCTGTTCTCCACTGTCTGTCTCCCTCGTGACCGTGACTATGGAAGCACGATAAGCGGTTCCTTAGACCATCAGAGTCGGTAAACACGCAGCTGACGACGTACATTGTATGGTCACCCAAAGTCCTTGTCAATGCACTCTCAGCTCGCGCCTCTGACCAGAGAACGTGCTTCGGACCACAAAATGAGCTATTGTATGGACGTGAGGAAAGAGTTATTCCCCCGTGCTGCACGCGCCACGTGACTGACTTGTAATTAGACTGTATTTGTCGCTGAGTCCCAGGACTGGGATTAACCCATTGTGAGGTAGACTGGTGATGCACGGCTGCCTGGAAGCTGAGCTGTGGCAGAAAACATATGGTAGGGTATAATTAGGAACGACAAAAAAGTCAATTGATGCCAGTCGGCCACGCAGACAAACTATAATTGAGTGCGTGTGTAGGAGAGAGAGAGAGGGAGAGAGAGAGAGAGAGAGAGAGAGAGAGAGAGAGAGAGAGAGAGAGAGAGAGAGAGAGAGAGAGAGAGAGAGAGAGAGAGAGGGAGAGAGAGAGAGAACGAACGAACGAACGAATTTTATTTTAAGAGGTAGTGGACTAAGCATAAATGCTTTTTTACATCCTGCCCTCTGGGCAAGAAAGGAAAATCGATATACAGTAAAAAGCAAATCAAACAAATACATGAAAAAAATGCAACAATGACTTGCATGAGAACCTTTGACAAAAACAAAGAAGAAAGAAGACAAAGAAACCAATAAACACCACACCACCACCACTGCCAACAACAACAAGAAAAAATGATCAGGGCAAGGCGGGGAGGAGAGAGAGAGAGAGAGAAGAGAGAGAGAGAGAGAGAGAGAGAGAGAGAGAGAGAGAGAGAGAGAGAAGAGAGAGAGACGGTGTATTGATGATAGATTGGAGCTGCCCACCTATCTGAACAAGATTCCAAGCTCATCAGTCTGGTTGGCACCCATCGCTCCTACATCAGATTCCAACTCTGCACATCTCAATCTCACCAGAAGATGGGCAGGTCTCAACGATCCCACCGATCGTTATGTGTACATGAGCTGTAAATCCTGCCATCAGTCATCGGCAAAGTTCACCCAACAGAATTCAGAATATTTCCGCCTCTGCAGACTCCTGTGCAGCGAATACGATCTCTAACAAATGTCTCCAGCAACTGTACATTCTCGTCCGTGAAACCCTCATCTGCAGCAAGTATTATGTCCAGAACGTAGATGCAACACTGCCCTCCACCTCCCAAAGAAACGGGCAGACCCACTGTCTGTCGTCTCATCCATCACAATTCACTCCCCACCACACGCAGGATCCTTAAGTCCAGCTGGAACAGGTACGAAAACACATGATTGATTTCCGACATGATTCTTTCTTTCTTTCTTTCTTTCTGCGTACTCCTGCGGACACTCCCTGTATAGACAGGCAAGTATTAATCCCATCTGCCCAACAAAGGGAGTGGAGTTTTGTGTGTATGACCGATTTTTATCCCGCCATTAAGGCAGCCATACACCATCTTCGGGAAGGTGCATGCTATGTGTAACGTGTCATCCATACCAACGGCTAAACTGGCCTTCTCTTCCGAAACTTGGTGATGGGATTTTACGTGTGTGCAAGTTGTTATGCGTGCGTTCACACACGAAACCTCGGTTTATAGTCTCATTCGAAGGACTGTATGGGGAATGGAGTCAAAACCAATCTTAACTCCGAGGGAAAAATCCCCCTGTACCGAAATTCGAACCCGCAACCCCAGGATCACGAGTCGAGTCCGCTGCTCTACCAACTGAGCTATTCCGGCCCCTCCGACAAGATAAAACCTGAAAGACACAAATTGTCTGGTCCACATTCTCAGGACAGGACTCCACCACCATCTGGCCCCTTTGCCAGCCACAAACTTCTACGTGATCTTAATGGCTCACACAATATCAAACAGCCATTAGTACACCTAGTCCTCAGCATTGGACACCCCATCCGTGCCCAGTTTAGGGACGATAGCACATAGAATAACAACAAAAAACTGAACCATAATCATTACTAAAACATGAGGAAATCGGAATACAACTAACACTGAAGAACAAGAAAATAACCATCCTATAAAAGGCCAATGGAGCATGACCATCATTGAAATATGAGGAATCTGAAACAAGGCCACCATTGAATGATTAGGCAACTTCAAAGTAGCGATCACTGGAGAACTGGTATATGAAAACATATCCATAATTGAACGAAAGAAAGCAAACTGTAACATCGCCATCATGGAACAATGAAGAAACTGGAACATACCCATTACCAAAGGACAGGAAAAGTGGGAGGAACATGCCAGAAAGTGGTCTCCTAACCTTGGCCAATGGTTGAAAAGCATTATACTTCTTTTTTGGATGTAGTCTGTACGTCAGATATGATAACATGATTACATACAGTGTTTCACGTTTCAACAAGCTTGCAAAGTGACGTGATTTTTTTTCGAGCTACATCTATTTATCATTTCAGGCAAGGAGGTTATGTTTTCACTGCTTTGCATTTTACAGTTTGTGAATAGCGTGATGACAAACAAGTAAACTTCAGGGTGGATTTATATCAAAGGACCGGTACAGATTTGCAATTCACTTTCTTCAACATTTAAAAATAGGGTATGTCTTGACATTTCCGTACTTTTCTCAGGAAATAACGCATCATTCAATTTACAAGAGACAAGATGAGGATAAAGCACGTCAAGTTTATTACATGTATAGATGTCTACGATTTTATCAGATTTAGCGCATAATCGGAGAAAATCGTAGATCCTGTAAGCATGATAAAATTCATGGGTGGAAGAGAGAAGAGGTGGAACTGATCGACCGTGGCGGAGGTCTGCATTCTCTCTGTAGTGCCCTGTGGATGTGACCTGGCTGGTGGTGGAGGTCTGCATTCTCTCTGTAGTGCCCTGTGGATGTGACCTGGCTGGTGGTGGAGGTCTGCATTCTCTCTGTAGTGCCCTGTTGATGTGAACTGGCTGGTGGTGGAGGTCTGCATTCTCTCTGTAGTGCCTTGTGGATGTGACCTGGCTGGTGGTGGAGGCCTGCATTCTCTCTGTAGTGCCCTGTGGATGTGAACTGGTTGGTGGTGGAGGCCTGCATTCTCTCTGTAGTGCCCTGTGGATGTGAACTGGTTGTGATGGAGGTCTCCATTCTCTCTGTAGTGCCTTGTGGATGTGACCTGGCTGGTGGTGGAGGTCTCCATTCTCTCTGTAGTGCCCTGTGGATGTGAACTGGCTGGTGGTGGAGGTCTCCATTCTCTCTGTAGTGCCTTGTGGATGTGACCTGGCTGGTGGGAGGTCTCCATTCTCTCTGTAGTGCCCTGTGGATGTGACCTGGCTGGTGGTGGAGGTCTGCATTCTCTCTGTAGTGCCCTGTGGATGTGAACTGGCTGGTGGTGGAGGCCTGCATTCTCTCTGTTGTGCCCTGTGGATGTGAACTGGTTGGTGGTGGAGGTCTGCATTCTCTCTGTAGTGCCCTGTGGATGTGAACTGGCTGGTAGTGGAGGCCTGCATTCTCTCTGTTGTGCCCTGTGGATGTGAACTGGTTGGTGGTGGAGGTCTGCATTCTCTCTGTTGTGCCCTGTGGATGTGAACTGGTTGGTGGTGGAGGCCTGCATTCTCTCTGTTGTGCTCTGTGGATGTGAACTGGCTGGTGGTGGAGGTCTGCATTCTCTCTGTAGTGCCTTGTGGATGTGACCTGGCTGGCTACTTCACCCACTGGGACAAAGACAGACTATGAATGAGACAGACCAAGAGACAGACTCTCACAGAGATTAAGATTGTGACCGACATTAAAATCGAGTGGTAACTAAAAAGGAGACAAAGACGAAGAGAGAGAGAGAGAGAGAGAGAGAGAGAGAGAGAGAGAGAGAGAGAGAGAGAGAGAGAGAGACAGAGACAGAGACAGAGAGACAGAGAGAGACAGACAGACAGACAGACAGACAGACAGACAAAAACTGAGATGGAGAAGGAAATCTACAACAGTGTACACCTTTTCTGTATGAGGAGCAACAAATATTCTTTACCATCTGCGTGTGCATGAACCCATGGTTTACATTATAACACATAGTGAATATTCATTTCTGCATCCTGTGGGTATGGACACGCCTATACTTCTTTTAAAGAAAAATTGATGAGTATTCCCTTCTGTAGAGAGTCAGTGGGCACACACATACTTCTTTTATAGGAAATTTGCTAAGTATTCGTCTCTGTACATAGTCAATGTGCATACACCACACTTTGTATCGGAAAATTGATGAGTATTCCTCACTGCATCAAGTCGGTGTGCACACACCGACACTTCTTTCATATGAAAATTGATGAGAATTCTTATGTGTGTAGAGTCGGTGTGTACACGGCCATATTACATTTCTGGTAAAATTGATCAGCATTCCTTTCTATATACAGTCGGTGTGCACCCGCCGACATTGTTTGCAAATAGGAACATTGATAATTATTCTTTTTTGTGTGTGAAAAGTCAGTGCGCACACACCATACTTCTACAATGGGATTGCTTCGGGTTAAGTGTAAGTGCGCTCAAATTCTCACCATACAAACATTAAAAAATTATTATGATTTGTTTATGTCCTTTTCTTTAAATAAACAATTTCTTCAACAAAATATACGAATATGGACAACAACGAAAGTTCACGACAATCAGGAAACACAGCAGAATTGCAAGTTCTGACCGTTTGAATGTATCTGGGCGCACGATCCCTCATGGCACTCAGAAAAGGTCAGAGCGGGTGATGTTTCTGTGGAAAACATTGTGACAAACCGAGCAGGCTTCTTGGAACAAACTGGGCAGTGTCGGCGTCTTAGTATGTGCAAACGCGGTGTCTAAATCGGGATCTGCCATTCACCCCACCCTGTTATCCTCTCAGCGAACGTTCTCTCGGCAGTTCAGTTCAGTTCAGTTCAGTTCAGTTCAGTGGTCTATGTAATGTCTTTTCATAGCCAGATGATATTAGACACTCGTTAAATTAAAAAAAAAAAAATCAAAAAACAAAACCAACTTCACACTCAACTTACCTAGTACTTGCAAAGCCACATCTGATATGTGCATATTTACATAAGTGAAATACCCTAGTGGTACACAAAGTTGTGATCTTTACAAAAATGTTGCAAACCTGTGACTGTAATAACCATGGCAATTTCAGCAACACATGAACCATATAAGACAGTATTGACATTATCAAAGTTATTCCTCTCAATACCTGATAGAGTGAGGTCAACACTAACCATGCAAACAAAAGATGACGCACAGAAATGTTTTCTCTGCAGACACAAGTAATACCATAAGAATATTTAGCGTTCCAAGTATTCAGTCTTAATTTAGGAATTAATCTAACAATGTGCCTTGGGCACAATGGTAAAGTAGCCATGTTTTGACTAAAATTCTGCTTATGTATATACTTTTCCATAGCTTGGATTAATTCACAAGAGGACAAATCTAAGGCTATGAATCGTTGTGACGCTTGTTCGTTCACTTGCATAGCTCGGTTGCTGGACACACAGAC
>CM031628.1:25906957-25921957 GCA_018398815.1 Conus ventricosus
GACCATCGGTCTCGAATTCCTTCCTTCCCTTCTCCCAGACTGGGGCCCCTTATTCTCGCCCCCGGACGACCGATTTTAGACCATTGCAGGTTCTTCTTCCCCGACATCTCATTCTCCTCTCACTTCTATTCTCGCCCGGAACGAAGACACACTCTCTGTCCGGTTCGCGCTTTGCGGAGTATAGGAAACGCACGAAATCTTCTCGTTCCAAGCAGCGCCACCTGTTTCTCTCTTACAACGAGGTTATAAGGAGGACATCAGGCGCTCTCAATCTCTCGATGGCTGAGAGAAGTCATTAAAGCTGCGTACGCGAGACCTGAGGGGGATTTGGCTGTTTTCTCACCTAGACCTCATGAGATTAGGGCATGGGCGTCTTCGCTGGCAGTAGCTCATAATGCCAGCATTCAGGGTGTGCTAGATGCCGCATATTGGCGGTCCCCTGGCACCATTCATCCAATTCTACCTGCGCGACGTTTCTCGTCTGCGTGATGATGGGTCTAGGGGCATCGCATCAGCTGTGGTGGCGCAACATTCCATCTCCGCCACACGATCCGGCCCTTCTTGCTCCTCCAGGCGGTAACCAGGTGAGCCCTCCTCAGGTAGTGCGACTCTGCATTAGTGAGCCCGGTATAGTATGTGTAATTAAAAGGAAATTTTCATTCTAAAATTACGTTTAATCTAACATACTTACCGTGGCTCACGCAGAGACCCCTCCCCGCCTTCCTGGTTCCATCAGGAGTTCTCAGTCAGGTTTTAATATACCTCGAAAAGAGGACTGTTTCTGAGCATGCGCGAGGCACGAGGCCCTTTCAGGGGTTTTGTTGTCCGTACGGACTTTATTGTATACGGGGCAGGGATAGCAAATTGCTGCCGCTTATTGCATTAGTGAGCCACGGTAAGTATGTTAGATTAAACGTAATTTTAGAATGAAAATTTCCTTATTCTTTTATAACTGTCCCATTAAGTTCATCCTTCATCTTTCCATTACGAGGCTTCGTACTTTCTTGTTTACAGTTGAATGTAAAGGACTGTCTTTGGGATAGTCGCATGTGTCGTACCACCCATCAGTTCCTTTAGCCACTTCTGCTTCTAAGTCTTTGTAAAAGTCTTCTGTGGGAACGTCTAGAATAAAAGAAGTCAGTGTCTGTGTAAAGGACTCTTGCTTCTGGGTACAGTGGTTTAAAGTAGTCGTACAGAAATTCTAACATTAATAACTTTGACAGCTCTAATACAGTAAAGCCGATAAACACACGGCTGTCCAACTTAACATCCTTTTTCTTCATCGTAATGCCAACCAAGCTGTCGTTAAATCTTCTAAAGTCTTGATAGTTAGGTTTAGAGGCAAACTTAATTGCTTGGTTTTCTTTTGTAACTAATTTCACATCTTTACGCTTGTGTGGATTTTCCATAGTTTTGCCAAAACAGCTGTTGTTCATCAGTTTAAAGAAGTCTTTTTCTGAAGCATCAGTAGCTTGGGTTCTAAGATCAGTATTCTTCTTGATGTATGGCCTCATAAAGGGCTCTTGGTCAAAAGCAATGATTCTATGAACGGCAGTCAGCTTTAATCCATGCTTTAGTAAAACTGTAGGAGTCTGTATGACAACATACTTAGTTTTGTGGCGAAGATTGGGAACAAGTTTAGGAGGTTCAATGGGACATCTTTAATCTTTCTGCGGCCAGAGGATAATCGTTGTGGAGGTCATGCAGTTCACGAGGATATTCTAAGTCTACTTCTAGAATAAACCCGTGCTGTTGATCTGACGTTAAACTGTCCAACCACTTTAATGCCCTTGAATATTATTTGTACCATGTCCAGTGTACATCCTGAAGTTACGTAATGGAAGCGGTTGACTCATGGCCCATCCATACAGATTGTTGGCATCTAAGTAACATTAGATAGTTGGATGGTTTAGTGGGGTCATAGTCGTCTAAATACTTGTTGTTGGCTTTGCAGTAAGGATGTGAGGCCTGCTAATACCTCCCCTCAGCCATCTTCAATCATCTGAAGTGTGGGTAGATCAGAAATTAAATCAATCTGGATGTTTGTAGACTTTAAGAAGGCGTCCCAAGAAAGGACAGGCGCAGAGATGTAATGTGATGAGTCTAGACAGTAATGTTTCATGCATGTAGATCTGTAATTCTGAAAGACGTCTGCTAATAAACACACGTCAGCCAATAAATATTGATCATGATAATCACCCATTGTTTGACAGTGTAATTCTGTCCAGGCTTTCTGTGCGTATTCATAGTCAGCATCAGTTATGTCTTTGCCTCTAAGACTAGAAAAGAAAGCGCCTTAGGGGGAAGCGAGTCTTCATCAAACCTATCCCACGAGTTCATGTATTCATAAGGGTAAACTCCTTTACGCACTAAAGATGGGTCAAAGTATGTTTAGTGATTGGAAAGTCTTGTAGAGATCCCGCTAACTTATCCAAACTCCCCATCAGATGTTGGGCTGAGTCATAAAAGGATAAACAGTCAAGCGTAAAAGTCATGTACTTTTCTGAAGATGTGCAATGCAGGTAACCCTCTTTATATTCAGAAGTCACTGCTTGCATGATGAAATGAGAATCGTAGCCTCGTAGGTTATGAAGAAGATAGGCAGTTTCCATGTCTTAGGGTCAACCTTAAGTTGAAGATTACAATTGTTGTGTGCGGCCCCTCTGAACTTTCCAGTAATGTGATTGTGGTCTCTTACAGTACGTCTTACTGTTAGGTGTTAGCTCTAAGCCGCAAATCCAACAGTGCGTAGATGAGTCATAGCGTTCTGGGTCTTCAGGGGTCATAACAATGCCTGAAAGATTTAGTTGGTTGGATAACTGATTGCGAAGTTGTTTGATCTGCTCTAAAATCTACTAGCTGCGTTGGGGCCTTGTAAATCTCGGGTGTCGTGTGTTGACCGTCTGACCTAACAACAATTAAACGCATAAGAACAGATCTGATGGTGGGTTAATAGGGTTGTTTTTTGTTTCTTGCTGTTTGTGCACCATAGTACTGTGGTAAGAGCGATTCAAAGTCAGCATAAACCACGTACGGACTCATCTGCATTTTGTGTATATTCTTAAAACTAACTTTAGACCTGGTTTAGGTGTGAGGAGTTTGGTTTCACGTCTACAAAACTTTTACATGAGTTCTATGACTGGCAGCTGCTTCTATAGTTGGGATTACTGACCAACACCTTCTACAAAGCTCTTGTTTAGATTTATCCTTTGACGTATAGCCATAAGTCTGCTTATTGTTCTGATTAATACATAATGACTCTTAGGGCCGTCTGCAAACAGTATCAAATTACATGTTTGTTAAGCGGCTCGCCTAAAGTAGGGGCGTTGGGAGAAATCCTTAGAGGGACTAGATTGTCTACTACAGACCATGTGTATACGTTTACAGTGATTGGTTTGTTTTGCTCTTCAAACTGAGATATGCTGTTTATACTTACTGGGAAGGTTATGTTATCAAAGTTTAGCTCTTGCTTATATTGTTCATAATTGGAAACTCTGTTTGCATGATTTTTTGACAGGATGTAAATGCGCAAAAACACACCACATAAAACACATGCTGTCAGAATTATGTATGTTTAAGACTGCTCGTTTTTAACTCTAACTCTTTTGGGAGAGGAAGGTAAGAATTGCCAACTATAGGATAGAACTTTGTTTGTCTTAATATAATTTGAAGGACTGTTCCTTCAGACCAACCAGAACCCTTAACTTTGCTCCTCACTTGCGTGGTTAAACTGTGTAAGCATGTAGTCAGCCCAGTTAGAGTTAAAGTCGTGATAGCTGATTACTTCTTTCTGTCTAGTTGAAACCCAAACTTCCATGCTACTATCATCAGGTGTTATATAATCAATCAGAACGGTCAACAGCACTTTTACTGGCGGCTCCATCTGAAGAGACTCTGGGATTTTAGAGATAGCATGTGCTACGCTTTCATGAACATTTGTAGGGTTAATAATATTCATTTCTACTTCGCCAAACATATTGCCTAATTGTTTGTCACTACCAAATAATATTTCTTCCATCGTATATAGTTTTTCGTCCTCGCATTTACTTGTGGCCGTCATTTTTAAAGCCACAATATTTACGTAAATTAAAAAATAAATGTATATAAAAGTAAGTAAAACACCGCTTTTATTCTTCGCCCAAGCATTGCAACACTTCAAGACACGTTAACCTTACAATAACACCCGCCAATATTTTAGCTTTTTCTGAATCACTACAGTCAATGTTCATTACTTTAATTGCTTCATTAACCAGTTGAGCGCCTTTAGTCAGTCAGCTGACGCGGAAATAAAAGTGCTTTCCATGTGCCTATGGGCATTCCATTGACGTCATGCATTTTTCTTGAATTTTCATTCGTTACTATTTCTATCAACGGACTCAAATAGAGTTTGCGTAGACAGCCTTATATGTCTGTAGTCTTAAAATAATATGTAAATGACCACACGTGAGGGGAAAGCCCATTTATTCTCATCACTGACTGGCTGACCACCCAGCACACTTCGTCTCGCTTGCAACAATGGCGGCACAACCTTCGACAAGCCCAGCGACCAAATCAACGTATTTACACAGCTGAGCAGGCTCTGCTGATGATTTTTGACAAAGACAATAATCTTTTATTCAACGACTCACTCGAGCATGAAGGTAAGATAATGATAGTGGTGGAATTGCCGACCATATTCGTCAGTTATTGAGTAGGGCTCTGTGACCTCAGTGTGTGTTCAGCTGACAGCGTCAGTCGAACGAGCCAGCCAAGTGTGTACTCTGCACTGCGTGCTAGTGTCCAGTGATGTGAAAGTCGGCGTGAGAGGGGAGCGTGGCTTGCTCGCGGCGTGACACAGTGCAGACGGAAAGGTAGGGGGATGAGGGGTGAAAGAGGGGTTGAAGTCGAGCAAGGGGTGTGGTGGGGGAGAGGGGGGGGCGTGGTCGTGGACTGGTCAGTTTGCATCGAGTGTGAGCGTCTTGATAGACTTCCAAACTGTTTTACTTTCATTTACAGGTGTAGTGTGACAATACAAACTTTATTTTCAACTTTTTTGCTGTGTGTTCTTGTTTGGATGTGAAGATGTCGTGGTAAATACATATGTTTTTGATCGTGCAAAAAAAATCTATCCAAATCTAAATGCCTAAATACTTTTTTATTATCAAAATTAAAACAAAAGAAGGACAGATTCAAAATCTTCATTCAATTTCCTTCAAAAATGATATCAATTTCATTTTTTATCTTTTGTAGTTTCTGAGCTAGAATTTTTTGTTAATTATCACCCCTAAATCATGAGATTTCCCTGGCACCTGAGGAACACCTTTGTTTGTACTATTTTTAGGCACTGAACGGGTTAAATAGTTCACTATGGGCTTTTATTATACTGTCTACATCATTCTCAAACCCAAATTCACTAAAATTAATGTTTAATACTTTCATTGTTTCGTCAAATAATTCATTACAATTCTTTAAATCAGATTCACTGAGTTCGGCAGCCATTTTAAAATCTAAAATAAATAAAAAAATTAATTGTAAATTCTGCTGTTATTAATAGTCTTTTCTAATTGTAAAACCAGATCTTCATTAAAGCAAATAGTTACTCCTTCAGGGCAGGTAGAAACAGTCAGATTAGCATCTTCAGAAGCCATATAATCAACTAAAATGGCAAACAACTTTATAGCCGGATGGGGCCAAAAATCTGGCATTTTACTAATGGCCTGTTTCACGCTTTCTCGTATATTTATGCGATCAAAAAGATCAGTAATTAATTCTTCAAACCTACTCTTTAACTCTTCTCTATTAACCTCCCAATCCAACTCGTAAAGTATATTAATAAGCTCTGTAGCTACTTCAGGCTTCATTTTTAAACCAAAATAAAATTATAAATTAAAAAAATTAATTAATTAATTAGTTTCTCTCTCCCTCATTCACTCCCACATCTCTCTCACCCCCTCATTCACTCCCACATCTCTGTCTGTCTGTCTGTCTGTTTCCTTCTTTGGCTGTCTGTCTGTCTCCACCTCTCTCCCTCTCTCTCTCATTCACACACGCACTCTCTCTCCAACACACACACACGGAATCATTCACACAATAAACAGGACGGTGCTTGTGGGGGAAGGTGAAAGGGGCTTTTTGTGGTTCACACTTGAACAACGTAAATTCGAGACAGCCGCCAAAAGCACTTATCAAAGTCCTGAATATTGATCACAGGATCTCTTTCAAAGTTCTATCGGCGGCCGCCTGAAAAGGCAGCCTTTGTAAGTGAAGCGGAGCGTAGGCACAGCTCAAGCCAGTCGGCGGTTATGCATAACCGTTACTATTTTTAGACCCACGTCATGCGTTTGTTGCTTTCATGAGAGTCTTGCAGCAGAACCGGCCTTCAGCAAAACAGGCGTAATTTCAGTTATGTTTTTCAGCTTCATAAAAGAACCTTCGTCAATCGACTCATAAACAAGTTGCTCTACAAAACAATTACGTAAAAAAAGCGTCCAGTTCACTTACTGTTATTTCACGTTTTCCTTGCTTTGCTTCCAAAAGATCTAAACCCTCTTTTTGGCCGGGTTGGAAACAAAGCAAAACCCGCGTTAAACACGTCTTTCACTGGTAGGCGCCATGAGCAGAAATGGCGGCAGCTTCCAAGCTAACTTTGGTGCCCAGCAGAAATGATGTCACCCCCTGTCGATTGGTTAAACGCGCACACGTAACAACTCCGCCACATCACGTGTGCAGACCTCCTGAGCAGTGGAGCGTGCAGCAGGTCCAGTCAGCAATATTGATTAGAATCGGTCTGAGACAGGACTGTCAAGCCATATAAATTTTTAGTTGATTTTATGTCTCTGGAGAGAATGTAAATATACGGGTTCACGATCACCCATGTTATTCTGCACGGAAACCCCCGTTTTAAAGTACTGATTACGTCAATATTTGACAGTTTTGGCATGTTAATTTTGTTTAAAAACAGGTGTTAAATTTGGCTAAAACTAATATGTGATGGACGTGATTTGTATGTGAAATAGGGGGTTTTCGGGCAGAATAACATGGGTGGTCGTGAACCCGTATATTTACATTCTCTACTAGCGAGAAAGCAAACGGAAATCAGAGAGAGAGAGAGAGAGAGAGAGAGAGAGAGAGAGAGAGAGAGAGAGAGAGAGAGAGAAGATACAGAAAGAAAAACGACTTTCGTCTTTACTGTGTGAGAAAAGCTACACAACACTAGCATAAAAAAATCCAGGATCACATCCTACCCACATCATCCACATCCCTCTGTGACTTAGGTTCTTAGCCAAAGAACCATTCATTTCAGGCCAGCCTAAAACATTGACGTACAGGGTAAAGTGAAGCAACTGATCGATATTGGGCAATTCTTCTTTTCTTTTTTTCTTTTTTAACACCAAAGTCCAATCCTTCCTTTCTCTGGAACAAGACACAGAAGAGGAAGTTGCGCCTCAGATAAATCCCCCGTGAGGCTCCTCTTCCAGACCAGCAGAGAAGTACTCAGCAACCAGCGACACACAGCCGGTTCCACCTTTTTCTGCCTCTGTCTTTTGGTTCTGATGCTGATAGACACTTTGCTTTTATATCGACTGCTCTTTGCTTGCCTGTGATCTATTTTGAAAGAGGTGAAGCAGATTAAGACCAGTTAGTAGCATCTTGAAGCTGGTTGTTCTTGTTTTTGTTTTTTTGTTTACTTCTCCGCACTGTGCACTTGAGGCCAAGCTGCTTTGTTGGGAGTAAATAGATGGAAAGGTGAAATATTTACCATGGTGACAATATGAAATTTTGAAGAAGAAAAAAAAAAACAAGAAAAAAAACGGGTGCGTACGGTCCTTGTCCACCCGCACCCCCCCCCCCCCCTCTCTCCCCCCTTTTCCCCCTCCGATTCAGCACCGTTCATTGGTCTATATCCATGTGTGCGGTAAGTAAGTCTCTTTGTGTGCGTGTATGTGTGTGTGTGGTGTGTGTGTGTGTGTGTGTGTGTGTGTGTGTGTGTGTGTGTGTGTGCGTGCGTGCGTGCGTGCGTGCGTGTGTGTGTGTGTGTCTGTCTGTGCATGTGTGCGTGCGTGCGTGCGTGTGTGTTTTGTGTGTGTGAGAGAGAGAGAGAGAGTGTGACTGTGTGTATGTGTGTGGTGTGTGTGTGTGTGTGTGTGTGTGTGTGTGGTGTGTGTGTGTGTGTGTGTGGAGAGAGAGAGAGAGAGAGAGAGAGAGAGAGAGAGAGAGAGAGAGAGAGAGAGAGAGAGCATGTGTGTATGAGTGCGTTGTTGAGATAGAAAGAGATTTGATTGATTGATTGATTGATTGATCTTTAATACGCAACGATGAAGATTTTAGGCCAAGGCCTAGTCTTACAATCTGTCCTTGTCATGCCTAGCTTGATGCATTGATGCATGAACAGCCATTACATCACATGTTCAAACTATTTGAAATTGTTTTAACTCGTGTTCCATTATCTTGAACCAAATAATGCTTAGCGTCAGTTTTACCCTTTACTTCAATATTTGGGCGGGCCTGTAATGACAGAGAGAGAGAGAGAGAGAGAGAGAGAGAGAGAGAGAGAGAGAGAGAGAGAGAGAGAGATCCTTCCATCTTCTATGGGATTCTGTAAAATCCCTAGTAAGCGCCCAGTACCAGACAAACGCCCACTCCCAGTTTTGGCTGAAAGTCGTACAAAGGGGTCACTACCTTGCAAACGCCCATACATATTTTCTTCTTAAAAGACAGTAGACCTATTTTGTACGATCGATTTCTTCACACTGTTCCATAGCTCGCCTTCTCTTTTTCATTGGTGAGGGTGGGGAATAAAATTGCGTATTTTTTTCAGTGACGTGTTTCCGGCCAGTCACTCTGTGCAGAAGTTCTGGTTCTCGACGCAGTGGAAGCAGTGAACGATGTGGTGTAATGGTCTCATACTAGATTATCATGCCGGAGCGCAAGTCCTACACTGTGTCTTACAAATTGAAAGTTTTAAGTTACCTTGATAACGAAGCAGCAGGCAATGTTTCGGTGTGTGCACGAGAAGTTTCTGTGGATAGAAAAAGAATTCGAGAGTGGAGGGAAAACAGAAACATATTAGAACAACAATGCGGAAAAGAACAGGGAAAACGGAAGTTGTCTGAAGGACCGCCACTTAGATCTGAAGATGGGGACCAAGGTGTGATGCAATACTTGAGGATGAACGAGCTGAAGGAAGAGTGGTGAGGAATAAAGACTTAAACGCCAGGTGAGAGAATTGGCAGGTGCGTTCAATGTACAAGGCTTTTCGGCGTCAGACACGTGGCTCGAGCGCTGGAAAAAGCGCCACATGGTTTCTTCACGACGAGGAACCACTGCCAGTTAAAAACTCCCCACAGACTTTGAAGACCAACTTCTTTAATTCCGTCAAAATATTCTTCGACTTCGTCATCGCCATGAGCATCCTCTTTCCAACAGTATGAACATGGACCAGACAATGGTTCGGTTTGACATGCTGCCATCCCGTACCAACAACCTGAAAGGTGAAAAACAAGTTGGAATCAAAAGCACCAAAGCTGAGAAACGAGATTTCACAGTGGCACTCCTGGCAGCAGCTGATGGTAACAAGTGTCCTGCCATCGTCATCTTGCGGGGGAGAAATGGACGCATCCCGCCTCGCGCCATTCTCCAGCTGAGAGTGCCAGACAATGTGCGGTTGTGTGCGACTGTGAATGGGTGGATGACAAGGAACACCATCCTGACCTGGGTTGAGCGTGTTCTTGGGCCAGCAGACGAGCGTCGACTCCTGGTTCTGGACTGCTACGATGCTCACAGGACCCAGGAAGTTACTGGAGCACTTGCTGAACAGCACGTAGACTTGGTCTTTGTGCCTGCAGGCTGTGCCCCTATGGCCCAGCCAGTTGATGTCAGTTTTGCCAGACCTTTTAAAGATGGCATAAGAGACTGTTGAGGTGACTGGATGAGAGAACCAAGACCTCCAACAGCTGCCGGCAACCTCAGGCAGCCTACCAGACAAGACGTCATCGACTGGGTCAGCAGGGCGTGGGAGAACATTCGACCTGAAACGATCATCAAGTCCTTTCTCAGGTGCGGAATTTCAAACGCAATGGACGGTACCCAAGATGACGAAACACTTGAGTGGTTTCCAGATGAAATTGGCGCTGTCCTACCTCATGACCATGGCAGTGGAGATGCTTCAAATGCAGCAGAGGGTGACGACGACACTGATGACAATGATGTGGACTTCGACGACACTGATGACAATGATGTGGACTTCGACAACACTGGTGACAATGATGTGGATTTCGACAACACTGATGACAATGATGTGGACTTCGAAGGACTAGAATGAGCCTATCCTTCCAGATCTCCATACAAAAGAGTTTGTGCTGGTTTAAGGTTAAGTATGACTCATACCTGATGACCGTTTTTATGTTCTCTCTTTTAAATTTTATTTTATTACAAAAAGCATTGATCTTTATATGTGAAAACTAACAGTGTGTTTATTCATCGTTTTCTTATGATTCAAATTGTGGTAATCATCTTGTTTTGTCATTATGCTGTTAACGGAAGTTACACTCTAAGTTCAGTCAGTGTTACCTCTTTATCATGGAGTGCCCACAATTTGAGGGGGAGAGGGAGTGTCAAAATTCAAAAGGGACACTCCAAAGACCTATGTTAGTAACTGTTGTTTTTTAAAATTAAAAAAGGCAAGTTTCAGTGGCTTCTTTACAGAGAATAATGATTTTCATTCTCTTCTTCTTTCTACGTCTTTGTCCTTGTCTTCTCTCCACACCCGCTCTCGTTTGTAGAAGATGTAATTTAAAGAGATGTGTGAAAGTTTTTTTATTTATTTATTTTTTTTTATAAAGATGACTTGTGAGTTGATTTTAACGTGGTGACAGCCCCGATGTGGCCCTTTGCGGTCGGCTGGGCTATAAGCAATATTATCTTATCTTACACCCGCTCTCTCCTCTCTCTCTCTCTCTCTCTCTCTCTCTCTCTCTCTCTCTCTCTCCTTGTCTGCCCTTCTGTCTCTCCCTGTCTGTCTCTGTCTGTATCTCTCCCTGTCTCAGTATTTCTCTGTCTGTCTCAATCTCTCACTGTCTGTTATACGGTGTACTCTTTCTCTTCTGTCCATCTGTGTGTCTTTCAAGTCTTTTTATTTCCCATTATTTTCTGTCCGTTCAGTCATTGTTTTCCACATGCCATCCATCCAGTCATTCTTTCCGTTCTTTATTCTTTCTTTCTGTGCGTTTCCAATAAACCCCTTCAAATGGTATAGAGTCCTTTCTGAGTATAAACCAAAACAATTAAATTCAATAAAAACACAAAACACCGTCTGTTTAAGCGCAAGCTTTCGAGCCACTGCTCTTCTTCAGGCCGCATGACAACAAGTGACGCAATAGAAAAAATGACGTCCAAAGGCGAAATTGTGACATCATCTCTCTCTCTCTCTCTCTCTCTCTCTCTCTCGTGCACAACTCCATCATCCTCCGTTTCTCTGGTCACTCAGACCACACATTGAGCCCTTGTGGATAGTTCGTCTTGAGCTTGTATCTCCAGAACCTCTCCCTCTCTCTTCGTTTATTGATGTCCAGATTTTTCATAAGTTCGATGACTGTGCAGCGGAGGTCAGTCAACTGGTGACCGGGGCCATTAAAGTGTTTGGCAACCAAAGTATCCTTCTTGTGCCTGATGTCATACCTGTGGGCATAGAAGCGCTCCGCCAGGGTATTGCCGGTCTCCCCAACATACTGCACATCATGACACGCTGCACAGTCAGTCAAGTACACCAGATTGTTGGAAGTGCAGCAGACCACATCTCTGATGTTAAAAGATTGACCCGTCCTGACACTGGTGAAGTTTGGTGATTCCTGCAGATGTTCTTTGCAGATGATACACCGTCGTTTGTCACATTTGTGGCAACCTGTTGCGTCTTCATGTACATCTTCACCTCGATCACCAATACTAGTCTGAGGTACATCCAAAACAACTAAGTTTGTACATACGACTCCAGAATAAGACTTGGCACATAGATTGGAGTAAAAGCATCGAACAAATGGCCCAGACATAAGAAGAAGAAAAAAAACGAACCACACATACACAAAAAAGCAGCAGCGAAAAAAGAAGATGCACAAAAAAAGGGGGGGGGGGGGGGGGGGGGGGGGGGGGGCTGAAGGTGCCAATGCACTGGGCCCAGATCCAGTTCAAATGTTAACCTGTCCAGTATCGTAAATCACCCAGATCCAGTTCAAATGTTAACCTGTCCAGTATCGTAAATCACCCAGATCCAGTTCAAATGTTAACCTGTCCAGTATCGTAAATCACCCAGATCCAGTTCAAATGTTAACCTGTCCAGTATCGTAAATCACCCAGATCCAGTTCAAATGTTAACCTGTCCAGTATCGTAAATCACCCAGATCCAGTTCAAATGTTAACCTGTCCAGTATTGTAAATCACCCAGATCCAGTTCAAATGTTAACCTGTCCAGTATCGTAAATCACCAGATCCAGTTCAAATGTTAACCTGTCCAGTATCGTAAATCACCCAGATCCAGTTCAAATGTTAACCTGTCCAGTATCGTAAATCACCTAGCAAATAACCACCTCCACTTTTCCGTCTCGAGCACATTGACATGATACGTAGCACAGTTAGTTTTCGTGAACATGTGATGAAATGTTCTTATGCAAAGGGGTGTATACCTAGCAAGCGCCCACCCCCAACTTTTCCCTGAAGTCTGTGCGGAAATGGGGTGGGCGTTTGCTAGGGATTTTATAGTAGTTACCTTTGTTACGCACTAATTCATGCTGCGTGGGTCGCCGACTTGTGCTCCATCGACAGCAGAGAGACTATGACCATGGAACGCACCATGTAACATGTTTATTAAATGTCAGAGAAACAACATGGCCTTTACGGTGTAGGGGGAACAAAATCGTTGAAGTCATGCCATATAATTTATGATGCACTTAGTAGATTAACGTAATATAGGTACCATTTCAAATGAAAATCTCAAAGGCTAACTCGCTTCGCTAATGCGCACGTTTTTCAGGTCCTTGATCTTCTGTCTGTGTCAGTCTCTGTTTCGCACACACACACACACACACACACACACACACACACACACACACACACACACACACACACACATACACATGCCTTTATGCTTGCACGCAGGTACGCATGCACGCAGAGGAGAGAGAGAGAGAGAGAGAGAGAGAGAGAGAGAGAGAGAGAGAGAGAGGGAGAGAGAGCAGGGACAAGCCCGAGCCCAAAGAGATTCTGATGGTTGATGGGGAGCGCCTGCTGCGTGGACTGATCACGGCTGATGAAGCTGCCACAGATGTCGCGGTCCTGGCCTCGCCTAATCAGCATCAGGTGTGTGATGGGAAGCGCCCCAGCAGGTGCCAAAGAGTCGTTTGATGTTCCCAGTGCTGCCCGTTGTGTTCCGTGCTTTCTCACAAAACATCAGGGCCTTCCTGTCCTGCGTCGTAATGGTGCGTTGGGTCGATTCTTCCGCGCACGTGGACTGTGAAGATTGCCCCGATCGAAGGAGACCACTAGTGTTCTGTGCTCAGTGTTGCTTGGCATGCAGATCAAACAGTAGGGTTGGGTGGTGGTGTTCGGATTGGGTGGGTGAGTGTGTGTGTGTGTGTGTGGGGGGGGGGGGGGGGGGTTGGATATGGGGTGTTGGGTTGTTAGGGGGTTGGGGAGGGGGGGGGTGAGCTGTTATATTGGGGGTGTGGTGTTAAGATGTTGCGCACCGAGTCGGAGGAAGTGTGTGTGTGTGTTGTGGGGTGGTGGTGGTGGTGGATGGGGGTGTTGGGTTGTTGAGGGTTGTTGCATATTGGGTTGGGGATAGTGTTGGTTTGTTGGGGGGGGGGGGGGGGGGGGGGGTTGGTGGGAAGATGTTGGGTTGTTGGCTTGGGGGTGGGTTGATTGGTTGTAGGGGGCTGGGTAAGGGGACCTGATCGTGTCTCCTGTGGACAGAACTGTCAGTACATGGAGCACGTGCTTCAGGGGTGTTTGTTCACATCGTGTAGCAGGACTAAAATAATGGTGATGAACTTGACACTAGACTAATTACTAGATTGTATATATCTACTTCCAGGAGTGTGAAAATGCGGATTCATACGTTAGTACTCTCTCTCTCTCTCTCTCTCTCCTCTCTCTCTCTCTCTCTCTCTCTCTCTCTCTCTCTCTCACACACACACACACACACACACAACACACACACACACACACACACTCATACAGACATACACACACAGACTCTCTCTCTCTCTCTCTCTCTCTCTCTCCACACACACACACACACACACACACACACACACACACACACACACACACACACACACACACAAACACACACACACACACACACACAGACTCTCTCTCTCTCTCTCACACACACACACACACACACACACACACACCACACACACAAAGAGAGAGAGAGAGAGGAGAGAGAGAGAGAGAGAGAGAGAGAGAGAGAGAGAGAGAGAGAGAGTGTGCTTTTTACGAACGATTACTTTTAATTCAAAATGTTCACAGAAGGAAGAGTAGAGACATGGAATTATGAAACACCAGCTAGTTATTGGTGAGAGAGGCGAAGGGGGACTTGCATAATACCAGACCACCAGAACAGTAACCCCTTAAAATGAGCAACGAAATGGCAATTTTAAATTGCGAGCATGAGCGGGATTCGAACTTACAACACCTGACCGCAAACTCAGTGCTTCAAATTTAAACAGACAATGACGACAAACATGAAAATATCTCTCCCTGATGAAGAAACCCTACCAGGCTCCGTCGTCAGCCATTTGGGGTGAGCGACAAGACTTCCCTCCCCTCAGCTCCAAATCTGTCTGTCTGTCGTCATAGAGTGCTCTTTTCTTGTCTGCTACCGGCGCGGATAACTCTGATTGCTAATTAGCAGTGGTTTTGTCCCTCGGCTAGTGAGACACGCTGCAGGATAAAAAAGGAAGGGGGTGGGAGGTAGGGGTAGGGGATGCCTATTCTGTGTCTTCATGATGATGACTAGGAGCTGCG
>CM031628.1:25936957-25946874 GCA_018398815.1 Conus ventricosus
TCTTCGTAATCTCTGCGTCAGCTGGCACTGTGCTGATCGTCGTCTGCGGTGTTTCGTTGTTGATAAATGCGTGTTGATGTCAGTGCCTGGCATGATGCATGATCCATCCATCTGTGCGTAATGACAGGTGCCAAAGGGCTGTGTGGGGTCGACTGGGACGTTCAGAACGGAAACTCAAAGAGCTGAGATGAGTTTGTGTTTTATTGCGCAGGTTTTCTTCGACTCGCTGTTTCATTGCTGGCCCCGTCCTTCTTCTTTTACCAACCATAGTCGTCCTTTCCACTTCGTCTTGTTTTGAACCATCAAAGGGGGCTGGAATAGTTCAGTTGGTAGAGCGCCGGACTCGTAATCCAAGGGTTGCGGGTTTTGAATCTCCGCCGGGCCGTTTCGGTACAGGTTTTTTTTTCCCCTCAGAGTTAACATTGGTTCTGACTCCATTCCCATACAGTCATTCGAATGGGACTATAAACCGAGGGAACCTGTGAACGCACGTATAACATCTTGCACACACGTAAAATCCCATCACCAACTTTCGGAAGAGAGGGCCAGTTTGGCCGTTGGTATGGATGACACGTTACGCATAGCATGCACCTTCCCGAAGATGGAGTATGGCTGCCTTAATGGCGGGATGAAAAGCGGTCATACACACAAAACTCCATGCTGTCTGTACAGGGAGTGTCCGCAGGAGTGCAGAAAGAAAAAAAAAAAGAAAAGAGTTTGTGTTTTATCGCGCAGATTTTCTTTGACTCTCTGTTTGAATGCTGGCCCTCCGTCCTTCTTCTTTTACGATCCATAGTCGTCCTACCCACTTCGTCTTGTTTTGAACTGTCAGAAAGGAAACACCGCCACTACATGCCTCCCCATGTACATACGATTCACATGTCAAGGACAGCGCATTTCAGACCAGAAAGCTGGGACATGTACACGTTGTTTTCTGTGCGAAATGACAGTGCGTGGCTGAAGCTGCGCTCTAGTTTACTTGTGACTATTTCCTTTGTATCTTCACACATTCCTGGTTGAAGATGTCATCTTCTTGATTTCAAGTTCACATGAGAAAAGAAGTTATAAGAAAACACGCGCGGCAATCAAAAGCATGAACGGCTGTTCTCTTCTTGATTTGAGTGATCGCATCTTTAACAAAGCCCAATGGTATGACAGATTAAAACCTTCCTGTTAACAAGTAATAATTTAAACTGGCGTAGTGGTGTTTCTCACTTTTTTTTTGCCGTCTTTAGGGATAGGACTTCTGTCTTGTCATGTCCAACGCGGGCCGTCTTGGTTCCGAGAGGCACACCTTCATCACAGTATATGTATCGCGTACGCTTATGTTTAGTCGGAAACCGGGCACTTGTAGGTTGGGTCCATCTGGTTTTCAGCGAGCTGTGAGAGCATGGCTCTAAAGACGACGGCCAATCGTGGGAGTTTGGGGTGGGGCCCGGGAAAGAAGCTTCTTTACTGCAGTCCATGTCTGGTCGTGGGAGACGAGGGGAGATAAACTTCCAGACAGATTCCAGTCCCGTGAGAATGGGGTAAAACAATATTGACTTATTCCCCTACCTCCCACCCCAAAAAGAAACTTTATTTTATATATATATATTATATATATTATAAAATTATATATATATATATTTTGGGAAAACCAAAAGAATACTCCCAACTCCTTGACAAAAAATATTCAAAAAAACTACAAAAGCTGCCCAAAAATACACATGACAATATCCGCACTAAAGAAAAAGAACTTGCACATCGCATGGACCTAAGTGACAGGGTAGAAACGACAGCAACAAAAAAGCGTTCATAACACTCAAGGACCACAAAGCCAAACTTCCACAACAACCAACATGTAGACAAATAAATCCATCTAAATCGAACTAGGCAAAATAAGTAAGAAAATTTAGAAAAAACAAAAAAAATGTAAAATTCAAACTCTGAATACAACCTCTGGAAGAACACAAATGAAGTTATTCAATGGTTCAAAAAACGTATTAAACAAAGCAATAGAGAACTTTTAAAAAGCTCATTCTGGCTCCCCGGTTCAACAAGTTTCGACCGGGCGACTCCAGAATGAGTTTTTTAAATAGTTCTCTGACAAGTAAGACTTCAATAACCAAAAAATACGATCCTACAAACAAACATACTGTGTAGGATTATCTGTTTTTTAATACAATTACTAAACTTTTCAGATTTCGTTTTTGCTTAATTTCCTGTGTTTTTCCTGATCATTTTAAATAACATCATTTTCACGCATACAGTCATTTTCAATAACATCATTTTTGCGCAGACGGTCATCAAACTAAGACTTGGTGGGACACTGTGTAAACAACCTAATTAGGGGGTTCGGGGATTGTGGCAGGCAGTACCATGTACGGCGGTCCTGGGTGGCTCATGCGATGCCTGAAATTTAAAACTAACGTAACCACCATAAGGCGGGGCTGACAGCGATCACCTGACCAGGTTAACCCGCAACATTGTGGTGCAATCACAAAAGACTTTCCCTGAATACGAAGACCGGTTTCGCCATTCTTTCCCGGATGCCGCACAAGAAGGTGTTTTTTTGACTGTGCTCCGGTGTGACTACGTATTGTGTGTGATTTCCAGTTAGGAAAGCGTTGTGGCTTTTAAAACTTTGCTGATTGATTCTAATGTCTCAAGATAGCATTTTTCAGAAGAAGAGAGGGATTTACTAGGTAGTCCTTCTTCACAAGAATTAGCACAGGAAATTAGAGTTTCAAACGCTGCACATCAAGCTCTGTTGGATTATTCTATTCAAGAAGGGTCACTTATTTTCCCAATCATGAGTACTGAACCTACTCAACAACCAAATACTTCAGTCATCTACTGCATTTACATTACTACCTCCATCTGCTTACAATTGGACTGGGAAGAAAAGCTGCTGTTGCATGAATATTTTGTTTACTTTGGAAAAAATGAAAGATGTTGTTACCAAGCTCAACTGCATGGGCCGCAAAAAACTGCCAAAAAAACCCCAAAAGAAATTGAAGCTTTATTAAAAGAAAGGGAAGGTACAATCAAAAAGAGCAGGAAAGTTTTTTCAACTCCAGCAGAACTTCATGAATACCTTCTTGCAAACAAAGCTGACATTGGAAAAAAATAACAAGAGAGGTATTACAGATAGCCTATTTAAAAACCCCTGAAAGTGAAGATGAAATCATCAACAGACTGAAAAGAGGGGTCAGGAACATTCAAAGGCAAGATGCACAAACTATCATGATTACATTCAATTTGGGAATTTTTTGAATTTGTGTAAAGATTGGCATGAGATCGGCCAAAAACAGGGGGAAATACAGCAACATTGGGGAGACTGGTTAAAGGGAAAAAAAACTGGATATTCTGATGACCACGCTAGAAAACTGGTGCACTTGCAAGTGCATTTTTTAAATTTTTAAACAGTTTTTTTGTGTTGGACTTCCTTTAAACTTCTTCCTTAAGTAGACTGAACGCAATTTAAAAAGTCATGCTGCAGGTTCAAAATATGCCAACCACTGGAAACAGATTCCACGTGTCCCAAACCCGACTTGGAGACAGCAACAGTCACGTAGAGCACCTGTCACAAACCACCCAGCAAGGGGAAATGACATGATTCTAAAAATAACGGTTATGCATACCCGGGGCTCTGCTTGTCGCAAACCACCCGAAGGGGAAATGACATGATTCTAAAAATAACGGTTATGCATAGCCGGGACTCTGCTTCAATTTCTTCAATGCTCCTATTCAACGCCTGCTTAAAACTTTTTTTGGCTGCCTTCGGGTGGCCACAGAGTGTACTTTTATTAAAAACTGTCTTGTTTATTAAATCAAGCTTTTGATAAATGCACTTGGTGGCCGCTTTGAATAATCTTCAGCCGACATAGAGACTGACAGCATCTTAAATTTTTACGGGCTCAAGCCCCAAACCCATAAAACCCTTTCCCATTTCCCCATGCAAGCACCTACCTATTTTTTAAATGTTTGTGTGTGGTGTGTGTTGTGGGTGCGTGCGTGCGATTGTGCTTGTATATATGCTGTTATTGCTGTTGTTTTGTTGTTTTACTGATAATAACTATATTAATATTCTGAACATCCGTTTCTTTAAATAATTAAAGGTGTGCGCACACAAAAAACACGCATGCACACCCCCCTGCCCACCCCACCCCCCCCCACCCGCCCCAACCCACGCATGCACAACTCAAGTCACTTTTAAGTTCTTAACTCAAGTTCCCCCAAAGGGTCACTTTTAAGTTCTTAACTCAAGTCACTTTTAAGTTATTAATTAAGTTTTTAATTAAGTCGCCTCAAGTTCTTAATAAGTTCTTGATCAAGTCGCTTCAAGTTCTTACTTAAGTCACATCAAGTTCATAACTAAGTCATCCTCTAAGTACACCCAAGTTCTTATTCAAGTTAACTTATAATTATTTATTAAGTTCTTAAAGTATTATAGATCTGAAATGGATCAAAATGATCTTTGTTGTTGGCGGTTCTGGCATGCTTTTTTGTTCATCTTCTATATTAGCGGCAGAGATTGTTGGGACTGCTCGGGGTTTTTTGCTGTCTTTGCTTATATATTTTATAACGTAATAACCACCCCCAACAGCAATGCTGCCAAAAATGGACAATTGTTTTTAGAAAATATGAAGATTTGGGGGTTAGGCCTTGAATTAACTTGTTCTGGCGTTTTTATAGCCGGCATTGAAACAATGGCTCTTTTTCATTCTGTGATTGTAACATTAATTTTTTTGTTTGTTCCACTTGCTAATTTTTTCCCTGCTTTAACCCGTCCAGGATGAGGATTTTTAATCACTTTCTCCACCTGATTCAATGTTTTCTGATTCTGATTCTGCTGATTTTCTGGCTCGGCATTTTGAAGGGAAAAAAATCTATTTGATTAAAAATAAATTAATCCCCTGATTAGCGGCGACAATAATGTTCCAAATCTGTAATACAGATCACTCCTAGAGACTCTAATGACTTTGTTAAAAATGGATCCTGCGTTAAATCATACATAAAGTCTTGTTCAGAACGATGGGAGCAAATTTATGACTAGTTTAGTGTACAAACTAAGAACCGTTTGTCTACACTTTTTACCATTCTTGATCCTAGTTGCGCTTCATACCCGTTATGATACTTTATAATGTCTTGTGGCGACATCTGTTGAATCTGTTCTATGTGAATTCATTGCCGAGGAACTGTTTTGTTTTTCCACATGCTGCCAAAGAATACAGCCTTTCCTTTTTGGGCATATAGCTGGGTCATCAACCAGGTCATTTTTTAATCATAAGTTCAGGAAAGGTTTAGGCTGCCTGTAGCTGTAGTAGATCATTGGTGTTCATGTTTTTTATTAATTATAATTATTTTGTTTTTAAAAATGAGCGCCGAAAAGACTGTTTTCCAACCTTGTATACCATTCTGCTGTTATTGGAGGCCTAAGTGTAGGGTACACAATGCTTGGTAAAAGCCTGTTAAAAATAAAACCAGAGATCTTGGGAAACTAGACTTTGAGGACTCAGCAAAGCTGATTGCTGTTATAGCAGCTTCATTCGCTACGAAAGATTTTTAGTTAAGCAAGGAATAATTCCTGGCAGTATTAATATGTAAATTAAAAAAATACATTTATAAAAATGGCTTCACTCGAATGATGATAGGTGGCGCAGTAGTGAAGCGCTTGCTTTTAGCGGAAGTAATTTCGCATTTAGTAAACTGCGGGGATGACGGGGAGAGAAAAAGACATAACAAAACTATGGAGCAACTAGCAGCTGCACAAGACACTTGAAAAGCAGAGAATTGAGCAGGTAGATTTTATTAACGACAAACTGAAAAAACAGGGACATGCGGCTTACACATTTAAAGATGTTGATCAAGCAATAAAAGAATATTATCTTGTAACAGGCAAACCAATCGAGACATTGCCCCCACCAAAATTCAGTGACTTTTATCAGCCATAAAAAACAAAATTATGCAAAAAATCGGGTTTATTTTCTTTGGCATGACCGTCGTGTAATTTTGTTGCGCATAATATTGGCTGAATAAAAATGAACAAAATCTATTATTCGCCAAAAAAGGGTATTGGAAGGGAATCACGGCAAAAAAAAGCTAAGCCAAGCAGGGGAGTCAGTGAACAAACAGCAAAAGATGGTTCTTAAAAAGCGATTTGGCAATTTATTTTTCCGGCACTAGCGAATTTCAGAGACCACACTTTGTAAATACAATACCCAACGGGCACCCATCAAATGGATCTTCTATATTTGCCCCATGATACGATTAGACGAAAAAGATTTAAGTACGCATCACAGTCATTGACATAGCTTCAGATAAAAGATGCGGAACCATTAACAAAAAGAGTGCTTTTTGTGTTGCTGTTGCCATACAACTGATATACAACGAGGCCGCTAACTTATCCCCGCATAATTCAAGTCGATGATGGAAAAGAATTTAAAGGCCGAGTGAATCAATTATTGTTTAAAAACATAAAGTTACCATTAAAAGAGGCATTCCAGGAGTTCACAGATCACAGGCTTTAGTTGAAACTTTAACAAACAGTTGTCTGAAAGACTTTTTTCCCACCGTATCATAGAGAGCTGATTGACAATTCTCGCAACAAGAATGGGTTAGAAGACTGCCCTCAGTTTTGCGCGCAATGAATAATGAAGAATTTAAAGGGCTAAAACAAATTACAAGCAATCAAAAAACAAACAATAGATGTTGTTGAAGGAGAGTCTTCATCCAGCAAAACTATTACCGTTTGGTTTAAAAGTAAGGCACCTTTATTTTTCCGGGGGAAGCAGAAGGGGACACTCGATTAGGGCAACGATCCAGTTGGAGTGTTGACCCATAAAGAAATAAAAAGAATTGTAAAAAATGAATCCCCCGTGTATTATTTATGAGAAACTGAACAACAAAACAACCAGCCCCCAAAGATCTTTGTGAAGGAAGAACTGCAGATAATCCCCCGGCACAGTTCCAGTTGCTTAATTAATTTTTAATTTACATAAAATGGAAAGCCAGAACGAAACAAGAATGATAAAGGAAAGAGACCTTGGAATTGATACGGGAAAACATATGATAGAGTTCTACTATTAAGGAATTATTTACGAGGGTTCATCGGTACATGGCAAGCATCCAGATCACCTACAACCCAAATTCTAATTTTGATCATCAGATATGGGGAAAAGAATATATTGAAATAATAAAAAAAATTCGAGCGCATCAAGCAAACATGAAAAAAAATTTAGCTGAATTGGATGATGATATGAATGAGCTTATAACAAAACTTGAGGAAAAATATGAAGAAGGTATGTATTATGGGCGTTCTTCAGTGCCCCAAATTTCATATGAAAATCTGGATTAACAAATACTCGTTTTGTGTTTGTTCTATCTAATGACTTCTTTGTTACAACAGTTGTGTTGATTTCATGTAGATTAGATTTGTAGTTTTACGTTTGTCCCTGATGAAAAGTATGTTTATTGAACAATTTCTTCTTGTAGTTGGGTTTTGTGATATGTTTGACTGCACAACAAATGCGAGATATTCCTTTTGCTTTCTTAATGGTTTTCTCCCGGCTCGAAAGACTGTACATTTTTTACCTTAAAACCAATAAACTCCTTAATCACCCCTCCAGATAATTCATCCTTCATCTTTCTAAAACCTTCTTATTAAACGGATGAATGCAAAGGTGAATCTTTAGGATAATCAGATGTTTCATACCATCCTGCATTTCCCTTTAGTACTTCTATTTCCATGTCTTTTTAGTGTCTTCAGTGGGGGTATCTATAACAAAACTATCTGTATCTGTGTAAAGTACTTGGACTCGGGATACGAGGGCTTAAAGTAGTCATAAAGAAATTCTAACATCAAAAGCTTGATAATTCTAAAACAGTAAACCCAATAAAACGGGTAGAGAACGGGGAAAAAACCCAAACTGGGCCCCTTCCGCCCTCCCCAGTTTCGGGCGAAAGTAACCCAGGATTGGTATTTCCCGTTCTCTGACAAGTAAGACTTCAATAACCAAAAAAAAAAAGATTATCTACAAACAAACATATGCGTAGGATTATCCGTTTTCAATACTAATTTTAAATAAACTTTCAGATTTTTAGTTTTTGTTCAATCCTATGTTTTTCCTGATCATTTTCAATAACATCATTTTCGCGCAAACATTCTTCAAATGAGTCTCTGTCTTTCATGTGAAATAAAACTACAGTCTTTAACTGTTCTCTAAAGTCTTTTAATACCGAGTTATATTTCTGGCATAAAAATCCACACACTTATCCCAGCATGTCTTCCGCTGAAAGCTAGTTTCGACAAAGTGTTTCTCTTTTTAACTATGTCTCTTTCTGCCGAACAGTCATCTATAATAAATAGTGTCTGCGTTCCTTCAAACAGTCTATAAAACTGTTTCTAAACACTCACGCAGTTTATTGCTAGGATTAACTAAATATATGTCATCATCTGCCCATATAAACCTTCTATCATGATATGCTTTGTTCCATTTAAGTGTTGGACAGAAAACCACAATATGATTAAAATTATAACGATAAACTGTTTGTAACAGGTCGAGGGATAAATATGTTTTTCCACAAACCAGTCTGCCCACAAATCAATGAGCAATGAGGTGTTTTTGTCATAAAGTTTAACTGCTCCATAGTTTTATAACAGAGTTTTAATCTAATCCAGTTATTATTTTTATCATACTCTCCGTCAAAACTTGTTCAGTATAATAAAACCCTATGAGGCCTAAATGTGTAAGATTAATCCAATTTAGTTCTGTAAGATTGTTTCTATTTAAGTCAACATTGATTTTGTTGCTTGTTGTTATGATCTTAATATCCTCGCCATTGTGAAGAACGACGATGGTAACGTTAAGGCGTTTAACGTCTAAGTTTTGCCAGCTAATATTAATTCCTTTTATAAGGTCATCACTAACGCCCACAACCCCATCCCTCTCCACATCTTTAAAGACAGAAATTTCAAATTCATTGTGAACGTGTCTCCTAATTTTCTGCTTGGAAAGAACTGTAATTTTGTAGAAGCTTTTTTTACAACTGTTTCTTTTCTGTGGAGGATGTACTGCTTTTTCCCATACGGCGTTATTTCAATTTCTTTCCGACTATTGTCGTCCGGCATAAGACTTACATGTAAAGGGCCAGAGTTGAATGCTTTTCTGAAACTTTTTTGGCGGCTAAAATATGTAAATGGGCTTATGAATTCAAATTTTATGTCCCATTCTAAATATGGTTCTAAGTGCCATTTGAGGTCAGGTTTTCGAACATTTTATATTCATACTGGCCAACATTATTTGCCTCTAGATTGCGCAGTTGTTCTAGTTTAGGAAACTTTTTGCTGTCGCCAACCTCTTTGCGTTTATAATCACCATCTTTAGTGTACTCAAAACCATACAAAGCGCCTATCTCACCGTTCTGTTCAAAGTCCGCAACGTCTGCAAGGTCTTTTAATTCTAAGGTTATACACCTCACAGGCGCTAATGTAACTCCCGATTCTTCTGGCCCACGCGACATTATTTTTTAGTAACGTATTATTTTATTTCCAAAACAATGTGCAGGTTATCACATTTTACAACTTTCCCTGCTTTGTCTTTGATTTTTATATTAAATGATCCAACCCCCCCACAAACTAATCCTTTAAACTGTAAATTAGGGAATTGTAATATTTCATAATCGCAATATGCAGCTTTTCCAGATGGAAGAGCTCTTAAAACTGTTGGGGCCTTCCGTCATATAAGTTTTCATCAGTGCTCAGCTCATCCAAATGAACATAGAGTAATGAATGTAATGCAAGATCGAGCGGACTTTCCCCCTCATAAGTAGTTTTGGTCGGTGTAACCTAAATCTATAATTGTTAGCCGTAAAGCCTAAAATTTAGCTAGCTCTTTATCAAAATAGTAACCTCCTTCCTTCCCTTAATTCAT
>CM031628.1:25947874-25955374 GCA_018398815.1 Conus ventricosus
TTGGTAATGGAGCTTGCAGTTCAGTCAAAATACGCCTGAAGGTGTAATAAAAATGAAATCTGTACACTGACCTCACCAAAGGATCAGGATGATTTAAGTGATCCGCATACGACACTCCACACCCAGTTGATGCACAAAACACAGCAAAGTTTAACTGGTTCTGGTAAAACTGCAACGGATGACTAAACCACACTTTTGGGATGCGGTCGTGTTTAATAGGAGGGTTAAGATATCTGTTTAATGGAGTACTAACCTTTACTTGAAAGGCGTCAGACTGAGTCACAGAAATGTCAAGAGTATCGGTTGTTATATTTTTAAGATTGTAGTGCGGCCCAACAGAATATTTTGCATCAGTATATTTAAATGCACTCATTTTTATTTCGTTTAAAAAATGTTTGTAACAATAACAACTCAAGATCGTCCTTCGTTTTTAGAACATGCTATTGATAACGAATGCGGAACCAGAACGGTCGCGCTCCATGAAATATTCTACAAAGTCGTATGGTTTAATATAAGCAAAGCCAAGGAGAATAATAAGGTTCTAAAAGTTGACAAAACAGGGCCAAAGTTAGCCAGTTAACAATACCTGATGGTTATTACGGGTTTTGCTCACTAAAAGAAGCAATGAGTAACTTCGACATTACTCTCAAACTTAACAATGCAAATCTAAAAACAATGTTAACATTCAAGCCTGAAGAAGAAGGAGGTTACTATTTTGATAAAGAGCTAGCTAAAATGTTAGGCTTTGCAGCTGACAATCATAGATTTAGAGTTACTCCAAACAAAACTACAGTGAAACCTCCGTAACCGGACCACCCACGGACCCGCCAAAAGTGGTCCACTTACAGAGGTGGTCCGCTTACGGAGGTAGGGTGTGTCACTGAGTGCCGGGGGGGAAGGAGGGGGTGGTAGTGGGTGTGTGCATGTGTCAGGGGCATTTCTTTACATTATTATTGTCCTTTTTTTCACAGACTCATTTAATAAATCAAAATGTCTAAAATTGTATTGTGCAGGTATATGAAAAGGCCTTTATAAAAAGACAGGCAGTGGTATGCGAAGGCTTTCATTTAAAAAAGTTTTCCATTGTTGTTTGTTTTGCGGCTGAGAGAGCACACATCCCTTCTTCCAACTTGTAGAGTACAGGAAACAAGTGAGTGGCGTCTTTGTTCAAGACAAAGGACTTGAGCTCCTCAACATAATCCAGTGCCTGTTTGGTTGTCTTGAGGGCCAGTTCTGTTGATCTTGTGGACTCTGTCTCCTTCATGTCATTGTCTGAGGCACTGCCATTGAAGTCATCCAAGACACTTTGCACTAAATTTGTGTCGTCGTTGTTGCACGTGTCCAGGTTTTCATCGCATTGGAGGTAGTCGCCCATGCTCTCACTGTTCAGCTCGAAGGTCTTCTGGACTTGTGTTATCAAACTTGCCAGTGGGATGTTGTCTTCATCTTCAAAGTCGTCGTCGTTTGCAAGACAATCATCAGTCATCCCAGCCTCTGCGAAGCATTTTTTCACCGTTGTGGGGCTCACTTCTTTGACAGACGCTGCTATCCAATTGATGGCATCCAGGACAGAAATGCACTGGTTTATGTTGCAATGTCTTCCTTTTTTCCATCTTGGCAAGCACTTTTTGAAGGAGCCTTCTTCGGTACCTCTGCTTGATGGCCCTGATGATGCCTTGGTCCAGAGGTTGAAGGACGGAAGTGGTGTTGGCTGGCAGATAAACCATCTTGACGTTGGACAGCTGGAGGCCCCTAGGGTGGCTGGGGGCGTTGTCAAGAAGAAGCAGAACATTCCTATGTTGACGACGCATTCTTTTGTTGAAGTCATTGACCCATGCCAAAAAAACGCCAGTGTTCATCCATGCTTTTTTGTTGAACTGCCATGTGACAGGCATATGGTCAACATTCTTGAAACATCTTGGGTTAGCGCTTTTTCCTATGACTAGGGTTTTCTCGAACTCTCCTTGCATGTTGACACAAAAGGAGGCAGTCAATCGGTCCTTGGATTTCTTACCGCCCTTGCATTCTTCACCTTTCACCCTAAGAGTCTTGTCAGGAAGTGCTCTGTAGAAAATGCCGCTTTCATCCATGTTGAAGACATCCCGTGGGTTGTATCCCTTCAATATCTCTGGCAGCTTTTCTTTCCATGCAGAGACTTGATTTGCATCAACGGAAGCGCTTTCACCACATATGACGGCAGCATTGATGTTGTGGCGATGTTTGAATTTGTCGAGCCAAACATTTGATGCTTTGAAGTCGGGCTTGTTCTGTGCTTCTGCGAATTCTTTGGCCTTTTCTTGTATTAATGGTCCACTCAATGGCAAGCTCAATCCCCTGGCCCTTGTAAACCATTCAAAGGTAAGACTGTCGATCTCTCTCTCAAACTGTGTGTCTTCAAGCTTGAATCTTTTTCTGTCATCATTTGTGTTTTCTTCAAACGCAGTCATCCATTCTGCTTTTCGTTTCAAGATTCTCTGGACTTGCGACTTCCCAACGCCATATTCTGCAGCAAGTTGTCGTTGTGATTTTCCATTTTCGCTTTTCCTAATCAGCTGGACTTTGTCTTTAATTGTCAGTTCCTTCGCCTTCGCCTGTTTCCCTGCCATGTTTGCTAAGCAAGTGAAGCGAGTACAGGTGTATAGAAGCTTGTGGACTGTAAAGCAGCTATTGAATTGTTTATGAGTTCCTATTCATCACATTTGTCGCACTACACGATCCCGTGCAATGTGTGGAGTGAACTCTTACTCTCTCTACATGGTGGTCCGCTTAAGGAGGTTTTAGGCCAGTTTGGGGCCAAAAGTGGGTGGTTCGGTCCGGATACGCGAGGTGGTCCGGTTACAGAGGTTTTTAATAGTCATACAAAGAAGGAAGAAATTCGGGACCAGAGAAAAGTGGTCCTAGTAACGAGGTGGTCCGCATACGGAGGTGGTCCGCATGGGAGGTTCCACTGTACTTATGAGGGAGAAAATCCGCTCGATCTTGCATTACATTCATTACTCTATGTTCATTTGGATGAGCTGAACACTGATGAAAACTTATATGATGGAAGGCCCTCAACTGTTTTAAGGGCTCTTCCATCAGGGAAAGCTGCATATTGCGATTATGAAATTATACAATTCCCTAATTTACAGTTTAAAAGATTAGTTTGTGGGAGGGTCGGATCATTTAATTTAAAAATTGCAGACAAAACAGGGAAACTCGTGAAATGTGATAACCTGCACATTGTTTTGGAAATAAAATAATACGTTGTACTAAAAAATGTCGCGTGGGCCAGAAGAATCCGGAGTTACATTAGCGCCTGTGAGGTGTATAACTTTAGAATTAAAAGACCTTGCAGACGTTGCGGACTTTGAACAGAACGGTGAGATAGGCACTTTGTATGGGTTTGAGTACACTAAAGATGGTGATTATAAACGCAAAGAGGTTGGCGACAACAAAAAGTTTCCTAAACTAGAGCAACTGCGCAATGTAGAAGCAAATAATGCTGGCCAGTATGAATATAAAATAGTTCGAAAACCTGACAGCAAATGGCACTTAGAACCATATTTAGAATGGGAAATAAAATTTGAATTCATAAGCCCATTTACATTTTTTAACCATCAAAAAAAATTCAGAAAAGCATTCAACTCAGGTCCTTTACATGTAAGTCTTATGCCAGAGGACAATAGTCGAAAAGAGATTGAAATAAAGCCATATGGGAATAAACAGTACATCCTCCACAGAAAAGAATCGGTTTTAAAAGATGCTTCTACAAAATTACAGTTCATTCCGCAAATGAAATTAGGAGACACGTTCACAATGATATTTGAAATTTCTGTCTTAAAAGATGTGGAGAAGGATGGGGTTTGTGGGCGTTAGTGACGTCCTTTTTAAAGGGATTTTAATTAGCTGGCAAAACTTAGACGTTGACAGTCTTAAAGTTACCGTCGTCATTCTTCACAATGGTGAGGATATTAAGGTCATAACAACAAGCAAAAAAATCAATATTAGTCTAAATAGAAACAATCTTACAGCACTGAATTGGATTAATCTTACACATTTAGACCTTATAGGATTTTATTATACAGAACAAGTTTTGACAGAGAGTATGATAAAAACAATAACTGGATTAGATTAAATTCTAGTATAAAACTATGGAGCAGTTAAACTTTATGACAAAAACCCTCATTGTTCATTGATTTGTGGACAGACTGGTTGTGGAAAAACAATATTTGTCCTCGACCTATTACAAACAGTTTATCGCTATAATTTTAATCATATTGTGATTTTCTGCCCAACACTTAAATGGAACAAAGCATATCATGATAGAAGGTTTATATGGACAGATGATGAAATATATTTAGTTGATCCTAGCAATAAACTGAGTGAGTGTTTAGAACAGTTTTATAAACTGTTTGAAGGAACGCAGACACTATTTATTATAGATGACTGTTCGGCAGAAAGAGACATAGTTAAAAAGAGAAACACTTTGTCAAAACTAGCCTTCAGTGGAAGACATGCTAGGATAAGTGTGTGGATTTTATGTCAAAAATATAATTCAGTTTTAAAAGACTTTAGAGAACAGTTAAAGACTGTAGTGTTATTTCACATGAAAGACAGAGACTCATTTGATGAATGTTTGCGCGAAAATGATGTTATTGAAAATGATCAGGAAAAACACAGGATTAAGCAAAAACTGAAATCTGAAAAGTTTAGTAAATTAGTGTTAAAAACGGATAATCCTACACAGTATGTTTGTTTGTAGGATCGTTATTTTTTGGTTATTGAAGTCTTACTTGTCAGAGAACTATAAAAAGCTCATTCTGGAGTCGCCCGGTCGAAACTTGTTGAGACCGGGGGAGCCAGAATGAGCTTTTTATAGTTCTCTGCAATACACTATTCATCACATTCGACATAGTAGATTTCTACCCATCCATAGATGAGGAACTACTCACCAAAGCTCTGAAATTTGCTAGTAACCATACAGACATTACAGGGTCAGAAATGGAAATCATATTCCACACCAAGAAAACGCTACTGTACAGCAAAAATGAAACCTGGATCAAGAAAACGAACAAAAACTCAACATTTGACGTAACCATGGGATCATATGACGGTGCAGAAACATGCGAACTGGTTGGACTATTCATGCTATCCAACATCAAGAAACAACTTGGAAAACAAATTGGATTATACAGAGATGACGGCCTTGCTGCACTAACCAATAACCCAAGAACCATTGAAAACAAGAAAAAAGAACTATGTAAAATCTTCCAAAACCACAACTTAAAAATCACCATTGAAGCAAACAAAAAGGTAGTAAACTACTTAGACATAACACTTGATCTCAACAACCACATATATAAACCATACAAGAAGCCCAATGACACACCTACCTATGTAAACATCAAAAGCAACCACCCACCATCTGTATTAAAAGTCATACCCAATGGCATAAACAAGAGACTATCAAACCTGTCATGCAATGAAAGAGTATTCAACAATGCAGCAGTAGAATATCAAGAAGCACTGCAAAAAAGCGGGTACAATTACAAACTACAATACAACCCAGACAACAACACAAATAGAAATAAGAAAAACAGGAAAAGGAAAATCATATGGTATAACCCACCATACGAAGGGAAACTCAAAACAAACATAGGGAAAGAATTCTTTAAAATTCTAACAACTTCGTTCCCAAAAGAACACAAAACTGTACAAAATATTCAACAAAAACACTGTCAAACTATCGTATTCATGCATGCCCAACCTAAAAAATCTAATCGACGCATCTAACAAAATGAAAACCAACACAGCAAAGAAGGGTGAAGAAAGGAAATCTTGCAATTGCATCAAAAAAGAGCAGTGCCCCCTGAGCAATAAATGCCTTTACAACAATATTGTATACCAAGCCACTGTGACATCAGAAAATGAAAAAGAAACATACATAGGAATTACTGAAAACCACTTCAAAACCAGATATGCAAACCACAAACAGTCCTTTAATAAAGAAAAATACAAAAATCAAACAGAACTGAGTAAATATATCTGGAAACTTAAAGACGCAAAAATAAACTACAATATATCATGGAAAGTCATAAAAAGAGCATCATCATACAGCAATATTTCAAAAAGGTGCAACCTATGTTTAACTGAAAAATGGTTAATACTGTGCAAACCAAACTTAGCAACTCTAAACACCAAAACAGAAATAGTAAACAACTGCAGGAATAAATGGAAATCGTTGTTAGTGAATACACCCAAAACAAAAACCTGAAAACCTAAAAAAACACGTGCAGCCAACCCGCACGTGCAAACTACCGCAAACGGGAGCCCACACGCCATATAACACCGGCGGTGGGCAAACCAAAATCATCCTGACGACAGCGATACGCTCGAAACAAATTTGTAGATTACTCCTTTTAAAACCTTATTTTAACAAATTTAAAATAAGGTTTTAAAAAGAGAAATCTACAAATTTGTTTCGAGCGCGTTGCGCTGTCATCAGGATGGTTTTTGCCCACCGCCGATGTTATATAGCGTGTGGGCTCACGTTTGCTGTTGTTTGCACGTGCAGGTTGGCTGCACGTGTTTTTTGGGGCTTTCAGGTTTTTGTTTTGGATGTATGCACTAACAACGATTTCCATTTATGCCTGCAGTTGTTTACTATTTCTGTTTTGGTGCTTAAAGTTGCTAAGTGTGGTTTGCATAGTATTAACCATTTTTCAGTTAAACATAGGTTGCACCTTTTTGAAACATTGCTGTATGCTGATGCTCTTTTTATGATTTTCCAGGATATATTGTAGCTTGTTTTTGCGTCTTTAAGTTTCCAGATATATTTGCTCAGTTCTGTTTGGTTTTTATATTTTTCTTTATTAAATGACTGTTTGTGGTTTGCATATCTGGTTTTGAAGTGGTTTTCAGTGATCCCTATGTATGTTTCTTTTTCATTTTCTGATGTCACAGTAGCCTGGTATACAAGGGGTCAGCCCGCTATTGCGCGGCCCGCTATTGCGCGGGCCCGCTATTGCGCGATTGCATGGGCCCGCTATTGCGCGGGCCCGCTATTGCGCGACAGTTAGGGTTAGGGTTAGGGATAGGGTTAGGGTTAGGGATAGGGTTAGGGATAGGGTTAGGGTTAGGAATAGGTTAGGTTAGGGTTAGCCGCGCAATAGCGGCCCGCGCAATAGCGGGTCCCCGCAATAGCGGGCCTCGCAATAGCAGGTCCCCGCAATAGCGGGCCCGCCCCGTATACAATGTTGTTGTGAAGACATTTATTGTTTAATGGCACTGCTCCTTTCTGGTGCAATTGCAAGATTTCCTTTCTTCACCCTTCTTTGCTGTGTTGATTTTCATTTTGTTGGATGCGTCAATTAGGTTTTTGAGGTTGGGCATACATGAGTACGATAGTTTGACAGTGTTTTTGTTAAATATTTGGACAGTTTGTGTTCTTTTGGAAATGAAGTTGTCAGGATTTTGAAGAATTTTTTTCCCTATGCTTGTTTTGAGTTTCCCGTCGTA
>CM031628.1:25960374-25972874 GCA_018398815.1 Conus ventricosus
CTCACTAAAATCAACAATAAGCAAAACTCTCATCTATCATGATGTGATTACAATGCATCACTAAAATTAACAATAGCAAAACACTCATCTATCATGATGTGATTACAATGCCTCACTAAAATCAACAATAAGCAAAACTCTCATTTATCATGATGTGATTACAATGCCTCATAAAATCAACAATAAGCAAAACTCTCACATATCATGATGTGATTACAATGCCTCACTAAAATCAACAATAAGCAAAACTCTCATCTATTATGATGTGATTACAATGCATTACTAAATCAACAATAAGCAAAACACTTATCTATCATGATGTGATTACAATCCCATCACTAAAATCAACAATATGCAAAATCTCATCTATCATGTGTGATTACAATGCCTCACTAAAATTGACAGTAAGCAAAACTCTCATCTATCATGATGTGATTACAATACCTCACTAAAATCAACAATAAGCAAAACTCCCATCTATCATGATGTGATTACAATTTCTTCACTAAAATCAACAATAAGCAAAACTCTCATCTATGATGATGTGATTACAATGCATAACTAAAATCAACAGTAAGCAAAACTCTCATCTCTCATGATGTGATTACAATGCATACCTAAAATCAACAATAAGCAAAACTCACATTTGTCATGATGTGATTACAATGCCTCACTAAAATCAACAATAAGCAAAACTCTCATCTATCATGATGTGATTACAATGCCTCACTAAAATCAACAATAAGCAAAACACTCATCTATCATGATGTGATTACAATGCCTCACGAAAATCAACAATAAGCAAAACTCTCATCTCATGATGTGATTACAATGCCTCACTAAAATCAACAATAAGCAAAACTCTCATCTATCATGATGTGATTACAATGCCTCACTAAAATCGACAGTAAGCAAAACACTCATCTATCATGATGTGATTACAATGCCTCACTAAATCACAATAAGCAAAACTCTCATCTAGCATGATGTGATTGCAATGCATCACTAAAATCAATAATAAGCAAAACACTCATCTATCATGATGTGATTGCAATGCATCACTAAAATCAATACTAAGCAAAACACTCATCTATCATGATGTGATTACAATGCATCACTAAATCAATAATATAGCAAAAACACTCATCTATCATGATGTGATTACAGTGTCTCACTAAAATCGACAGTAAGCAAAAGACTCATCTATCATGTGTGATTACAATGCATTACTAAAATCAACAATAAGCAAAACACTCATCTATCATGATGTTATTACAATGCCTCACTTAAATCAACAATAAGCAACACACTCATCTATCATGTGTGATTGAATGCAGGCGGTAGAAATGAAGTGGTTTCACGAGTACAATAGAGTAAAAACGCATGGTTTATGTTTCATGGCTTTAAGTGTCATGAATGGCTGTGCAATGTGTAATCAATCACTTTGTCCACGAAAGATCTCGTGTTTCGGGGGTATCGGTGAAGTGATGGTCCAGTTGAGTTCACTGGAGAGTTCATCTGGAGGCCGAAAGCCGGCTCTGGACGGACATAAACATATACATATGTTCAAAACAGCAGAACTCGATGGCTGTCCTTGCTGTCCGTGAAAGATTTGATATCTATACTTAAACGTCAGTCGTTATTAACCGAATCACCCGACATCCCACATCCCGAATTCCCCTGCGCACCCCCCCCCCCCCCCCCCCCATCCGATCCTACCTGCCCCCATTTATCCTTTCCAAGCCCTCTCCTTTTGTTACACCTATGGATTCCTTTTCATACCGACTGAGGACTTGTTCACTTACGCTTGTTTTTTGTGGTTGTGTGTTGTTTTTTTATTTCCATTATTTATTCGTTCTTTCGTTTGCTCGCTCCCTACCTTGAAAGAAGACCCTGAGGTAGAGGCTTGTTACATCGGTGTGTGTTTCGTTCATCGGGCGGCTCGGAATTTCAACATACAGTGTCGTGTTTTAGCTTCCCTTTACAGCCATTGAAACTTTGAAACTTCGTTAAAATCGGTGAAAGAGATGTTTGTAAGATCTTGCTGGAAAAAACAAGTAAAGGAAGAGACTCACGTGGATGGAAACATGATTTCCTTGGTGAAGTTAGAAAAGGGAGTCGAAAACTAGACATAAACGGACAAGAAACATACAAACAAACACAATAAGCAAACGAACAATCCCAAGCACTTTTAATTAACCTTTTGGGCGCCGATTGTTCTGGTATCCAGCATTGCCCAGCTCCAGCGTTATTCACAGTAACACATTTTAAATGCTTGTAACGTGATCACTGGTCTGAGGTTCGTTTGTTTGTTTGTTTGTTTGTTTGTTTGTTTGTTTGTTTGGTTGGTTGGTTGTTTGTTTGTTTGGTTGGTTGGTTGTTTGTTTCATATTTTTGAGCAAACACTGAAACGGACGCAACGGACGCAACTTTACGGACAAAAACCAAAATCACACACGCGCGCGCGCGCTCGCGCGTGCACACACACACACACACACACACACACACACACACACACACACACACACACACACACACACACACACACACACACACACACACACACACAGAGAGAGAGAGAGAGAGAGAGAGAGAGAGAGAGAGAGAGAGAGAGAGAGAGAGAGAGAGAGAGAGAGAGAGAAAGAGAGACAGAGAGAAGAGAGAGAGAGAGAGAGAGAGAGAGAGAGGAGAGAGAGAGAGAGAGAGAGAGAGAGAAACAGAGAGAAAACACAGCACAAGGCAACGCTTATGTAATACGCAGTGTGAAACAGACAAGCAAATTCCATATTTAGCGTGTACAGAGTAAACCTTATTCACTACACTGTACGAAAAGGACAAATAGATTCTAAATATTGTTAAAACATGTACAAAGCAAAATTTGTTTAATAACACATAGCTCCAAGTTGACAAGTAAATTCTAAATGTTTTCAAAAGTGTGCAAAGGAACATATAGAAATATTACACACTGGCAACTGAGAAGATTATGCTAAATATTTTCAAGTGTTCAAAGCAACGTTTATTTTATACGCAACTTGAAACTGATTAGTACATCCTAATGTTTTTCACACATGTACAGAGCAACATTTTTTTTAATACACAGCTCGAAAGAAAAGACAGTGTATAAAAGAGGATGTACATGCATTTGAAAGAAAGTCAAAGCAAGAAAAGTGGCGAATAGATAATTCTGTAAATTATACTTTGATAAAGAAAATAAAGATAGTGAAGGAGGAAGAAAAGAGAGAATATCTGTAGTACATACATGAGGTTAATGATAAGTGGTGTGGTAGTATGGCTATTGACAGTACTGCAGGCTAGTGTTGTTGGGGTGGACAGGCATATGCTACTTTTTGTCTGTCGATGCCAAGTGGGCAAAAGCCCCAACTCTGGCAATAAGATAGGATTCCTGCTTGGTGCGCCCGAAGTCGTCACTCTGTGATGGCCAAAGCGCCGAGGCTTTGACATGATTGATGTTGTGTTGGGGAGGGCTGAAGTGCAGCACGACTGGTTTGGGTTGGCAACGGTTGGTAATATCGTCCAGATGTTCAGAAAGGACCGCTTCAAATGTACCGGTTGTCTTACTCAATAGATCTTGGTGCACAGGTGACAGTCGATGGCATATACATTGTTGCGGCTCTGACAGGAGAATGTACGTTTAGTTTTCAACGTGCCTTTGGGGTCATGTAGGATGGTGTTTCGTTTTGTGAGGGGACGGCTTTCAGATGGGTTTTGAGCAGGGAAAGGCACTGGGTGACTTAGACGTGGAGACCGTGTCCAGTTTTGAGCGCACAAATAGGCCTGTGAAGTCTTTGCCGCGCCCGACTGTGAAGTCTTTGCCGCGCCCGCCTGTGAAGTCTTTGCCGCGCCCGCCTGTGAAGTCTTTGCCGCGCCCGAAAGTAATCATGGGTTTAGTCTCGAAAACAGGTTTCTGATCTTCTGCTATGAACGAGCTGGACTTTAGGATCCTGTCTGTACAAACTACAAATAAGAGACATCTGTGTCGGAAATTCGTTCGTTCTATTCTGTATTTTATATCACATAAGCGTTGCTTTGCCCTCTGATTTTAGCAAATTTTGTATCATAAGATAGACTGTCTTCCTTCTCCATGATCAACTGCCACAACATTTACAGTAGCTGTCTCTGTAACAGGTCCTGGCGTACGCCTTCTTACAGACAAACTTTCCGTCAAAACATTTGGGCTGGTTTATTGAAAATGTATGGAATTGAGTGTTCTCTTTTTCTGTTACAACATTTTTACCATGATCTGTCGCCAGATTGTCCATCATGTATGATGGGAAATGCGTACCTACGCGATGGGGGAACACAAGGGCATCTTTCGTCGTCCCGTGGGCTGGCGTGTCTTGGCCATAAGCGCGGAGCTAGGTAAGTACATTTTTGCTATTTTGACACTGAGAACGTCGAAATGTGTTATTTTGATCGAGCACAACCTCTTTGGTTTGTTCTAAAATGGTGTTGTTGTTTTTCCACATTGTCATTTTGATTTGTTCTTAAAAATTACTTTTTATTTATTATTTAAGCTTTAATCAGATTTATTTCTCGGCATTGAATACACATATACAAATAAACCGTTTATGAACAAACTAAAGGCATGATGCTCGAACAGGATAACGCCTTTCGTATACTCTTTCACTTTTGTTCTGGAATTGCAGCGTTTCATGTCTACACGTTGCTTGAACAGTTCTGTGGCTTCTCAGCGTAAACCCATGCCAGAGGTTCGTAGCTGTCATTGTTATACCCTAGTACAGAGCTGTACAGTCTGACCGTGGTGGCCGTGACATTGTTCAAATGAGTGCAGAAATACAGCCGTCAAACCTCGTATCTCTCCACCGTCAGTTCGACAGGGACGTTTTAAAACGATTTTCAGAGCCAGTTTCTGAACCGGTAAAACTCCGCCCTTGACAATAAACGTCAGCCCTGGTTGTGCCCAGGAGAGAGGGGGGGGGGGGGAGTATTGTCTTTGTCAGCAAGGGGCCACCTGTGAAGGGAGCTCTCTGACAGCCAAACCGCCCTGTCTCTCGCTAATGGGAAGGAGGACGAGGAGCTGGGGGTGGGGACTATAGGGAGGACTTAGGCAGCGCTAAAGAGGAGGTGGGTGAGAGACTGTCATGGGTATTGGCGTGAGAGGGTCGGTCGCAAACTTATGACAAGGGTACCGCGCACCTATGGCAGCATTTTAGCTTCGAAACGGCACTACGTCTTGAAATCTTGAATATTCCCGAGAAAACAAGAATGCCCACCTCTGGACGGCTAAGTTAAAGAGAAAACAATATTGATTTCCGTGGAAACAGGTAATTGTGCGGGAAAACAGTGATTTCTTTCTCAGAATAGCGAGTTATTACGGATAATAGTAATGTGCCTATTATAACAACTTATCACAAAAAAGCAGTAATTCCCCTTGGGAGCGTGTAATTGTCATAGAAAACAGATATCCCCTCAAGAAAATGACTAATCATAATAGTAAGTAGTAACTTCTCCATGAAAACAGCTAATTATCACAGAAGATCGTACTTATATCATGAAAAGCTCTTATGCACGAAAAACAGTAATCTCCTGCGAAAACATATTATCATTACGGAAACCTGTAACTTCCATATGAAAACAGCTGATTATCACACGCACACGCACACACACACACGCACGCACGCACGCACGCACGCACGCACGCACGCACGCACGCACGCACGCACGCACGCACGCACACACACACACACACACACACACACACACCACACACACACACACACACACACACACACACACACACACACACGTACACATTTCTCTATGAAGATAGCTAATCATCACAGTGCATGTCATTTCTTGAAATACTTGATTATCACAGAAAACAACAATTTCCCTGTGAAAACACTTGTTTATTACAATAGGCAATAAATTCCCCTCGAAAACAGCTGATTATCACAGAAAACAACAACTTCCCTGTGAAAACACTTGTTTATTACAATGGGCAATAAATTCCCCTCGAAAACAGCTGATTATCATGGAAAACAGCAATTTCCCGGTGAAAACAGAAATATGGCCGAAAACGACCAATAATAGACAGTCTTTTCCATGTACGAACAGCTAATTATTGCGGCCAAAGATAGATCTCTGCGTGGAAACACATAATTGGCATGGGGGAAAAACGAATCACCTTTTTGTTTAAACATGTCATTTTCTTAGAAAGTCCAGCTCCCTTGAAAAAAAAAAAAAAGAAATAAAGAAGAAGAAGTTATCACTAACCGTTACGTTTCCTTTCCCATATGGAAAGAGTTCTGTTTAACGGTTGATTAATAGGTTTTGTAGAATGATCAGTGCCTGAAACCAGTTATTTCCCTGAGGTGAAAAGAAGTAGTCACAGAAAAAAAAAAATTGTTTTCCATGTGTACAACTGATCTCACGGAAAACTGGCTTCCCACAACAACAAAAAACCCTTTCGAATATGACATGTTCCCATTTCTATGCACGTTTTGACTTGTTTTCCTGCTTCGTGGGGAGCAGCAGGGTGAGGAGGTGGAGGAAAGGAGGAGGTGGGGGGGTGGGGGTGGGGGGTTGGGGGTAGTAATGCCTGATGTGGTTTGCTTCAATGTTGACACTGCGCAGAGGTGAACTCTGCGCCTGGGGAGCATGGTACATCTTTCCGCTCCCTGCTCGAGGCCCCGTGCTCTGCTGCGCGAGCATCTGTCTACAAAGATAACCCTAAAGTGCGAGGGTTGGGCTTGACTGTCTCAAACTCTAGATAGCTTCTCCGTTGGTTTGTTGGTTAATTGTTGGTGTGGGGTTTTTTTTACGTGTTTGTTCGTTTGTTTGTCTGTCTGTCTGTTTTAATTCGTTCTGCCTGTGTGTTTGTTTGGCTGGTTGGTTGGTTGGTTGGTTTATCTCATTCCGCCGTACACCGTCCTCCCAACCCTTGTTATATTACCCCCGTGCCGCCTGTTCCGGTTTCCCCAGCGCCAAACCCACCCACATATTCTGAAGCAGACCTACCACCGGCAATCCATCGGGAGCAGTAGATATCGAGCCATCGTGAGGCAGCCCACCAGAGGAGACACTGCAGTGCTGCCCAGTCGATTCGGTGGCGTCCGACTGTTGGCTGTTCTAGTCCGATACGCGGAGCACACCACTTGCTAAGCTCGTCACTGACGACAATGATGGCCCAGTCAAGGAGCCTGCCGGAGCTGCCTTACCCCGCTACGTCCTATCTCACTATACTCACGATGAACTTGCCCATATCGTCAAGTCGGACAAACTCGCCACGGGCCTGGACGTGGAGACGGACTCCAAAGTGAGAGCGCCGTGTGAGCAGGGCATGACGGGCTACAGAATGTCTTCCACGACAAACAACGAGAATGGAGATGACAAGGAGGATGCTGTTGAGTTCCGGTCCTGTCAGAGACTACATGATGATCACTCTTCGCTCACTTCAGTAACCTCTCCTATGCTAATTTGCTGGGTCAGTGCCATCAAAGTGAACAAATGTGGAGGTGTGTCATCAGCAAGGTAACCGAGAGGCCTCCTGTCTGCATGCAAGACCGGCTGCTTTGGTTTGCAGTTGTGTGCCTGAAGTCCATTGACGCATCATACACGGAAAACTGACCTTTCGTATCGCTGCTGCTTTCGTGAATCCTGCCTTTAAAAAAGAAAAATCCTCTCGTCTCTGGTCATCATGCCGTTAGGTGTATAGAGACCTTAAGTAATTTCAGTTTGATGGTTTAAAGCAAAAAAAATAATAAATAAATAAAAAATTCAGGGACTGCAAAGACAACGTAAGCACTGCCCAGAATAAGACCTGTATAAAAAGGCAACAGTGTCCCCGTGGAACGCAACGGTCAGGCTCCTATCTGTACGGGTACATTCCATCTTCTTGAATGCATGAGAGACATTGCCTTGCAAGGCGACTTTGTAAAGAACGATCCAAGCCATGGAGATGAGTGTTTCCGCAAAAGACCAGACAACAAGAATACTGATGATGCCACCAAGGAAGCAGTGAAGCAAAACCCTCAAGTAACGCATGGGACCACAGGAAAACCTGCTGACTTCAGTTAAGAAAATTGAAAAAAAAAAGAAAAGAAAAAAAAAACTACGACAGTATGGCCATATAAGATCTCCTTGCGAAAGAAATGATCTAGTGTTGAGGGAGGGAGACGGTAGACGGGGAGAGAGGAAGGGCGGAGAGAGAGTGAGAGAGAGACAGACAGACAGACAGACAGACAGACAGACAGACAGACAGACAGACAGAGACAGAGAAAGGGGGGGGGGGGGGGAGAGAGAGAAAAAATACAGACTGACAACATCGGAAAATGGTCTTGGAAAATATTTACAGACCCCGTACAAGCTTTGATCTACACACGGCAGAAGTGAAGGATCTTGCTATATTGTTCTTCAGCATAGCACCCCATTGACTTTTCTGGAAGGAAGAAGAAGAAGAACAAGAAAAAAGATGAAGAAAAGAAAAAGGAAAAGTAGTGCCTTGAACGGTTTCGCCTGGAGAGTAAAGGTGACATTCCTTGTGAATTGTTCCTTGTTTACTTCCCCCCCCCCCCCTGCCCCCTTAAAACATGCTTGCATGTTAGTGCGTCTTCTTTGCGTATGCAGTACTTGAAAGGATATCGCAAACAGTACTCCGATGCCTTCTCTTCCGGTTAGTTTCTATCTAGTTCTCTCGCATCACTAAATTGTGACATGATGATGAGTGTAAATGCACATGAAATGCTCACGAAGAAACGTTCGCAACAGACGAACACAGCTAGGACCAAAACGTCACTTGATAGAACGCAAGACGTCAGCCAAAGTCGAATGTCTTCTGAACTAAAATCAGACAGGGTTGAACCTGGATTCGAACCAGATTTGACACGTCCGTAGATATTGATACGTCTGATAAACCTGATCGGCGCGCAGTCTCGTCGGATATTGATGAACATGGACTCAGTGTGAGAGACACAGGAAATCAATTCTTGGATCAGCTCTTTGATTTGGATTCACAGCAAAAAGTAACCCGGGTTCGGTGTGGGGATACATTCCATTTTCCCAATGAGCGTTCTTTTCTTCTTTCTTTCTTTCCTTCTTTGTTTTCCTTTCTTGCTTGTTTCTTTCTATTTCTTTTCTTTCCTTTCCTTTTTTTCCCTTCTTTTCTTTCTCTTTACTTTTCTTCTCTCCCCCCCCCCCCCACCCCCGCCCTTTTTTTTTTCTTTTTGATTTTTTTGTTGTTTGAGTGATGTGGATGAAGACATTTTGAAGTATTTAACTTACGTGAGCCGGAATGGTTTTATTTCGTGGATTTGTTTTTCTTTTTGTGTCTGTAGAAGGAAAAGAAAGATAGAAAAAAGGACACACACACACACACACACACACACACACACACACACACACACACACACACACACACACACACACACACACATCGTTCCCATCCCCACTCCCTTGCCTCAAAACCACATACACACACGCACGCACGCACGTACGCACGCATGCAACAAACAAGACAGGCGCCATAGGTTAACACTGTACTACAGATGTTATTGTAAAACGTTTGTTAAGTGTTAATTCCTTTATAAGCTAAGACGGCACCCTGGAGAAGGTAAAAGTCCGCCCAGGTCGAGCAAAGCCTGGATCCCCCATCCTTTTAGTTAGATCATCAGGTTAAAAAAATAAAAATAAAAAATAAAATTTAAGGGGAAAAAAGTCAAGGGAAGTAGCCGTTAGTTTATTCATACTGCACTGATAAGGCGTATTTCTTTTTTCTTTTTCGTTTTTCAAATGTACGTGGAAATACTAAATGTCAAGATCTATATTGCTAGAAAGTTGAAATATTCCATGCATGTGTGCTATTTCGCAGATTTTGATTGTACTTGTAACTTAACAGTGTTCATAATACACAGTGCAAAAAAAAAACAACAACTATAAAATATGATATGCTAGTCAGTCTTGTAGACGGATCTCGGAGTCAGAGGACAGATCCAGCGTGCAATTTAGTGAGATCAGTTACGAGTTGCATTCCCGATTTCCACCAACCTGTCAATATAGACTGAATAGTTATTGTGTAGTAACATCTCTAACACCTAGATGAACTATACCGTGAAATAGACTGAATAGTTGTTGTGTAGTGACATCTCTAGCACCTAGATGAACTATACCGTGAAAAGACTGAATAGTTGTTGTGTAGTAACATCTCTAACACCTAGATGAACTATACCGTGAAATAGACTGAATAATTGTTGTGTAGTAACATCTCTAACACCTAGATGAACTATACCGTGAAATAGACTGAATAGTTATTGTTTAGTAACATCTCTAACACCTAGATGAACTATACCGTGAAATAGACTGAATAGTTGTTGTGTAGTAACATCTCTAACACCTAGATGAACTGTACAGTGAATAGACTGAATAGTTAAGTAGTAACATCTCTAACACCTAGATGAACTATACCGTGAAATAGACTGAATAGTTATTGTTTAGTAACACCTAGATGAACTATACTGTGAATAGACTGAATAGTTGTGTAGTAACATCTCTAACACCTAGATGAACTATACCGTGAAATAGACTGAATAGTTATTGTGTAGTAACATCTCTAACACCTAGATGAACTATACCGTGAAATAGACTGAATAGTTATTGTGTAGTAACATCTCTAACACCTAGATGAACTATACCGTGAAATAGACTGAATAGTTATTGCGTAGTAACATTTCTAACACCTAGATGAACTATACCGTGAATAGACTTTTTGGCTTGCTGTCATCTTTTGACAAAGTTAGGATTAAAACAGCTTCTTTGCGCGCAATCTTTGTGACAGGCACAGGTAAGCAAACAAGCGTAAGGAAGCGAGTGAAAATAATATAACCTTGTTGGCACACTCTGTGTGTGTGTGTGTGTGTGTGTGTGTGTGTGTGTGTGTGTGTGTGTGTGTGTGTGTGTGTGTGTGTGTGCGTGCGTGTGTGTGTTTGTGCGTGCGGGCGTGCGTGCGTGCGTGTGTGTGCGTGCGTGTGTGTGCGTGCGTGTGCGTGTGTGTGCGTGTGTGTGTGTGATTTGAAACCGTGTCGTTCTGTCACGAACACCTTGACTCACGATCCTGAGAGCACGGGAGTCACTGGAGGGGTGAGATTAAGCGTGATTGACCAAAGTCGTCTCCCTTCACGGGAGAGCTCGGGCGAGGGGACAAGTCTGGATTCCCCGGATTGAGAGTTATCTCCCGGCTCTAACGGGCCCTGCGAAGCGAAGTCGTCCTTGGTGGCCCGTATACAAACCTGACTGCCGTCGGTGGAGTTTGGGGCGGGGAAATATCCGCGAGTTTATGAACGATCCACGGTGCCAACGTGCACAGTTACTTCAGTGTGTGTGTGTGTGTGTGTGTGTGTGTGTGTGTGTGTGTGTGCGTGGTGTGTGGTGTGTGTGTGTGTGTGTGTGTGTGTGTGTGTGTGTGTGTGTGTGTGTGTGTGTGTGTGTGTGCGCGCGCTTGGTGTGTGTGTGTGTGTGTGTGTGTGTGTGTGTGTGTGTGTGTGTGTGTGTGTGTGTGTGTGTGTGTTGTATGGGGAGCGTCCATAGAGGATAGGAAGTCAAAGATTGATGGGGCTTCGGCAGGGTTAGGGAGTGAACGGGCAATAAACAACAACAGTGTGGTCAGGTCACTCTCAAATTCTTTCTCTCTTTCACCTTTCTTTTTTTCTGAGAGCGAGTTTGGAATTCGTAAGTCAGTCGAGCTGTGCGCTCACTAGCGCACTCTCCAGTCTCACATTTCATTTGTTTTCCTCTTACCTTCAGTATTCAGCGACAGTCCAGGCAAAACGTGGGCTTGAACCTTCCACTGTAGGTATTTCTTCACTGAGTTAAACCAGACGTTCGAAGGGCCTGATCATTGTTGTAAAAATGACCATACGATCATCTCAGAACTGTTTTCAGCACATACATAGGCTACCTGTAGTAGTATTTTGACTTGAGATGTATGACGTGTTGATGTGTATGTGCGGTCTATGTTAGTTTTATATTCAGGAATACATTTCCCAGTGATTTCGTCTCTGCTGGATAGATACGACATGGAATGATCGGGTGTTAATGTCGTTTTCGTTCAAATATTTGCCACAAATTCTACGTACATTTTCATTTAACTTGCCCTCTTCAGAACATGTGGGCATCACTTGTAAGTGAACATAATCTTTCAGAAAACAGAAATCTCGTATTATTGATTTTATTGCTGAACATGTCAGTCGTAGATTTACGGTTGTTACGATTTGGTGACACCTTCATGCATGGCATGATTGTCAAGGTGTCGATCGACAGTGTTCATCATTCTGTCACGTTTGGTTGCACTTCTGCTGCACGTTCTGAAAGGATGCCAGAGTTACAGTTTCACACACACGCACACACACACACACACACACACACAACACACACACACACACACGCACACGCACGCACGCACGCACGCACGCACGTACGCACGCACGCACGCACGCACGCACGCACGCACGCACACACACACACAC
>CM031628.1:25977874-25980374 GCA_018398815.1 Conus ventricosus
GTCAGAGCGAAAGCTGGTTTCATGGGAAACTGAAGCCGTCAGAACTGGAATGGCAGGGGTGAGTCCATGGGTTCCAGAGGAATTCTGGGGAGCAGCACCGGTTCACCTTTGTGGGGGCCACATGATATTTTCGCTTCTACAACATTCCTGTGCAGTCTGGTGAAGACACATCGGGTGCCACTGGTCACCTTTGGCGGGTCCAGTGAGCGGAGAATGATGATGGGGACTCCAGATTTCAGCAACAGTTCATGCGGTGGAAGTCCAGAAATCTCAATGGAGTTCAAGAGTTCTTGTGGATAAAGGACTCCCTCATCATCATTCTTGGCCGTGTCAACAGATCTGTACAGAGTTTCCTCTCCAGGGAAGTCAGCTACGATTTTTCTGTTCAGCCTGTTGACAGTCTCGTTCAGGGAGGAGATTATGGCCCTTTCCACTAACCAGTCTGAGTCTGCACAGTGAGCATGAAGATCCGGGTAGACTGCTTCTATCAGATCTTCCTGGCTATCATAAAACTGGCATAGTGCTGGTGGGACCAATATAGTATAGTATAGTATAGTATAGTACACAGTCGATAGAGGGATGCCTGTACTTAATGAACTTACCGATGCATTCTCAATTCCTCGATTGAAGTGCTCCAAAATGACAACTCTGTAGGGGCCGCCATAACCTAGTAGATAAGGCGCTGGACTCATGATCCAAAGGTCGTGGTTTCGAATCCCGGTTTGGTCTTGAAAATTGGCGCAAGTATAGTCAGTGTTTCTGCGCTTCCAGTTCGTGGTGCTGCAACGTAGAACGTTCCATGTGTAAAACACGGAACGGTCAGATCTGCCCCACGGGATGAAAATGTCTGACCATGGCTCTTCTTGACAGACAAAAATCAGAGGGTATTGCAGAGCATCATAACTTCGGTGTATTTCTGAAATCTTCTGCAGACTACAATCTCTAAATTTAGAAATTAACGGTTTTTAACGGTCAATTTTAAGTTTCTGTTCATATTAGTTGTCTATCATTGATCAGCGTGTAAAACTTCACCTGTATACCAAATTTCATCAAGAAAGGTCTAAATTTAGAAAATAACGGATCTTAACGGTTTTTAACGGTCAATTTTAAGTTTCGGTTCGTGTAAGTTGTATATCATTGTTCAGCGTGTAAAACTGCATCTGTATACCGAATTTCATCAAGAACGGTCTAAATTTATAAAGATTAGGAATAGAGTTTGTTTAGAACTTACCGCCAATGACATTGACAAACAAAGCACAAGACAAGACACGATGCATTTCAACCACTTGGGTCTTTTTCAGGCGAAAAAATAAATCACATTTAACATGTGGGACAGTACAAACAACGAAAAAACGAAAAAAGAATGAAAAATGACTTATCCGTTCTTGTCCATGTGTTTCGTGGGCGGAAATGACATGCGGCCAGGGGGATTATGGGAGAGGAAACGGAGGGGGGGGGGGGTTGCGTCAGGGGAGGTGTGTGTGTGTGATATGATAGGGTTGTGTGTCCAGTTTATTGGGATGGTGTGATATCTTTGTGATGGTTGTGGTAATGGTGGATTGATAATAATGGTAAGGGGAAAAAAAAAAAAAAAAGGGGGTGGGGGGGGGATTTAAGGGGAAGGATAATACAAAACTAAGATTAAATAGATGGAGGGTTGCTCTAACTACTGTATGAAGTGAGTGAAGGGATGTGGTGGTGGTGTATGTAAGTGTGTAGTATGTGTGTGTGTATGTGTGTGTGTTGGTAGGGATTTTGCCAACTGGTGTGGAAGAGGTGAGTATGTGTGTTTGGTTATTGTTGGATATTGATGCCTTGGGGGTGTAGTGTGCCCAGTTTGGCAATGATATGGGATTCGTGAGTTGTGCGTTCAAAGCTGTCACTCTGTGACTGCCAGAGTGCCATGACTTTGACATGGTCGATGTTGTGTTGGGTGTGGTTGAAGTGTAGGGCGACGGGTTTGGGTCGGTGGTGGCGGATATCGGCCAGGTGTTGAGAGATGCGTGTTTCGAGTGTGCGTGACGTTTCCCCTATGTAGATCTTGCCACACAGCTGGCAGTGGATGGCATATATAATGTTGCGGCTCTGACATGAGAATGTGCGTTTGACTGTGAAGGAGTCTTTGGGGCCCTGTAGGATGGTGTCTGGTTTGGTGAGGGGGCAGATTTTGCAGTTGGGTTTGGAGCAGGGGTGAGTACCTGGTGGTGTAGCTGTGGTTCTGTTCAAACTGGACCGCACGAGGAGGTCTTTGAGGTTTTTGTCACGTTTGAATGTGATCATGGGTTTGGTATGGAAGGCGGGTTTGTGGTTATGTACAATGTGCCAATTGGATTTGAGGATCCTACAGATGGGGAGGGTGTGCGGGTGGTAGAGGAGGTAGGCTGTGGGTCTGTCTGTCTTGGTTGGATGCTGGGTGTCCAGAGCTCTGGACACCCAGATGATAATAGCACGGGAGCAGCTTTCATAATTCCTAGCTTAAAAATAGCAAAGTTATTTCATC
>CM031628.1:25985374-25990374 GCA_018398815.1 Conus ventricosus
GTCAAGATCGTTGCATAGCAATGGGGCAACTGCAGGCCGGGGTTCCAATGAGGCAGGTCGCTATCGCATTCGGAGTCCACATTTCCACCGTCTATCGCCTTCTGGACCGCTTTCAAGCAAGAAAACCACTGATGACAGACCGAGGAGCGGCAGACCGAGGGTCACCACAGCAGCCCAAGACCGCCATCTTCTTCGTCAGCATCGACGGGAGCCTTACCAAACCGCTGCCAACACAGCCAGGAACACCATAGGCAACCATGGCAGGCCAATCAGCAACAGGACCGTGCGTCGCCGACTGAACACAGTTGGTCTCCAATGCAGGCGTCCAGCCCGGCGACCTATCCTGACACTCCAGCATCGCCAGAACCGTCTGCAGTGGGCACAGATCCACGTGCATTGGCGCCATCGGGACTGGGGCCGAGTCCTCTTCAGTGATGAAAGCCGGTTCTGCGTCGACCCTGGCGATGGCCGCATCCGGATCTGGAGAAGAGCGGGGGAACGCTTCACGGATGCCAACATCACCGAAAGGGACCCATGGGGTGGTGAAAGCACCATGATCTGGGGGGCTATCGGCATAAATCGCCGTATTGGGCCAGTCATCTTCCCGAATGTGGGTCCAGGACGTGGTAACGGGGTCACTGCTGTTCATTACATCGACCAAGTTCTGAGGCCCCACATCCTGCCGCATTTCCAGCGGCATCCACAGAACCTGTTTCAGCAGGACAACGCAAGGCCGCACACTGCCCGTGCTACGCAGAACTTCCTGAGGCAGAACAACATCAATCTGCTGCCTCACCCAGCCCGTTCTCCCGACCTTAACCCAATAGAGCATTTCTGGGATGCCCTTCAGAGGCAGTTGAACCAGCTCAACCCCAGACCCCAGACAGCAGCTCAGCTTGCTGTCGCTGTGGGCCAGGTGTGGTGGCAAGTCCCCCAGAGGCAGACCAACACTCTGGTGCGCTCGATGTACCGCAGGTGCACAGCTGTGATCAATGCTCGAGGTGGTCACACCAGATACTGACATTCTGCTGTTAACACAGGGTCAAGGTCAAGTTCATGTGACCTTATTTTCTACCAGAATGAACTTTGAAAGGACACTTTTGCGGTGTTCGATTGCTTTTTCTCACTTTCTATTACCAGTTCAAAGGAATCGGTAGCCAAATTACATCAAAATTTATATACAGTTTGTTTTCGCGTTTTTTATGCCTCTGAGTATATATATATAATCACACACACACACACACACACACACACACACACACACACACACACACACACACACACACACATGTATCATTCCATAATTTCATTTGGTTCGGTCATGTCCTTGCAATATGAAAAACAACAACATTGACATCACTTGAACGAAAAACGAAAAGAGATTAAACCTCTCTCTCTCTCTCTCTCTCTCTCTCTCTCTCTCTCTCTCTCTCTCTCTCTCTCTCTCTCTCTCTCTCTCTCTCCTCTCTCCTCTCTCTGTGTGTGTGTGTGTGTATTTATATCCACATGAGATATGATTGTAAAAATAAAACGGACTAATGTATCTCTTTCTTAACCCTCAGCTCATCTTAAACGAAAACTAGTTGGCGGAAGGGTTGAAATGGGGATAGAAGGGGGGAAGGCTGGGGGCCATAGAGTTTAATCACAGCAAACGCCTCATTATCCCCCCTTCCTCAGGGAGGTGACAGACACTGGGAGGCCCAGGGGCAGCAACAGAAAGTATGGTGACTGATAAGAAGAGACGTCCAACTTCTGGGCTGGCGAAAGACCCAATCCCATTTTTATCCTCCGCGAGTTCTGTCATGACGACGGGAGAAAGATTCTGATGGTCACCAAGTTGTGCGTGACAGAGAGAGAAAGGGTGGGGTTTGGTTCAGGAGGGAGAGAGAGAGAGAGAGAGAGAGAGAGAGAGGACAGAGCTCCTGATTACTTTATCAACACTGAAGAGTTGAAATCGTCGGGTATTTTTTCCTCCACCAGTCTCAGTAGTATGTCTCTGAAATCAGTCGGTAATTTGTGGACAGCTTATCATCTTTGTTAAATGCCAGTAAACATTGAGGTTAAAACTGAGAAGACACTGCTCTTATTCAGTCATTCAAAGTGTGTGTGTGTGTGTGTGTGTGTGTGTGTGTGTGTGTGTGTGTGTGGTGTGTGTGTGTGTGTGTGTGTGTGTGTGTGTGTGTGTGTGTGTGTGTGTGTGTGTGTGTGTGTGTGTATGTGGACTGAGTAAAGGAGCAAAGGGGAGGAGGATGTGCAAACGTATTTTTTTTCTATTTCAGTTAAGTGTGTGCATACGTGTTTGTGTGAGCATGTTTGAGCGCGTGCACGTGTGTGTGTGTGTGTGTGTGTGTGTGTGTTGTGTGTGTGTGTGTGTGTATGTGTGTGTGTGTGTGTGTGTGTGTGTGTGTGTGTGCGCCCGCACGCGTGAGTTGTGTGTGTCTGTGTCTGTGTGTGACTGAGATTTTGGTGATATACAGGCAAAGCTAACAACGTTAGCAAGCGAACACACAGTCTGGGTGGCAGACCTGATATCTTCTCTCTCTCTCTCTCTCTCTCTGTCTGTCTGTCTCCTCTCTCTCTCTCTCTCTCTCTCTCTCTCTCTCTCTCTCTCTCTCTCTCTCTCTCTCTCTCTCTCTCTCTTGGTATATGTGGAGTCCAACAGATAGCCACTGTGCCTTAGTTCAGCCGTTTGATGTATGCGGTATTGGTTGAAGCTTTTACATTGGTTTATTGTAGGTTGCCTCGTAAGTCTTATGAAATATTGTTGGAATTGGATGTAAAGCAGAAAACGAACTGGATTTCAACAGCGCGTCTGTTTCTGTGTAAGTAAAGATTTGGGATGTCTTGCTGACTCAGAGTGTTGGACATCAAAATCAGCTTATTCGTGCTTTTCAAGAAAGGTTAATTGACTGTAGATGGCAAAGACGGGACGACCATAACGGAATTAGTGAACGGTATGATTCGTATATGAATTGTTCTAGGTTTCGATGTGTTCAGCCTTATTTGAAATTCAATTTGGATATGCATCTGAAAAGTTCAATTGCTAAATGTAGTCGAGTCAGTTTTTCTCATAAATGGACTCATTTTACTTAATAAGATACAGACAGCATGGACACATTGACTTGGTATTCCATTGTTTATGCAAGGTGAGGAAAATGAAATAATTTTGTGTTCCGTTGCCCAGAAATTTACCCCACGGAAATATTTTTGGCCCCCCTGTTTGTTTTGTTTACAGTTACTACTTAGCTCTAACAGTTATAAGGTTATTAGGAGTTTAGGTACGTTTTTGTTTAAAGCGTTTAAAATCAGAGAAATAGGGAGGCCTTAGATGCTGTTGTTGTTTGGTTGTTGCTGTTGTCGTTGTTGTTAGTGTTTCTTGATAATGATCTGTTTTTTTAACCTTTGGTTTGAATGATTATGCTCGTTTACTTTCAAATTGGCCAATGGTTAGTCTGAAGTCTGAACTCTCTCTCTGTCTCTCTCTCTGTCTCTGTCTCTCTCTCTGTCTCTCTCTCTCTCTCTCTCTCTCTCTCTCTCTCTCTCTCTCTCTCTCTCTCTCTCTCTCTCTCTCTCTCTCTGTGTGTGTGTGTGTGTGATTTCCATCTATTCTGGTCTATCGTGAACATCATGACGCACGATCCTGAGAGCTCCTGAGTCACTGGCGGGACGAGATTAAGCGAGATTGACGAACGTCATCTCCGTTCATGGAGGGAGCTCGGGCGCTGGGAGCAGTCTTTATTCCCTGAAGTGAGAGTTATCTCCCCCACCCCTACAGCTCTCGTGAAGCGAAGTCGCCCTTGGTGGTACATAAATAAACCTGACTGTCGTCTGCTAAAGTTGGAAAAGAAAATCCGTGGGTTTATGAACGTTCCCATGATGCTAATGTGTAGAGCAACTTTAGTGTTGTTGTTGTTGTTCTTCAATTTAACGTCTTTTCACTAAATGTGATATTAGACAAGGTGTGTGTGTGTGTGTGTGTGTGTGTGTGTGTGTGTGTGTTGTGTGTGTGTGTGTGTGTGTGTGTGTGTGTGTGTGTTTGAGTGTGTGCATGCAGCGTGCGTACGTGTGTGCATGCAGCGTGCGTACGTGAGTGCGCGCCCGCGTGCGTGCGTGTGCGTGTGTGCGTGTATGTGTGATGAGGAGAAACTCTAAGTAAGAATTTAAAAAAATAAATAAAAAAAAGACATCAAAAGTAAAAACAAACTGTACGAAACAAGATCATGAAACAGCAATTACAGGATTGAGCCAACAGGGCTTAACATAAGAATTCGTACAAAATTTAAGAGAGTCATGGTATCCTGGAATATGCACTTTGAAGCATCCTTTCGAAACTCTGACAAATCGGAATCAAAGTAGGGGCAAAAGTATAGAACGTGTGTTGTTGTACAATTATCAAGGGCGCCACAAGCACATCGAATATTCTTGACATATTTTGTTCTGAATGCATTTATTTTTAACCGAAATAATAAGGAGGCAAGTTGTCTACTGTGTCTTGGGTATAATCCTATGTTTATATTACGGTTTACTGGATTTACTGAGGAAGCCCTTTTTAAAATATTACTTGCTCGAGAGCTCGTACAACAAAGTATAGAAGAGTCGGGTTTATGTATTCGGGGGAGAACACTTTCTTTGTAGTATTCCTCAAATTTTTCAAAAGAGGCTCTTTGTAAGAGAGAATATCCTTCATGTAAGCTCAAGGGAATATGAATAGAAGCCGTATTGTCAGAATTGTTTGCACCTGCTCGAGCAATCCTGTCAGCCCATTCATTTCCGGATATGAAGCAATGGGAAGGAACCCAACAAAAATTAACTATTATACCTCTTGACATAATGTTGTGAATAAGAATTTTAATTTCTGATACGATTTCAGCACGATTTTTTGAATTTGTAGATTCTAAAGCTTGAAGAACTGACTTAGAATCTACACAGAAGAGAATACCATAACAGTCAAATGATAAATCATTTATGTACTCTACGGCCATTAATATTGCTATAAGTTC
>CM031628.1:25997874-26007874 GCA_018398815.1 Conus ventricosus
TGAGCTTTGGATTTCAAAACTAAAAAATACTTTGGGGGGGTGGTTGTTTGAGAGAGAGAGAGAGAGAAGAGAGAGAGAGAGAGAGAGAGAGAGAGGGGGGAGAGAGAGAGGAAGAGAGAGGAAGGAGAGGAGAGAGAGATGAGAGAGAGGAGAGAGAGAGAGAGAGGAAGAGAGACTGTGTTAGGGTTAACACGTCTCAGTTTTTTGGGGCCGTTGAAACAGATATTGAAGACTGATGTGTGAATCTTCAGGATATGTGTGTGTTAGGAAATGCTGCCTCTCTTTCCGTAATGCCGGTGCACTTAAGCTCATACCACTATCTGCACAAACTTCTTTGGTGTATCTCTTTGTTCATGGGATTGCGGTATTGCCGTGTTGTATTGAAAACAAAATGAGAGAAAGAGAAAGAGAGGGGAGATGTGTGTGTGTGTGTGTGTGTGTGTGTGTGTGTGTGTGTGTGTGTGTGTGTGGTGTGTGTTTTGTGTGTGTGTGTGTGTGTGTGTGTGTTGTTTGTGTGTGTGTGTGTGTGTGTGTGTGTGTGTGTGTGTGTGTGTGTGTGTGGTGTGTGTGTGTGTGTGTGTGTGTTGTGGAATAAGAAGAGGGGTTGTGTTTGTGTGTGTGTGTGGGGAGAGAGAGAGAGGAGAGAGAGAAGAGAGAGAGAAGAGAGAGAGAGAGAGAGAGGAGAAGAGAGAAGAGAGAAGAAATAATCACCTGTGCCAAAAAAATAATAATAATAATGACAGGCCTTTTTACTGTAGACTGGGAAGTATTTGAAGTTGATTGGACGTCTGCCAAGGGGTCAGATAGCTTTATTTCGCTGGGGTGAAATTTTGCTTGCAACTGGAGAAAGCTTATCGGGTGTTGATTGTGCGCTTAGACTGATAGGCATTTTTTGAGTATCTGGTTTTTCCCTTCGTTTTAAGTGTGTTGTGTTTGTAATTGTCTGCAGTTTTTTTCCCTCCGTTTGGGGGGGTGGGGGTGGTAGGGGTTGCGTCCAGCTCTGTTTGACAGGATCAATAGGCGGGGAAAATGTCAAAAAGACAGAAATGTCCATGTATCCAATAAAAACAAGGAACTCTTTGGGGGAAAAGTTAATAACCCTGCGAGGGAGGGGGAGGGGGGGGGTACAAAGAGAGAGAGAGGGTGTGTGTGAGAGAACAGAGAGGGAGGGGGACAGAGAGAAGGGGAGAGAGAGAGAGGGGAAGAGAGAGAAGAGAGAAGAGAGAGAGGGGAAAAGAGGAGAGGAGAGAGAGAGAGAGAAGATCATGGAGGGCGGTAGAGATTCTGTATTTTACGACGATAAGAAATATTGGGTTAGCTAATTTTTTCATACTCGACGTTACTATTCTGGACTAAGCTGGTGCAGATGATAAAAGGCATACATCAAAGCATGGTTTTGACAAAATTCAGAGAGAAGGGGAGAGAGAGAGAGCAACTGTCGTTATATGTCTTAGATGAAACGAAAAGGGTTTTTAACAAACCTCTTTAGCAGTAAATTACTTTACAATGACCTTGTAAACAGGCGTCGGGAGTCGTTATAAATAGTGTGTTTTTTGAGTGTGTGTGTGTGGTGTGTGTGTGTGTGTGTGTGTGTTTTGTTGTGTGGTGTGTGTGTGTGTGTATTGATGTGTTGTGTGTGTGTGTGTGTGTGTGTGTGTGTGTGTGTGTGTGTGTGTGTGTTTTGAGTGTGTGTGTGTGTGTGTGTGTGTGTGTGTGTGTGTGTGTGTGTGTGTGGTGGTGTGTGTGGGGTGTATTGAGTGTGTGTGTCTGTGTCTGTGTCTGTGTCTGTCTGTGTGTCTGTCTGGCTGTGTGTGTGTGTGAATGTTGTGGTGTGTGTGAGTGGTGGTGTGTGTGTGTGGTGTGTGTGGGTGTTGTGTGTGTGTTGTGTGTTGTGTATGTGTGTGGTGTGTTTGGTTGTTTGTTTGTTTGTTTTGTGTGTGTGTGGTGTGTGTGTGTGTGTTGGGGTGTGTGTGTGTGTGTGTGTGTGTGTGGAAGCTGGAAAGCATTTAAATTTTGTGTCTGTCAATGGATAGTCCTGCATACTTGCAAAACACAAATATTTTTTTGTCTCTGTCTCCGTCTCGGTCTGTTGTCTGTCTGTTTCTCTCTCTCTCCTCCTCCCCTTTCTCTTCCTCTCTCTCTCTCTCTCTCTCTCTCTCTCTCTCTCTCTCTCCTTTGTGTACATGTATGTGTGATAGTGCGTGTGTGTCACGGGTGTGTGGTGTGTGTTTGTGTGTGTGTGTGGTGTGTGTGTGGTGTGTGTGTGTGTGTGTGTTTACTTTTGAATGCCGTTATCAGTTTCACTGTATTTATTAAGAAAACATTCTTCAAAAAAACAAACAATAAACAAAAACAACCCTCCAGTAATGCATCAACCCATCAGCAATTCCAGCTCGATGTCTCACACTGCTGAGGTTCAGAGGTAAAAAATAAAACCCAAAATAACCGAAACTTTCAAAGAGAAAAAAAAAAAGATAAACTCACTTGATTTTTGAAAGGATTTTTTATCATTTAATTCAAACTAACCGAAACTACAAAGAGAAAAAAAAGATAAACTCACTTGTTTTTTTAAAGGATTTTCTATCATTTTTAATTTAAACTAACCGAAAGATACAAAGAGAAAAAAAAAAGATAAACTCATTTATTTTGAAAGGATTTTTTTATCATTTAATTCAAACTAACCGAAAAAAAATACAAAAGGAGAGAGAAAAAAAAAGATAAACTCACTTGATTTTTGAAAGGATTTTCTATCATTTAATTCAAACCAACCGAACATACAAAGAGAAAAAAAAACAACAACAAAAGAACTCACTTGATTTTGAAAGGATTTTCTATCGTTTAATTCTACAATAAACCCACGTTTAAAAGGCAAAACCAACCCGTTTTCTCTCCTCCTTCTTCTTCTTCTACTTCATGTCCATCACTTGCCTCGTTCTATATCCGCTCCAGCCTTCTGGACGACGGCCCGCCGTCCTCTTCACGCTCTCCAGGCGCCTTGAGGGTTGACGTCGGGTCGTCGGTGTCGGCCAGACCTTCCCCCCGTGCAGCAGCGTCACGTGATGCGGTCAGTTGTCACAGATCCCTGGTCACTGAGGTACTCGCCTGCCTGGCCAGTGCCACACTTCGGACGCTAGGATTTCGCTTCTGTTCTACTCTGTGACTTTAAGCTTTTAGGTGGTGAGGGTGTTGTTATTAGGTTGTGTAGAACGCCTTCAGTTCGCTGTTTCTTCTTCTTCTTTCTCTCTCTCTCTCTCTCTCTCTCTCTCTCTCTCTCTCCTCTCTCTCTCTCTCTCTCTCTCTCTCTCTCTCTCTGGCGTTTCTTCTTCTTCTTCTTCCTTTTCGTTTTCTTCTTCTCCTTCTCTCTCTCTCTCTCTCTCTCTCTCTCTCTCTCTCTCTCTCTCCCCTCTCTCTCTCCCCCTCTCTTCTCTCTCTCTCTCTCGGGGCGCCGACGGGAGTTTCGCGCGTCAAGTTGCACCTGATAGCTCTCCGTTTGATTTCATGGTTTGCAGTGATTCAAGTGTACCTTCCCCCACACAGTTTTGGCCAGTGTGCGTCAGAGTGCCATGCCATCTGGAGCGTTGGACTTTAGGGCCTCCTGTGGCTCTTTTCTCTCCGTTTTCCTGGTCTTCGTGATAAAGCGAGCTAGGCAAAAACTCTCAAAGCGAGTCGCCATATTGCAGCTGAAAAGGAGAGTGGACGGTGTTGTGGCAGGCTTTATCCTCACGTATTTGTTCTGGAGGAGCCTTCTGCTTCGTTGTGGAGGTATTGAAAGTAATCCTGGCCCCCAACCCCGCACAAGGACGTGACAGCACAGGCAAACCCGATTCTCCAGCACTGGGGCGAGCTGTGGCAGAGTGAGCCTGGAGAAGCCTGTCAACCTCAGGGTGGCGCCTCTAACCAGCCAGTGAAAGAGCCGTCCCTGTCCGACCTCATGACCATGTTCCAGTCGATGGACCGGAAATTTGACGAGGTCAAGCAGGACATACGTGTTCTCCGTGAGGGTATGCTGCCATGCAGGAGGAGATGAGAGGGCTGAGGCGGGAGGTGGACGACCTTCGACAGCAGAACCACGACCTGCAGAGAAGGAACGACGACCTGGTCTCGAGAGTGGATAACTTGGAAAGGAAGGCAGACGACCTGGAGGGGAGGTCCATTCTCTTCTATGGTCACGCCAGAAGGAGAATGAGACGAGCGCGCAGTGTGAGGACATTATTAGGGAACTCATCACTGATCAGCTGGAACTGTCCATCGTGTCAGTTCCAAACCGGATTCCCCGATAATTGCACGATGTGTTTTTTATAAACAGAAAATGGACATACTTAGAGCTAAGCGGAAACTCAAGGGCACCATAATCTTTGTATGGGAGGACTTTTCCACAAGAGTGAGAGACATAAGAAGAAAACTAACCCCTCATCTCAAACAGGCAAGAAGTGACGGGAAACGTGCTGCAATGATCCATGATCATCTCCTTGTGGACGGAACTCGTTACACGTTGGACTCGGGTGATCGTCTTGTGGTAATGAATAGGGTTAGGCCGGTCCTGTATTTATCCTTGTTTTTTGTCCGCTGCTGTGGAAGGAACGCATACTGAGTCGACGCCGGTGGCCTTGTCACAGCGCGACAGTGTCAGCGAGTTGGCGCCACGTGAGAACTGTGCGCCCGTGTGTGATACGTGATTGTTCTGAACAGCTCTGTAGACGATGTGTCAAATGGAAATGTGCGTAGATTGACCTCTGAATAATGAGTTTGATGATGCTAATGTATGTAATAAAACGAAACCCTTTTCTTTCCTTCATTGGAATGTTAATGGACTACTCACAAAAATGCATGATCATGATTTTGTTTCGTATGTTTGTTCCTTTGATTTTGTTTGTTTAGTTGAGACGTTTGTAGAAGATTTTCAGGTGCCTATTTTTAAAGGGTACACGTTGTTCTGTAAGCCTGCTGTTAAACTGTCGGCACACGGAAGACGTTCGGGTGGAATTATGTGTTTGATAAGAAATGAGCTGTGTTTTTATGTTTTTTTGGGTAAATGCCTTTTGGGGCCTGAAAGACACTTATTTTTTTGTGCTTATTACCCCCGGAGAATCACCATTTTATTGCTTTTGATATGAAAAGGGGTGTTTCTTTTTTGGGAAATTTTTTTTTTATGTGTTGTTTGCTTTATATACAAAAATGTAGTACTAGTAATTAATGGAGATTTAAATAGCAAAACCCTAAATATTTTTGTGACTTGAATTAATGGTTGATTTTTTTAATAAAACTTTTGAGGGGGCCCTTTAAAACCTAAAAGAAATTCTGAAGACCCCGCCCCCGTGGCGAATGGTTAGCGTCGCGGACTCCGGCGGGGAGGTCGGGGGTTAAAACCCATCAGGTCATTTTTTTTTTTTTTTTTCCCGACGGCCCCCCCCCCAGAGTTGGGTTTTGTGCGGATCATTGGGAAGACTGGGCCCACACAGTCGATTTTACCCCTTAATGGATGCGTTTCGAGAGTGTTGCTAAATTTTCATGACCAACACGAGGTGGTATCTCTGGGCCTGGTTGACCCCAGGTATATTTAAAAGGAAGCGTAGAGTACCCCCTGTATTAGTTCGCCCAAAATGAAACCCTTTGATCTCTTAATCACCCTTTTTACATTGATCAGCATTTAAAAAAAATGTCTAAAGTTCGGGGCCCCTTCTCCCCGCTCTCATGGGACTCAATTTCGATTGTCCCACGTCTGTGGCCTTGGTTTACTTCCTGGGGGGTCACAGTATCGGCGAGGACGGCTGGTGGCGCCCTCCCGGGGGGGGGGAGAGTCACTCACGCCGGCTCCGGACAAGCAATTATTGTGCAGTGGGGGGCTTATGGGGGTGTGTCCTGCGTAGTTAGATCGAACAGGCGACTGAACCCCCGAAGTGACCAGCACAGTGCTGTCTTCCGGGGGGTTTTCTTAAAAGGACTTGGCTTTGGGGGGGGGCTGCCCCCTGGGGATTGCTGGTGCCGGGGTGCCCCGGGGCCCGGCGGGCTATGGCTTGGAGGGGTGTCGGAATGAGCGGGGGGTTTGCACTGCCTCTGGGTGGGCAGAGGTTTGGGACAGAAAAAAAAAAAAAAAAAAAAAAAAAAGGAAATTTGAAGCCCGGTGATTAAAATTATGGCAAAAGTTACAAACTGTCACTGTTTTTGACCTGTGTATTTTGAAGGGTAGTGTGGGGATGACTTTAAGGTCATTACACGTCATGTGATAAGGGTAAAAGTGTAGATGATTATTTTTTTCGGTCGTTGATTTGTTTTCAAAGTGTCTGATAGCTCAAATGAATTGTGTGATGAATTGAATTGACCATTTGCCTTTGGAATTTATATTTTTTTTCCCTATGAATAATGAGATTTGTTTTTGGATGATTTTCAAAAATTTCGAAAAGTCTGTAGGGGGAAAAAACCCCCTGAAATTGTCAAGACAACATTGTTCAAACGATTGCAAAGGCATTTGAAATGGCGATCAGTTTAAATGTTAAATATAACGAAGCACTTGGGGTTTTTAATCATTGTTGAAAGATGCACGACTTTGAAGAAAACAAATATACTTTGGGGTAGGTTTCGTGAAAGATGACCGGGGTTTTGGAAAAAGAATGCGGCAGCAAAGAAAATGTAAGCATTTGTTGACAAAATTTTTAAGCGTATTTTGTTCCCCTGATCGCACTTCTTTATTTTAAGCAAGAGAAAAATTTGTTAAAGAGAAAAGAAAGCAATTTCCAATGAGCCTTTTTAATGTCTTGTTTAGACCCGTAAAAAATAAAAAAGATTTCTGGGAATCTTGGTAAAATATTACAAAAAAAGGAATATCAAATGACATTAGCAAAAGCGATTGGTATGTAACTTTAAAGAATTGTTAAAAAGAAATACGTTTGATAATGTTTGGTTCAGGGAAAAAAGTAATAGTGCCCAAAAGTGCTTAGGATGTGTTTAAAAATGATGGTGTTTATGCTATGTTGATAATGTGATGATGAGGATGTGATGCCCCTCTTGCTGCTGCTGTGCTTTTGATGTTGATGAAAAAATAACGATGGGACGGAAAAAATTAATTTAAATAACCTTTCAGTAAAAGAAGTTTTGTTTGCGCTGAAAACACTAAAAGGTCGCAAGGCGCGGCCCGGTAACTCATAGCGGAATTTTTTTAAAAAATCCCTCAAACAAATTTGGAAGGGAATTTTTGGTAATTTTTTTTAATTCTTGTTTGAGAGAGGCATATACTAAACTTGGTGGAGTCAAATTTTTGTGCCACTATATAAAAAGGGTTTAAAGTTCCCCCTCCAAATAATACAGAGCAATTCGTTGTGCAATGTTCAGAAATGTAAAGAGCAATTTTTAATAAACGACTTAGGTGTGGGGTTTAGGCAATAACTTACGGGGGGTTTAAGTGGTCAAACAAAAAAGTTCCCCCCTAAACAAATGTTCCTTATTGGCTTTAAATTTAAAAACATTTTGTCTGAACCCTAAATTGTTTTTTGTTTTATCGATTTTGAGAAAGCGTTTGACTTATCAATGAAACCCTACTTTTTGGCCTATCTGTTAAAAAAAGGTATTTTGTGGAAAAGTATAATGCTTATGAGTTGTAGATGGTTAAAGGCAAAGGTAGATGTGGGGCGCTTTAATGATTATCCAAATTTCACATCAGGGGTTAGCAGGGTGATGTTTGCAGCCCCGTTTTTTTTTCTTTATTCTAATGAGCTGACTTTGGAGGGGGATAAAAACCCCGGAAACATGGGGCCCATTTTTTAAATGAGCTATGGAAATATTTTTTTCTACTGTGCCCACGAGTGGCATTAAGTCGGAGAAGTAAAAGGCCCCCAAAATCAATAAACGTTTTCAAAGGCAGCTAAGTCACTCCCCGCTGAAGTAAATTTTAGTAAAAATAATTAATCGTTTTTAGAAAAGGGGGTTACCCTTTCTTCGGGAAAAATGGACCTTGATGGGGAAATATGCCGTTGTAAAGTAATAAATATTTAGGCGTTATTTCTCTACGCGATTTTGTTTCACTTTCGCATGTAAAGATATTGCTTGTAGAGCCAAAAATGCATTGCTATGTTTTTGAAGAAGTTGCGAAGTGAATTGCTTTTTTTTGAAATTTTTTTGATGCTCAAATCCTGCCATACCAATATGGGGCTGCGTGGGGTCTTGATGCTGCCCCCGGGACAATGCAAAAGGGTTTATTTATTTGCTTTAAAAAAAGTTCTTGGGTGTATCATCCAAACCCCAAATGTCTTGTTTGGAGAGCTAACGGAATCCCATATCTTTGCATTCACGTTAAAGTATAAGTATGGGTCAAATTAACTCAGATGTGAACATAGATTACCCCCAAAGTTATAAAAAACTGATAGAACTGATAATAGAGGCAAGATGAACTGGGTGTCAGGGGTTAGGCGAAAAATTAAAATATAAACAGGTTTGGGTAGTTGGCTTAACCCCGGTGTCGGAGAATGAAAGTTTTTTTTGTACCTTTAAGAAAAAATAAATTTACTGTGGGGCAAGATGGAAATTTTCTTTTCAAAAAGTGAAGGTTTAGTTTCTATAGAAAAATTTATTGATGTGCATTCTCGCAACGTATATGTCAAAGACCCTGGGCAGGGACTTGAATTTATGTGACAAAATTTAGAGTTGGGTTTTGGTATTTTTGTTTCATGCCCTTATAGTAAAGTAAAAGCCTTGGTCTGTGTGTCCCGTATGTCGACAGTCAAAGGGGGAGAAGTACTTTTGCATTAAGTGTCCAGGTTACAGTATAAGAGAAAAGTTTATTCCCCCAACATTTTTTACAAAACCCTTTCTTATTTAAGTTATTTTGTTAATGTCATTGCAAAAGAAAACACGTAAGCAGTTCGCAGTATTTTTTTTCAAAATTTGAAACGCCCCAAACATTGAGGGTTGTAAACATTATTATTGTTTCGTAAAGGACTTTGTTTGTTTCATTTATCCCCCCTTTGAGGGGCCAAGGCTGTAAGAAAAAAAATCTGAATCTGAATCTTCTTCTCTTTCTTCTCTCTCTTTTCTCTCTCTCTTCTTCTCTCTCTCCTCCTCTCTCTCTCTCTCTCCTCTGTGGTGTTTTTTTTTTTCTTCTCTTCTTTTCTTCTTTTTTTTCTTTTCTTCTTCTTCTTCTTTTCTTCTTCTTCCCCCTCCCCTCTCCTCCTCCTTTTTCCCTTCTTTTTCTTCTTTTCTTCTCTTCCTTCTTTTCTTTTCTTCTTCTTCTTTTTTTCTTTTTTTTCTTTTTTCTTTTTCCTTTTTCTTCTTCTTCCAGTTTTGAAGGGGAAAAGGGCAGAAGGGAATTGCTGTGCTGTTTTTTTCACTTGCAGCTTATTTCCGTCGATGCCTTTTTTTTCTTGCTGGGATTTAAACCATTTTAATTACGGAAATTCTCTCACCCCCTTTCTTTAAAATAGGGGCATTCCCCCCTCGCTGTGGTAAAACGATTGATATATGTAATTACAGCATTTCTCATTCTTCTAATCATTTTTTCCCTTGTGCCATTGCTTCATCTGACTAGGGCAGTGCAAATAATGCCGGCATACAGACCCAAACTCCAAAGGGGACGTGTTTTAAAAAGAGTGTGAAAGTGTGGAAGGACTATGAGCGTAGGTGAGATGAGAGGATGTTTAGATTTCAGTTTAATTAAGAGGCTGATTTTGTGTCTGGTTGTATTCACTTTTGTGAAGACATGATCGTTCTTTTGAAAACTGATAAACTCTTTCCCAGCAGACCACGCCAGCGCATTGAAGATGCTGCTTTGTCCCTTCTTCGCAATGCTGTTCTGTACTTGAATAGTTTAAGTTTTTTCTTCGTATTCTGTTGATTTCTCCTCTGCTTTCAACACATTACAGCCTTAAAGTCTAGCTAGGAAACTCATATTTAGACTTTGCTTCGCAATTTCATCTGCACTGTAAATTTTCTACTTTACACAACACGCTCCTCTGTTTCCAATCGGCAGTCTCGCGTCAAGCTTTATCTCCACTGGTGTGCCCGAGGGTGCAGT
>CM031628.1:26017874-26030374 GCA_018398815.1 Conus ventricosus
GTCCTCTCTCTCTCTCTCTCTCTCTCTCTCTCTCTCTCTCTCTCTCTCTCTCTCTCTCTCTCTCTCTGTGTCTCTCTCTCTCTGTATTGTCTTGCACGAAGAGAATATAAAAAAAATTATCGAGAGGAAGAAAAAAAAACAGTTCTCTACTATGTAACCTCGTAAATTCGGTGAATGACCAGCAAGAATTTTGGAAGCACTTGCGCAGAATATCTGTGAAAAGAGTGCATACATCCAATAATATAACTATTGATGACTGGTTTTCTCATTTTCATGAGCTTCTTGAAAATGGTGAAACCGAAGACGATGTTATTGATGTTATTAGCGAAATAAATCTGTCTGAAAATAGTACCGAGTGTTCCTACTTGATCGTCCCATTTCAAGAGGAGATTTCAACTGCAATGAAAAGGCTTAAAAACAGAAAATCTGCAGGCCAGATGGAATTATTGGAGAATTACTGAAATTTGGTGGTAATGTTATTATTGATTTCTTTAAGTTTTTCAATACACTTTTTGATAACGGGTTATTTCCAGAACGATGGACAGAGTCAATAATCGTGCCACTGTTTAAAAAGGGTGCAACTGATGTTCCTGGCAGTTATAGAGGTATATTGGGTGACATCACTTGTAAGGTGTTTAGTTCAATAATCAATTGCAGCTACAAGAATGGGTACGGCAAAATGACATCACAGGTGAACATCAAGCAGGGTTTAAGGAAGGCTACTCAACTATTGATCAGATGTTCACACTCTTAGCGTTAATATAGAATAGACTGGTCCCAATATGTCATAAAATGAAAGAATCGTGCATTTTGTGACAAGTTTTTGCCCTTTTGCATGTGGTAGATATGGGTCTAAGTTTCAAAAAATCATCTACTACAAAGTGGGAGGTCCCGTCTTCATGGTTGTATGCATACATTAAAAAATGGCTGCCGAGTGTACACGTCAATGTATGCTTATGACTCTTCTTTGCTAAAATAAAATGTTTTTGGAAGACTTTAGGTGTAAAGTTTGACTCTACAACTTAGAATGATGAAGTTGTTTTTTCTCGCTACAGCATTTCCAAGAGCTAATTTGCATAAATTCAAAATGGCCGCCACGACATATGCATATCATCCCATCTTCGGCTCCCGTGGTCCTTTCTTCTTGCTTAAACCAACTTTTCAGAGGTTATTTAACACAAGGAATCCATTTCTGGTGTTATGTTTCCGGTATGATGGATATTTATGAAAATATCAACTCACTCTTTTGTATTTTACATGAATGTGATAGACCAGTTAAAAGAGAATTATGTATTCTTGACATAAACTGTAATTTTGTTTGGTGTGTGGTTACATATGTTTCCAAGGGACATCTATAATGTGTATGCATGAAAGAAAAAGTTGACACACACTAATATATTTTTCATGTGTGTGCAGATCTTGATCATCAAGTGTGAAGAGGAGAAAATACAAAGCGACCATGAGCGACTTCACTCTCAAAGACAACCCATTCAGTACAAGAACAGAGACGGACTGGAAACTTTGTTGTCTGTGTCAATCAAAATCAGACAGGGAATTGAGATGCCCTTTGTACAAGGAATGTCATCAAAAAGCCTATCAGACTCTAGAAAACGAACTAAAGGCTTTTCATGAGAACAGTGTTGAACTGCCTCTTGGTGTGACCTTGGAATCCCTCGACGACGGATCAGGAATCGCTCAGACTTTGTCTAAAAACAAAGCAAAATATCACGATGCATGCCGGCATAGGTTCCGTTCTCACATAATCAAGAGAGCCTTAGAAAAAAGACGGAGGGAAGATTCAGACAGCGACGGTGAAGCAATAAGCCCCAAGAAAACTCGATCAAGCTTTTCAGCTTCTCTTCCTCGAGATGAGATACAATGTGTTTGTTGTGAGAAACGCAAAGAGGAAAGTGGCGAGCCAATCTACAAAGCAAGAAGTGACGGTTGTGGACAAAAACTCTGTAAGTGGTCACTAGAATCCGAAAATTGGGTGGTTCATGCTCGTTTAAACAGTGTAGCAAATGCCGAAGATGCGCATGCAGCAGACATATATTACCATATTTCGTGCTACACAAAACTCAAGAACGATGCGCGGCAGAAAGCAAACGCCAGCAAGTCAAGTGGAGACGTCAGCAGTATGATCCTTTGGTAGTGGCTCGGCTAGTTGCTTACTTGCAATACCACCATGAAACGTACAAACTCGCGGAGTTACTAAGGATGTATGAAAATCATCTGCAGCAGTTGGGATCTGAATGGATAGGGGTTGCTGTGCACAATACACGGTTCAAAACTCATCTGCTTGAAAAACTTGAATCTGAGTGGTCTGCTTATTCACAGGGAAGAGACGTGTACATTTCGCACACAAAATCTGTTGGAAAGGCATTGGCCGAAACAGTCACCAGCAAAGTGACTGACGATGAAGCACAAAAGATTGTAGAAATTGCCCTACTACTTCGCCGGTACACTCTCCTGCAACAATTGCCTTTCAATGGTTCCTTCTCCTCTGTGTGTCTAAGCGAACCAGTAGCGAAACCACTCTGGATGTTCTTGGACACACTGCTGCAGGCACCAGCTCAATAGCAGAAGGTGATGAGGACACAGAGACTGTCAATGCAAAAGTGCGAGTGGCATGCACCATATCTCAACTGATCTGCAGTAACACTACAAAACGAGCAACATCTGCAGTTAGCCTCTACCAGAGGAAAGAAAGAGAAACGCCCTTCCCTTTGTACTTGGGACTCAAACTGCATGTTATTGACAGACAGAAAACCGCAGTTAGCACACTTCATGCTCTTGGTGCTTCAGTTTCATACAACAGGGTTATGGCATTGAGAAGGGAACTTGCACGAGCAGTGTCCAAACGCTTCGTCGACAATGGTCTTGTTGTGCCAACCAATATGAAACATGGCATTTTCACAACAGGTGCTGTGGACAATATCGACCAGCCAGGGCGCTGTGAATTCCATGGCACAGCCATTTCCCTCACGAACCACCCCACGAAGGACAACAAAGGACAAGACCCGCCCCCCTCTGAATCTGAATGACCTGGACGGAGTCGCTGTGAAACTCCCTGAGGACTATGTCACCATACCTCATGTCGACGAGTTTGCCGGAGATGTCAAACTGTCTCCAACCACACTTGGACAAGGAATGTCCCCAAACGTCCACAGCCCAGAAGAGAAAACCTCTGTTGAAGAGTGGCTTTCGCATGTGCAGACAGTGATCAAAGACCTGAATGGAGATCTGCAGGACACCCCTGTCACCTACCTTGGTTTTCTTTCTCATAGACAAAGAATAGAAGATGTGAGGCCAAGAGCTACGGTTGGGGTGTTCCCCCTCTTCTTTGACAAAGCAGCGACCATGTCCATGCAGAAACACGCCATGCATGTCGTTGCGAAGGCAACCGACTTCATTAACCCCCACCAAATCCCAGTCCTTGTTGCTGATTGTCCGCTGTACGCCATCCAGAAGAAATGCCAGTGGGTGTATCCTAATGAAGTGGGAGAAGACAAGATGGTGTCCTTCATGGGCCTGCTCCATGTGGAGATGACAGCTGAGGAGTGTGGTGGAAAGCTGCTTGCTGGGTCTGGATGGACCGAATGTTCTTTTTGGCCAGAATCTTCGAAACAGGAGTTGCAGCATCCCTCCTCGGGGAAAGAACGTCAAGAGAACTCGCTACGCATACCACCTGACCCTGATCTGGCTCCATGTGTTGGAGCTGGAGGCGTATGAAGAGTACTGCAAGGATGGATTTGGCCTCATGAACCGATGGCAATATGGGAAAGGCGTCTGGTCACCAATGCACCTACGGTATTATACTGGGTGACAGTGAGAGAGTATCTGTCACTCATGTGCCGCTTTGTGGAGGGTTAGCGACTGGGTGACTGGCAGCAGACGCTGTCCACTCTCCACGAGATGTGCCCCTGGTTCTTCACATTCGGACATACTAACTACGCCAGATGGCTTCCCGTCTTCCTGCATGACATGGCCAAACTGCAAGAGAAGCATCCTTCTGTACACGAGGCCTTCATGAACGGCAAGTTTTCGGTCCAGCGAGGTGAGGGCAAATGCTCAATGATGGCTCTTGACCAGAGCCAGGAGCACTCAGTGAAGTTTCTGAAAGGAGAAGGAGGAACCAAAGGACTCTATGGTCAGAGCGAAGAGAAGGAGATGATAGAGCTTTCACGACCAGAAGTTTGCGAATTTTCGATGAGTTTGAGTCAGCTTGTTTCACTCAGGCAGACAAAGGAGCCGTTGAACATGCTGATTCCTCAAGGCAGAACAAACCAAATTGCTGAACCACCTCAAAGCTCTATGCAACCTTGTCACCGAGGGTACTGTTATCAATCCCTTCAACGAAACAAGCTCAGATCTTGTCACTTGATTTCAGCTGAAGTCATGGACCCAGAAATTACCAAGAGTCTCAGAGGGGCTTCAGAGGTAGGCAAAACCATGTTCACCGAGTTTGTGAGAGACAGAATAGAAAATTGCACAAAGCCTCTTTCGGACGTCATCCAAGGGCCAATGTCTTCACCTTTGCCAACAGCCACCATCGGATCTGACGAAAGGTGCCAGCAAATTGTCATCTACAAAGAAGGACACTGCGCGGTGGTTAAGATGTTCATGTCACTTCTGCCCCGCCCTGAGGAAGACATGGCTGATTTCTTCCGGCACGAAAACAGCCGTGACCCCCCAGCTTTGTCCGAAGGCGGCAAGCTCCGTTCTGGTACCAATGTCGGAGATTCTTGAGTGTCTCCCAGGAATGCCTCCTCCAGGCCGAAATGAGCAACAAAACAAGCTTCTGTCCTGATATTCGACATGGCAGCAGTGATTCATATGATCCGGCCTCAAAAAGCAACCGTCTTTGGAGACTACACCCAGGCTCAGCTGCTGCCCTTCTTGCGTGCTCAGTTGACAGACAGTACAACGAGACTTGATGCTGTATGGGATACCTATACAGCATCAAGTCTCAAGTCACAAACAAGAGAAAAGAGAGCCGGGGTCTGAGAACACGTGTCTCAGCAAATGTCCCATTGCCAAAAGGAAGCTCGTGGCAGAAATTCCTTCTAAACAGCGATAACAAAGACGAGTTCTTCCAATTTCTTGCTGAGGAACTTCACAGACTCACATCAGACATGACGTGCTCCTCCTCACCACAAAGGAACAGATGGTGCTGAGCAACAAGCCAACTGACTTATCATCTGTGTCTCCCTGCAAACAAGGAGGCTGACACGAGGATGATCCTGCACTTGAGACATGCAGCAGAACAGGGCCACAAGAAAGCATACCTGAGAACAGTGGACAGTGACGTTGTCATCCTCGCTGTTTCACTGTTTCATGACCTCGGTCTTTCAGAAGTATGGGTGGGATTTGGCACAGGAAAAACCTACAAGGACATCCCAGTTCATCATATTGCACAGCAACTTGGACCTCGATCCTGTCAAGCCCTTGCCTTCTTTCACGCCTTCACAGGGTGCGACTGCGTGTCTGCATTCCATCGCATTGGGAAAAAGACAGCCTGGAATGCATGGAGCACTCTGCCTGCAATCACTGACACTTTCATAGCCATCACCCATGCCCCAACGTGCCTGACAATGGATTCGCAGCACATGAGACTGTTGGAGCGTTTGACTGTGATCATGTACAGCAAGACGTGCGCCTTCTTCAGTGTCAACGAAGCAAGACAGTTCCTGTACACTGTTGCTGGGAAGACCAGTCTGGAAATAATTCCTCCGACGCAGCATGCACTCTATCAGCATGCCAGGCGTGCTGTGCTGATGGCTGACACCTGGAGGCAGGCACTGACCAAGGAACCTGAGATCGCAAACCCAGCTGACTGGGATGGGAGTGGAACCCAAGGACACGAGTGTGGTTGCCATACTGGACAGTCTTGCCAGACGTCACCGAGGCGTGCATGCTGCTGGTGAGCTGTGGATGCAAGGTGGCTTGCACGGGCAACTGCAAGTGCAGCAGGGCAGGACTGCGATGCAGCAAAGTCTGCAAGTGTCAAGGAGGGTGCATGAACAATGATGACGCGTAAAGAACAGCTTCAATGTTGCAGAATGTCTGTTTTAATTACAAATTATGCAAATTAGCTGGGAGCATGATTTGCAAATTGTGATTGAAATAAAAAAAACACCCCCAAAATCAGTTCCTTATGTCAAAGTACATGGATACAGATGATTTTGTCCGGGAAAAAAGTCAAAGAAAGCCAGATTTATGATAAAACGTGTTTTCCGTGGCGGCCATTTTGAATTTTATGCAATGAGCCTTAGAAATTCTTCAACAGGAGGAACTAACTTTAGATTTGGTTTTGTTGAGTCAAATGACATACATTTCACAACTGAGAACATTATGTGAAGCTTAAATAGCCTCTGCTCAAACACGATCTCACGTACGTATAGCGGCCATTTTTAATTTATGTATACAGACGTGAAGACGGGGTCTCTCACTTTGTAGTAGATGATTTTTGGAAACCTCAGACCCATATCTACCACCATGCAAAAGGCACAGACTTGTCACAAAGTGCACGATTTTTTCAAATTGGGACCAAGCTAGAAACAATTTTCACAGAACCGTAAATTATATGTTGCCTTTATTGATTTCGAAAAAGCTTTTGACTCTGTGTCAAGATATTGCTCTGGCCAGTACTCCAAAGAATGGAATTCAAGGAAAACTCTACAAATGTATTAATAGTATGTATAGTAGTGTGAAAGCAAGAGTAAGATCTGGTAATAGAGAAAGGAAGGCACGGTGCAACATTGACTCCTGATTTCATGGAATTGTTTATTTTATTGTTAGCAGATGACATTGCCTTGCTTTCAGAAACACCAGTTGGTCTTCAAACACAACTGAATAGTTTATGGGGTGCATCTTCAAGACTTCAACTTAAGGTCAATATGAAAAAGAGTAATGTTGTCGTATTCAGGAAAGGTGGTTATCTTGCAGCGAGTGAAAGGTGGTTTCTTAATGGAGAGGAAATGAAGATTGTCAACTGTTATAAGTATCTTGGTATATATTTCTCCACGAGACTTAGTTTTGTATTTACTTGTGAAGACCTTGCAAGCCGAGCAAAGAACGCCTTGCTGTGTATTATGCAAAAGTTGTACACGCTTAAGAATAATTCATTTGCAGTATTTTTGAAAATTTTTGATTACCAGATTCTACCTATTGCCATGTACGTGCTGAAATATGGGATTAGATAAAGCAGTTGCTCGTATTGAAAAGGTTCACTTATTTGCATTAAAAAAAATTTGGGGGGTACAGCTTAAAACGCCGAATGATTTGGCGTACGGAGAGACAGGACGCTACCCTGTTTATGTAAATACGTCTGTTCGGTGTATTAGATATTGGCTCAAGTTATTACGTATGGATGGAAATAGACTGCCGGTGAAAGCTTGCGAGATGTTGATGTGGCTAGACTCACGCGGTGAATATACATGGGTTTCAAGGTTTCGAGAAACATTATTTCAGAATGGTTTTGGAATGGTATGGCTAAATCAATGGGTTGAAAATGTCAATGCATTTCTGGATGAATTTCGCCAGAGGCTTATTGATTGCCGATGGCAAACTGGAGTGAACATATCCAAGACAGCGACCGGTTTTCTTTATATAGAACTTTCAAATCATCTAGGAGCTGTGAAAGGTATCTCTTAATTGACATCGACACCCATATTAGATGTTATTTAACACAATTAGACTCGGAGTAACAGACATGGCAATACATCGGGACCGTTATAATCTGAATAACCTGAATAAACCATTTTCCATTTCTATGTACTCTAATTCTGTAGCATGCCCATTGTGTAATGACGCAAAAGAAGATGAAGTACATGTTTTGTTTTGTTGCCCTAGTCTCTGTGAGCTTCGGCAACAATATATTCCAGGAAGATTTTATGCAAATCCATGTCTGTTCACGTAGCCTTATTGATGGCTAACAGTAACGAAATGATACTGAAGAATATATGCATGTATTCATATAAGGCATTTAAAAGGGCGTGCGACTGTAGTTGAAGGATGTGAATGTTAATATTGAAGCATGTATCTGTTGTACTCTATGGTCAAAAGATGTGGGAATTTGTCATTATTATGTTGATGTATCCTTACTTTTTCTTGTCGTTAAAGTGCCATTGTAAATAGTTCCCCCCTTCAGTAGGGGCTGTGGCCTAACCTGAATAAACCATTTTCCATTTCCATCTCTCTCTCTCTCTCTCTCTCTCTCTCTCCCTCTCTCTCTCTCTCTCTCTCTCTCTCCTCTCTCTCTCTCTCTCTCTCTCTCTCTCTCTCTCTCTCTCTCTCCTCTCTCTCTCTCTCTCTCGCTCTCATTTCCTCCTGAGGGACAAAATACGTAAACGCCGATGTACGGGGTGATGACTGCATTGTCTGTTAAAAGCTCTTAGAACTCCCGTAGCAAAGAAGCGCGTTTGCGCGGCCAGCTGGCGAACGCCTATCGCCCAACGCGCCGGCTGCCGCATTAGTGGACGCCATCCACCATTGTTCATCACCTGCCAGACCTCAACTGAGTAAGGCATTGAGGGTGATGAGCTAAGATTATCCCCTAACAAAACAAATAGACGCCACGTGAAAGGGGGTGGGGGTGGGCGGGGGGGGGGGGGGGGAGCGGATGAGAGGGAGAAGTGAGAGAGTGGGACTGCTGTGTCCTTATTCTAAAAAAAAATAATGATAACAAAATGAAGAAAATTAAATAAATTAATACATAATGGTAATAGTAATGTTGCTTCTAGCCCAGCCGACCGCAAAGGGCCATATTAGAGCTGTCACCACGTTGAAAATAACTCGTCATTTAAAAGGAAAACAAAAACAGAAAACTCATTCACACAACTCTTTAAAACATACCTGCCAAAAACACACCTGCCAAAAACACACCGGAAATTTTGTTTAAAATCTTTCCTCCGCAAAATCTTAGATCAGATGAAAAATGGTAATCTGCTGAAGAAATTGCAAAGATCACACCAGGTGGGGTATCTCTGAACAAGGTTTTCATGGAGTCTGCTGTAAAGTGTTTATATCTCACATCATGCAGGTCCCAACACACTAAAAGAATATGTTTCACCGTCAGTGGTACATGACATGGAATGCACCACGGAGCTTCTTCGCCTTTTAAAAGATAAGAATGGGTGCAAAAGGAGTGGCCTGTAGGCAAACGGCACAAAACTTTTTCTTCTTTACGGCCTCCTCGGAACATGGTCGAGACTCTTTATAAGGTTTGGATGGATTTTAGTTTATCCATCTGCCAGTCCCTTTCCTCTTGCCAGAAGTCTTTGACATAAGCCTGGGTTTGGGGGTTTCGGATCAGTGTGAGGGATAGACAATCTTCTCACCTCCTTCTTGTGGCACTCTTGGCAAGTTGATCAACCATTTCGTTGCCTCCAATGCCCACATGGCTGGGAACCCAAGCAAACACCGTGTTATATCCATCTGATTTCAGAGAGGTGTACAGTTCGAATAACTTCAGCAGTTGAAGGTGCTTGAGGTTACGGCTGGCAAGTGCCTCCAATGCAGAAAGGGAGTCCGACAAAAACGAGGAAATCTTTATGTGAGGATTTAGAAGCCATGTCAAGAGCCAGGACCAAGGCTCTCAACTCAGCAGTGTAGATGGAGCTGTCAGTGGCAATGTGTTTAGAACATCTCTGAGAAGGACCTGTTGCACAATACACAGCAGAGGCAACCCCCTCCTCTGATCGGGAACAGTCGGTGAAAACTCTTGTGAAAGATGGAAACTTATAAATGATTTTTTTTTAAATAATGAATAGGTGATGTAAACAAATCAGTAAAATAATCAATCTGAAAGAGTTTCAATCTTAAAGAGTGCATTCCCATTAAAAGAAATTGCCAGAGAAACGTGTTTTTCGCAACAACAACAAAAATTATGAGATTAAGATCAGATTACGCACCTACCCCTTCTACTCCTCCCTACAACTCTGCCTTCCACTCCCCCCCCCCACCCCCCGCCATTCTCCACACCCTCCTACACCGCCCTCCTCTCTCCCGCCTCCCCTACTCTTCTCCCTCCTTCCCTCCCGCTGAAGGGCGGATCCCCATTTTTTGTCTCTTGACAGTTTCTGTGACATTGCAGAATGGGCTTTTTTTTTTTAATCTTTTCTTAAAAAGGGCATTTTGAGACCTTTTTTTTTATAACATCTTTAGAAAATAAGGAATAAAAGGGGATTAAAGCAAAAACAAAAAATCCGGTTTAGTAGTTAGTGTTCAAATCTCCACACTTGTGAAGTCTGGTGCCGATCCGAATGCGTTCGGATCCTGTGAGCAGCGTAAATTCCGTCGGTAATTTTACAAGGGTTATGAGACAATGTCATAATGAAAATGTGTGTGTGTGTGTGTGTGTGGGGGGGGGGGGGGGGCGACTTTTCGCCGAATCGGTTTTTTTTTGCTAAAAGGACTTCATGATTTGTATAAGTTGGGTAAGATTCCCCTTTGATGTTCACCCAGGTCCTGGCTATAGGTGGACGAATGTATTTCAAGGGAAGAAGGACGGAAGTTTTAAACGATCATTCTGTCATTTAATATTACAATAATCTCTTTCGCTGTCCGTCTCTCTGTCCCTCTGTCTGTCTGTCTGTCTGTCTGTCTGTCTGTCTCTCTCTCTCTGTCTCTCTCTCTCTCTCTCTCTCTTCTCTCTCTCTCTCTCTCTCTCTGTATGTGTGTGTGTGTGTGTGTGTGTGTGTGTGTGTGTGTGTGTGTGTGTGTGTGTGGTGTGTGCGCGCGCGTGGGTGGTGCATGCGTTCATGTGCAGAGGTGTGGGGTGTGTGTGTGTGTGTGTGTGTGTGTGTGTGTGTGTGTGTGTGTGTGTGTGTGTGTGTGTGTGTGTGTGTGTATGTATGTGTGTGTGTGTGTGTGTGTGTGTGTGTGTGTGTGTGTGTGTGTGTGTGTGTGTGTGTTTGAATGCAGTCCTGTTTGAGAGAGAGGCGTAATCTGTTTATAGTTTAACTTAATTCTGAGGTGTGCATTTCGTACTAAATTATTACAGTAACACGCGCGCGCGCATGCGTGTGTGTGTGTGGTGTGTGTGTGTGTGTGTGTGTGTGTGTGTGTGTGTGTGTGTGTGTGTGTGTGTGTGTGTGTGTGTGAGAGAGAGAGAGAGAGAGAGAGAGAAAAGAGAGAGAGAAAGAGAGAGAGAGAGAGAGAGAGAGAGAGAGAGAAGAGAGAGAGAGAGAGAGAGAGAGAGAGAGAGAGATTTTGTGAAGAACTGGTATTTAGTGACTAACCGAATCCTCCCCACGCCGTTAATAAATGAGCACACACACACACACACGCACACACGCACGCACGCACGCGCGCACGCACGGACGCACGCAAGCACGAACGCACACATGGACGCATGCGCGTACTGACACGCACGCATGCTCGCTCGTACGCTCACACGCGCGCGGGCTCGCAAGCACGCACGCACACACGCGCGCGCATGCACACACACACACACACACACACACACGCACGCACGCACGCACACACACACACAGACAGACACACACAGACACACACACAAAAACACACAACACGACGCGACGCGACGCGACGCGACGCGACTTGACGCGACGAAAGTCCTGTCAGCTGAAGTCTGCATCATTCTCCAGGGGATGAAATGTCAGCTGGTTTCTAGTTGAAGCGATAGGATCCGCTCGACTTTGGCCTGGCGTCCTGCGCTCACCGAGTCACAGTCTGCTTTGTTCCATAACTTAAAGCTTGAAGAAAGCCCTGATTTACATCTCTCGTCACACAAGCAACAGAGCTGACACTTTGAATTAAGACCCTACATTCCTCTGGTTTTGATGGCAGAAAGATGGGATGGGGAGGGGGGCGGGGGGGAGGGGGCGGGGGCGGGGGGGGTAAATGGGAGGAGAAAGCCGCGGGGGGGGGGGGGGGGGGGGGGAGAGAAAAAGTGGGTGATAGAAAAGTGGGGTGATGGTCGGGGAGAAGGGGATGGCTATGAGACGGGAGAGGAGGGGGGGGGGGGGGGCGTCTTTGCGCCATGATGAAGGCGTCCTCTGGTAAGTCGTTCTGTGTGAGCCTGTTTCTCTTCCCACCCCCCACCTTCCACCCCTAGTTTAGGATCACCAGTTTCATGTGTGCCTGTCTTCTCCGTCTTACCTGTGCTGTGTCCGTTAATTCTCCACGTTCAAACATTGCGATCACGGTTCATAGGGAAAAACACCACCACCACCACCACCTACAGTCCTACAGACAAGCACATCTATACTCATACAGACTGACACAACTACCGACCAACGGACAAGAGTACGCCGACATGCCTACAGACTAGGACACCTACAGATGAGTATACACACAAACCTGCAAATTGGAACATTTACAGACTGTGTACACCTACAGACAAAGACACCGACGACAGACCGACAGACCAGAACACCTACAGACCTACAGACTCGGACACCTACAGACGACTACAACCACAGACAAACTACAACCACAGATCTACAGACCAGAACCTCTGCAGACCAGTACAC
>CM031628.1:26035374-26055374 GCA_018398815.1 Conus ventricosus
GTGTGTGTGTGTGTGTGTGTGTGTGTGTGTGTCTGTCTGTGTGTGTGTGTTTCTCTATGTGTGTGTGTTTCTCTATGTGTGTGTGTGTGTGTGTGTGTGTGTGTGTGTGTGTGTGTGTGTGTGTGTGTGTGTGTGTTTGTGTTTGCTTTAGATCACAAAATGGAAACAGTAGAGTTAAAGTGAGTCTTTAATCTAAAACACATTGCTGGGGATATACAAGGTAAAGCGAGTGTGGTCGGCTGTATTTTACTTCAAGTTGAAAATAAAATGAGACAGGGAACAGCAAACAATAAGCAATAAACAAGCAAAGTAAGTCCCGCTCCCATAAGAAAACCTAACATAGAGCAACTTTTATTCAAGACTGGCTCAGCCTTTTTAACTTGAATAAAGTCAGACGAATACAGAGACGAACAGTCTAATAGTAGGGGAAAAACAAGCACAGGCCAATAACCCCTCCGTCATCACAGTAATGACGACTAGGTAAATAGATCTGCTGCTTCAAGAGGGATTACGATGGTTCCCTCATGCAGCTAGTGAAGAGTTTTCATATTCATAACATATTTTCTTAATTCTATGTTCCCACTTTCTTCATCTTCAACCCCCCCCCCCCCCCTCCGCCTTAAGTTCAAATCTTTGCCAAGTCGTTACTGTGATGACGGAGGGGTTGTTGGCCTGCGCTTGTTTTTCCCCCACTATTAGATTGTTCGTCTTTGTATTCGTCTGACTTTATTCAAGTTTAAAAGGCTGTGCCAGTCTTGAATAAAAGTTACTCTGTGTTAGGTTTTCTTATGACCCTGCTTGTTTATTGTGCTTATTGTATTTAACTTGTCTGTCTGTCTTGAAGAGGTACCGCCGGCCGAGACTCGTCTAAGACATAAGCTCATCTTCTGGCTGTCGTTGACGGTTGAGAGAGATGGAAGATTAGCGGTCGGTGTTAACTTTGTACAGTTTTGTTCATTTGCTTTGATCTTTTGGGTTGTTTTTTTTTCTTCTTTTATCTTAGCTGGGCTGTAATAAGTTTTTGAGACTAGGCTTCGAAGAGTTTTGGGTGATGGTAGCTGGTCTGATGTTTGTTTGTAACAGCTTAGGGTCACACATTAGAGATGGCAGTCTTTCTTTTTCTTTCGCCTCCCTTCTGTCTTTCTTTTCCTTTTGTTTTTTTTTTGTGTGCTTTCTTTCTGTCCTCATTTCCTTCTTCGTCTTTGTTTCTTTCTCCTTTTCTCTTTTTTTTTCTCCCCTTTTTCCTTTTGTATTGTTTCTTTTCCTCCTTCTCCTTCCTCTCCCTCTCTCTCTCTCTCTCTCTCTCTCTCTCTCTCTCTCTCTCTCTCTCTCTCTCTCTCTCTCTCTCTCTCTCTCCTTTTTTCCTTTGTTTTTCTTGCTTTAGTTCTTCCTTGCCTTACATCTTTCATGTTTCATTCCCTCTCCGTCTCTTTCCTTCTTTTTCTTGTTTTTCCTATCACTATTTCTTCTTCCCAGTCTTCTTCTTTGCGTACACTTTTTTTCATTCTTTCTTTTACTTCTACGACACCTTTCCCTTCTTGCTTTGTTAATCCGTTCCGTTCTTTCCGTCTGTGTCGATTTAAATTCTGTTCTTTCTCTTTTCTTTTCGTTTACTTTATTTTCATTTTTTGTTGTTGTTGTTGTTGTTCCAGATTTGACTCTCTGTCTGTGCTCCTCAGCCCCATTTTCTTCACATCGAAGACGTCAAATCCTTTCAATTTCCCCCCGTTCTCACAAGGGATTGAATCTCTCTGGACCTTTTCTTCTTCCATCGACTTCCATGACCAGACATGGATTGTAATCATCAGTTTCTTCTCTTCCTGTGCTATTTCCCCAGTCGTGTTCTTTATTTTCCGAGGAATGCTCAAGTAGTTCTGCAACAACAAGATAGAGTTGTACAGAGTTACGCCGGAGAGAGAAGAAAAATGAAGGAAAAGGGGGCCAAAGCCAAAGAAAGCCGAAGAAAATTCATGCAAGTACATCAAGACTACAACTAGGTTATTTCAAGTTTTTTTTAATTGCCGTATTGACCACAAAGGGCCATGTGACTGGTGTCATCACGTACAACAGAAAATCCTATCATCACATAATCACCTGCAGACACGCACTCAACCACACACACTCATTCACACCACACACGCACGCACGCACGCGCGCGCACATACGCACGCACACGCACGCGCACCCACGCACCCACGCATGCACACGCACGCACACACCCACACGCACACCCACACACATACACACACATACGTACACGCGCGCGGCGCGCGCGCGCACACACACACAACACACACACAGACAGACACACACACACCGCGCACGCACACACACACACACACACACACACACACACACACACACACACACACACACACACACACACACACACACACACACACGGAAAGCAAACACACAAACAAAATCATGTTATTGTAGCTCCTAAAATGAGTAAAGAACAAAAAAATACACTTGCCACAAGTTCTGTGCTTGGGAACTCTTCTTTTTGGTGAGATCAGACGTTCTCCTCTTTCCTGCCAACTGAGAAGACACATAGTTAATGGAAATGTCAGGGCCGATTTCTTTTTTGCTCGCCTGACAAAAAAGACTCCCTTTAAAGGTGCATTTTTCTGAAGAGCAGTTTTGTCTTTGCACCGTATTCATCTTTCAGCAAAGACACCCCCCCCCCCCCCCCCGCGCGCCTTTAAAGAAATGCTCCATTTCCGGTTTTTTTTCCCTCCAAAACGTGTCCCTTGAACGAACAAAAACAAAATTTCTCCCTTTATCAAAGATTCTTTAATAATATAATGTTTCTGGGTTTCAATTCTAGATTTTTGTTTCCAACCTGAGAAGACTTGCTGCAATACGTCAGTTGGGGTCTGTCAAGGCTGTCCTATAAATCACATTGTTTAATCAAGGTGAAATGGCAGATGTTTTGAAGACCTTGCTTTTTGTGGTAGAGTCAGCACTGGAGGACACACATTCACGAAGCTCAGGTTTGCTATCACATCAACAGGCTGGCTGAGCTGGGAGTTCGCGAGTTTGGTGGATCTTCTTGACGGGTAGAGCTCCCACCAGGCACGGCATCAACATCAGCACTGATGAACAATGCACAATGTTAGAAAAGTAGTTACAGACTCGAAATCAAAAACTTACTCGGAGTTTCGACAGGGTCGCCCTGTCTTCTTCAGTTCACTGTTGCTGTTGTGGCAGCGAGACCTGGTGGGGCGACTGTTGTGTGGGGTGAATAGTTGTCAGGATCTGATTGTAGATAGGGGAATTCAAAGCCTTGATCTCTGTTCAGGCTGGGCGTCTGGTCTTAATTTCGATGGCTTCTTTAACTTTTCTTTTTGTGAGGAAGGGCTCTGTAGATAAGATCTTGGTTTCTTGGGGGCTGAAACTGTGCCTGTGGCTTGTAGATGTTTATGTATGGCAGAAGTAGATCGGTTTTGGTGTTCCTGTAGGCAGGTGGTGAATGGTCTTGCTGTCTCGCCAATGTAGGTATGGGTACAGTCTTGACACCCTACCTGGTACACTACACCACACTGCTTGAGGGGGTCCGTTTTGTTTTTGACATGGGTCAGTTGCTGGAGTAGGGAGTTGGTGGGTTTGTGGAACACTTTGCATCCATGTTGTTGGAAGGTCCTGGCTAGACGCTCTGAGACTCCTTTAATGTAAAGGATCCCCACTTTCAAACTGTCCGCATCTGTAGAAGAAGGGTAGCGGACTCGAGTGTTGTCCCACATCCATGCAGGGTATCCATTAGCGGAAAGGGCAGTCTTGATGTGTTCTTCTTCTTTCAGTTCTTCCTACTTAGTGGAACACAGTACAGAGTCTCTGTGCGTGAGGGTGTTGACAACAGATCTCTTGTGCTGGAGGGGTGGTTAGAGTGAAAGTTCAGATACTGGTCAGTGTGGGTGGGTTTCCTATAGATGGTGGTCTCCACCCTGTCGTCATGGGTTCGGGTGATGAGTGTGTCCAGGAACGGGATCTTCCCTTCTACGTCAGTTTCCGAAGTGAATTGGATACTGCCGTCGATGGAATTCAGGTAAGTGGTGAAGCTGTCAACCTCCGTCTCCTGTATGCGGGTCATGGTGTTATCCACATAGCGGTACCACATGCTGGGAGGGTTGGCAGCGGTCTCAAGGGCTACGTCTTCAAAATGTTCCATGTACAGGTTGGCTACCACTGGAGATACTGGCGAACCCATGGCAGCTCCTTGTTTCTGCTGGTAGAACTCATGGTTGGATGAAAAGTAGGTGCTAGTGAGGCACAGTTCCAACAGTTCTAGCACATGTTCTGTAGTGAGTTCACACTGGTGACGAAGGTGGTAGTCATCCTCAATCTTCTCCCGAAGGACTTGGAGAGCCTTGGGTACAGGGATGTTAGTGAAAAGTGCACAAACATCATAGGAGACAGGTTCCCCTGGAGCCAGTTGCTGGTTTTCCATCTTCTGTACAAAATCTATGCTGTTGACTATGTGGTGCTCGGTCTGCCCGACTGAAGGTCCCAATATTTGTGTCAGGAATTTGGAGGCATTGTACATGGCACTGCCACAGCTGGACACAATGGGGCGGAGGGGGGCATCCTTCTTATGTATCTTGGGTAATCCATACAGCTTAGGCGTGGACTCTGAAGTGGGGTAAAGACGTTGGTAAAGATTAGGGGAGATAGAATCTTCTTTCTTCCATTTCTTTAGCAGGTTGATAAGCTGGTTTTTCACTTTCTTCGTAGGGTCAGTCTTGAGTTTTTCATCGGTGTCTGTATCACTGAGAAGGGTCTGTACTTTCTTGTTGTACTCATCTTTCGGTAACAATACTGTGGTCCGACCTTTGTCAGCTGGAAGGATGACGATGCTGTCGTCATGTCTCAAGTTTTTCAGGGTTTGTTTTTCCTCTCGTGAAATGTTGGACTTGGGTGGCTTACTGGACTTTATGACTTTGACCACTTCGCTCCGTAGGCTGTCTGCTGTGGCTTTGTCTTTGATCTGGCTGCACGCTGTTTCAGTGGAAGCTACGATTTCCTTGACTGGAATCGATGTGGGCGCAACACAGAAGTTAAGTCCTTTCTTCAGCACACTTAATTCACTGTCACTGAGAGCACGGTTGGAGAGATTGATAATCCATTTGTTAGTGTCTATGGCATTGGAGGTCAGTAAGTTTCCGTTGGGATGTTGTTTCTGGCGAAAGCGTTCGAACTTGTCGCGTTGCCTGTGTTTTAAACATTGAACTCGTGCGCTTGCGCGAGGCGGCATGAAAGTAAAATGTCGTCTGCTATTTCCTGTGGGAGGATTCTGTGAAGTTCCGCGTTTGTCTCTCGGATTTCGTTGTCGAGGCTCCGGATGTTGTGGTCGCATTGTCTGATTCTTTCTTGGATCAAAAGTTCAACTTTCTTCAAGATCTGGGAAGGATTGGGGAGTGACTTGTTCACGTTGGCACCGAATGTTGAAATGTTTTTTGTTTTGCCATCTCGCTAGTTTGAGTTGTTGTTTCTCCTGTTCCCTCACTGTCTTCAAGACTTCACGTCCATGTTGGCGAAATAAATAAGAATATAGGATTCTGGATTCGACATTAGAAAAGTACGCCCCAGACGCCCCAGCCTGAACAGAGAGCAAGGCATTGAACCCCATCCACAATCAGATCCTGACAACCGTTCACCCCACACAACAGTCGTCCCACCAGGCCTCGCTGCCACAACAGCAGCAGTGAGCTGAAGAAGACAGGGCGACCCTGTCGAAATATTCTCCAAGTAAGTTTTTGATTCTGAGTCTGTAACTACTTTTCTAATGTCGAATCCAGAATCCAGAAACCTATATTCTTATTTATTTCGCCAACATGGACGTGAAGTCTTGAGGACAGTGAGGGAACAGGAGAAACAACAACTCAAATTAGCGAGATGGCAAAAGCATAAACATTTCAACATTCGGTGCCAACGTGATCAAGTCACTCTCCAATCCTTCTCAGATTTTGAAGAAAGCTGAACGACTTTTGATCCAAGAAAGAATCAGACAATGCGACCACAACATCCGGAGGCTCGATAACGAAATCCGAGAGACAAACGCGGAACTTCACAGAATCCTCCCACGGGAAATAGCAGACGACATTTTACTTTCATGCCGCCTCGCGCATGCGCACGAGATCAATGTTTACAAACACAGCAACGCGACAAGTTCGAACGCTTTCGCCAGAAACAACATCCCAACGGAAACTTACTTACCTCCAATGCCATAGACACCAACAAATGGATTATCAATCTCTCCAACCGTGCTCTCAGTGACAGTGAATTAAGTGTGCTGAAGAAAGGACTAAACTTCTGTGTTGCGCCTACATCGATATTCCAGTCAAGAAATCGTATCTTCCAGTGAAGCAGCGTGGAGCCAGATCAAAGACAAAGCCACAGCAGACAGCCTACGGAGCGAAGTGGTCAAAGTCATAAAGTCCAGTAAGCCACCCAAGTCCAACATTTCACGAGAGGAAAAACAAGCCCTGAAAAACTTGGGACATGACGACAGCATCGTCATCCTTCCAGCTGACAAAGGTCGGACCACAGTATTGTTACCGAAAGATGAGTACAACAAGAAAGTACAGACCCTTCTCAGTGATACAGACACCTATGAAAAACTCAAGACTGACCCTACGAAGAAAGCGAAAAACCAGCTTATCAACCTACTAAAGAAATGGAAGAAAGAAGATTCTGTCTCCCCTAATCTTTACCAACGTCTTTACACCACTTCAGAGTCCACGCCTAAGCTGTATGGATTACCCAAGATACACAAGAAGGATGCCCCCCTCCGCCCCATTGTGTCCAGCTGTGGCAGTGCCATGTACAATGCCTCCAAATTCCTGACACAAATATTGGGACCTTCAGTCGGGCAGACCGAGCACCACATTGTCAACAGCATAAATTTTGTACAGAAGATGGAAAACCAGCAACTGGCTCCAGGGGAACCTGTCTCCTATGATGTTTGTGCACTGTTCACTAACATCCCTGTACCCAAGGCTCTCCAAGTCCTTCGGAGAAGATTGAGGATGACTACCACCTTCGTCACCAGTGTGAACTCACTACAGAACAGGTGCTAGAACTGTTGGAACTGTGCCTCACTAGCACCTACTTTTCATCCAACCATGAGTTCTACCAGCAGAAACAAGGAGCTGCCATGGGTTCGCCAGTATCTCCAGTGGTAGCCAACCTGTACATGGAACATTTTGAAGACGTAGCCCTTGAGACCGCTGCCAACCCTCCCAGCATGTGGTGCCGCTATGTGGATAACACCATGACCCGCATACAGGAGACGGAGGTTGACAGCTTCACCACTTACCTGAATTCCATCGACGGCAGTATCCAATTCACTTCGGAAACTGACGTAGAAGGGAAGATCCCGTTCCTGGACACACTCATCACCCGAACCCATGAAGACAGGGTGGAGACCACCGTCTATAGGAAACCGACCCACACTGACCAATATCTGAACTTTCACTCTACCCACCCCCTCCAGCACAAGAGTCTGTTGTCAACACCCTCATGCACAGAGACTCTGTACTGTGTTCCACTAAGGAGGAAGAACTGAAAGAAGAACACATCAAGACTGCCCTTTTCGCTAATGGATACCCTGCATGGATGTGGGACAACACTCGAGTCCGCTACCCTTCTTCTATAGATACGGACAGTATGAAAGTGGGGATCCCTTACATTAAAGGAGTCTCAGAGCGTCTAGCCAGGACCTTCCAACAACATGGATGCAAAGTGTTCCACAAACCCACCAACTCCTTACTCCAGCAACTGACCCATGTCAAAAACAAAACGGACCCCCTCAAGCAGTGTGGTGTAGTGTACCAGGTAGGGTGTCAAGACTGTACCCATACCTACATTGGCGAGACAGCAAGACCACTCTCCACCCGTCTATAGGAACACCAAAACCGATCTACGTCTGCCATACATGAACATCTACAAGCCACAGGCCACAGTTTCAGCCCACAAGAAACCAAGATCTTATCCGCAGAGCCCTTCCTCACAAAATGAAAAGTTAAAGAAGCCATCGAAATTAAGATCAGACGCCCCAGCCTGAACAGAGAGATCAAGGCGTTGAACTCCCTCCCCCCCCCCCCCCCCCACCACCATCTACAATCAGATCTTGACAACCGTTCACCCCACACAACAGTCGTCCCACCAGGCCTCGCTGCCACAACAGCAACAGTGAGATGAAGAAGACAGGGCGACCCTGTCGAAATATTCTCCAAGTAAGTTTTGATTCTGAGTCTGTAACTACTTTTCTAATGTCGAATCCAGAATCCAGAAACCTATATTCTTAATGCACAATGCAGTTGATGACAACGCATTGCCAACTGGGAATAGAGGTTAGCCCAGTGTACATCATGTGGAGACCATGACATCGTTCGAATATTGTGGCGCCATCATCAGTCACGGCGTATGAGAGACTGAAGCTCTGACACGCACTGGTCATATTGCAAACTGTACTGGCATCGAAACGGCAACGAACGGGGCTGCAGAATGCACGCAGCAGGTTACGTGGTGGTAGCGTCTTTTTTCTAACGGACGCTGCCTTCGCACAGGCTGTTACACACACGGAGGGGGAGTTTCCATGGACGTTCTGTTGTCCCGTGTCCGGTGGTCACGCCATGGCATGGGCCAGGGAGCATTATGTTCCTTGATGTATTTGTAGACACCCTGTGCGTAACTGCATTCTATGCCAAGACAAAATGCAGGCTTCCAAGAGTGGCACAGGACTGCTTCCAGCTGTCGGTTCGGTAGTTGATGGCGGAACTTGTCTGGGTCGTACTTGCACCTCAGGGAGTATATTTTGCCTCAAATATTCAACCGCACCAGAGAAATCAAGCCAATGTGGAGTAACTGAGACATTGTTCTCCATTGCAAGCTGGTAGCGTTATTCATGTGCATATATGCAAACGAATCATGGATCCCGACAGGGGAATTGCACTGAAAAGACGGAAGCAGTAGCGATGAGAGACTTCAGAATGGTATTGGGCATCTCCTGTACGGAACATAAAAAGTAACGCTGAAGTCCTCAGGACCGCCAGACGGCAAAGACCTCTCGTCCATAACGAGGTAAACAAAGAAACTCTGAAATTGCGTAATACCATTCAGTGCATTCATCAGGATCACCTTTTAAGGAACAGTGCAGGGGAAAGGTGAGGCTGAAGGGAGAAGTAATCAAACAACATTCCCGAGTAGATGGCTTGAGAGGTTCGTCGCAGCTGAAGTGATGTTCATGGTTGTTGTGCTCCATATTGTCGTCATTATCGTTATTATCATCGCCACTATTCAAAAGGATACTTCCTACGCCAAATTAAGTTTTAAAGAATGCGCTTCTCTTTTACAGTTAATAGCTACACACAAGTGTACAACAAAGAAACAAGAACAAACACAACAGAACACGACCCTCATGCTTTCATACAGACGCTTGGATCACATCCAAACATAACACCACCCAGCCCGCCCTTCTCACACCTTGTACACGACCGTCAGAGTCAAGACCACTGGTGCAGCGTTCATCCGTGCAGTGCCCACTCAGGCCCCAATGGGCACAGGAACCATTTACATATTGGATTTACTACCCAATAAAGACTCTCTCTCATTTCAGGAACACAATTTCCACGGACCTCGGAGATCATGATTATGAGGTTCCACTGTAGAGCTGGATCATCCGGCGACGTGTACGCGATGTTAAGCAGATTATATGTAATTGGAAATGCGTCGGCAACAACTTTGTAGAGAATCATCATTTGCACCACACACACACACACACACACACACACACACACACACCACACACACACACACAGCACACACACACAGACAGACAGACAGACACACACACACACACACACACACACACACACACACACACACACACCACAACACACACACACAAGACACACACACACAACACACACACACACACACCAGACACACACACACACACACACACACACACACACACACACACACACACACACACACACACACACACAGACACACACACACACACCACACACACACACACACACACACACACACACACACACACACACACACACACACACACACACACTTCACATCAATTTTTTGTATCAAGAGGTTTGAAAGCATGGTGGTTGCTGGGTGAACATTGAAACAAGAGCAAACAATGATTACTGTGCCGTCAAACGAAGGAAAAACAAACGACAAAATACACGCAACACGTTTCGACCTACTGGGTCTTCTTTAGGCAAGACAAATAACGTTCAAGACACTGGAAAGAACGAACAAAGTCACTTCTCTCTTATGCCCGGGTCCAAGAGATAAGCTACTGTCTTTTCGTTTTGTTTTCACCGTCTTGAATGTTATTTGTCTGCTTTCTACCCCCCCCCCCCCCCCCCCCGCTACTCCCCCCCCCCCCCCCCCCCCCCTCCTCCCAGTTTGGAACTGAAAGCAACGACGGATGTGTATAAGCGTCCACCACTGACATATACTTCGCTTCGCAGGTGCTACTGGAGTGAGAGGCGACAACTCTCTATCCGGGCAACGATGGCCACTCTCCCGCGCTCAAGCTCTCTTTGGCCCACAGAAGGGGTATTTCTGTCAACCTCGCTGACCTTGTCTGATCCCGTGACGTCTGTCTGTGCACTCAGGCTGCTGGATCCAGCTGTTTACCGTTGGCAGATGCAAGTATGAGAGAGAGAGAGAGAGGGGGAGAGAGAGAGAAGGAAGAACAAGGACAAGAAAAATAATAAAACCAGTACTTTCTCGGACATGTTCTCAAATAGTGTCAAGCAGCGAGTCTTGGCATGCCATTTAAGAAGCTGCATCTTCCATATATTCAGTAAGCCTCCAGTGGGTGGGAAACAGTGGGACTCGCTCTGTCTGTCTGCTTGTCTGTCAGACAGCCTCCCTCCCTCCCTGTGTGTGTGTGTGTGTGTGTGTGTGTGTGTGTGTGTGTGTGTGTGTGTGTGTGCGTGTGCGTTTGTGCGTGCAAGTGTGGGTGTGCGCTTTAGACAACAAACATGGGAACAGCAATGTAAATACAAGTCTTAGGTCATTAACATCTGAAAAACACAGCCAGAGACAGACGAGGTAAAGCCAGTGTTGTTAGCTGTTGTCAACTTGTCTGCCTGCCAGGAAGAGGTACCTCTGAAGGATTCGTCCGAGACGTAAGCCCGTCTTTTGTCTGTCGGAGCAGTGAGGAGAGGGATTAGCGTTAGGTCTTCAAACTTTGTACAGTTCTGTTGCGTTGCTTTGATTTGAGCTTTCTTTCATTTATTTGGCGGGCCGATGACGAAGTTTTGTGTGCTAGGTCAGGGAGGGATGTTGACGACGGGAGCTGGATCTGTGTTCTACTCTGATTTGTGTGGCTGCTGTCACATAGTAAAGATGGAAGTCCTGTGGTTTCTTCCTCTGCCCTTTCTCCGTGCTTTCCTTTCTTTCTTATGTTATTTGACTACCTTCAATTTTTTTTATGTGCATTTCTCTTTCCTCCTTTCTCTATATTTCTCGTCCTGTTTCTCTTTTCTTGGAAAGTTGTTCAGTTTCTTTATACTTTTTTTTCTCTCATTTCCTGTCGTTTTCTCTTTCTTTCTTTCCTCCTTTTTTTCTTTCTTTCCTTCTATTTTTTTTTTGTTAGTTTCTTCCTCTGGTTTTCTTTTCTCTTTGCTTCTGTCTTTGTTCTTCTTTCTTTGTTCTTCTTTCTTTGTTCTTCTTTCTTTGTTCTTCTTTCTTTGTTCTTCTTTGTTCTTCTTTTCTTTCTCTTCTTCTATTTTTTCTTCTTCTTATTTTTCTGCCTCTTTTTATGCAAGTGCTTGTTTCTTTCATTCTGTCCGATTTTCATCTCTTTCCCTTTTCTTCTCTTTTCGATGTCTTTTCTTTTCTTTCTTCCAGATTTTATCCTCTCCATCAATGTTTTTTCCTTAGTCTCACTCCTTTTACCTCGAACACTTCAGTTCTATTTACCTCATTCTCACAAGAACTGGATCTGTCTGTAACTTTTTTTTCTCTCCTCTCCTCTTCCACGAGTCGCCACGGATTCAATTATTGTTAAAATGCACTTCCTTACATTCAACATCTAGCTTCATCCCACAATTGTTTGTTTGTACATATTTACACAGCTCCGTAACAATGGGATCCAGTGAAAAACAAGAATTATACTTGGCTAAAGAGGAAGGACTGAAGTCCATCGTTTACACGAGAAGTCAAAGAGAAGCGACACAGTGCAAAGCATGTCCAAAGCAGCTGTATTAGTTTCAGTGTTAGTTTTTTGGGCCAACTTATCGCAAACGGCCATTCAGCAGTTATCACTGCATAGAAAAGAAAATACATATATACAGGAGAGAGAGAGAGAGAGAGAGAGAGAGAGAGAGAGAGAGAGGAGGGAGGGGAGGGAGGGAGGGAGGGAGGGAGGGAGGGAGGAGGAGAGAGAGAGAGAGAGAGAGAGAGAGAGAGAGAGAGAGAGAGAGAGAGAGAGAGAGAGAGAGAGAGAGAGAACACAAGTACACACATGCGTGAATATTAAAGTACTTGTGACCACACACACATGCTTGTGCGCACGCACACACAGACACACAGACACACACACACAGACACACACGCACACACACACACACACACACACACACACACACACACACACACACACACACACACACACACACAACACACACACACTTTTTCCCTCCTTCCTCTCTCTCTCTTTCTCTCTGTCTCTCTCTGTCACACACACACACACACACACACACACACACACACACACACACACTGCTCCAGTCTGGTTTAGGATGTCCAAACCAGGAATGGATAGCGGCCCTGATCCATATGTAAGATAAGCACAATCTGAACGTCAGCAACCCCTGTCTGCTGCCACACTGGGCTATGAAACGTGGCAACATCGCTACTAACTTTCAGTTCTCTATGATCCTTGATCGATTCGATTGATGGCGAGTGACACTGAAATCAAATCCTCATTCGCATTTTAATAATTAGTCCTCACAACAGAAAGTGAGTAAGGAGAGTTGTACGTGGATTGCAATATGATCCTTACCTCCTCCCTGCAGCATGAAAAAGATACCAAATATAATGTAAATGAAAGATTAAGAAGAGTCTGTCACCGCAGCAGTGAGTTCAAGAATAGGAGAAACATGATAAATGGAGGGAGATGGGGTGTCAAAAACGAACACAGAGAGAGAGGGGGGGGGAGGAGAGAGACTGAGAGAGAGAGAGAGAGAGAGAGAGAGAGAGAGAGAGAGAGAGAGAGAGAGAGAGAGAGAGAGAGAGAGAGAGTGACAGAAGCAAATCTCAACCCAAGAAACCTACACATGCACACATGCAGACACATACAGACGTCAGATGAACACAAATCTCATGTTGTTGTAGCTCCTCCCAAAACGTGCATTTCAAAGAAAAAGGCTTTCAAATAGCACATTTAACAAAACACTAAGCCACAATTTCGCGTAAGGAAACTGTTCTATTTGATGAGATCAGACGTTTTGAAGTTTTCCGAAGCAGAGAGGACATACAGGTAATGGAAATGTCACATCTGATTTTTTTCCTTGCATCCATGAAGATAGTCTCTCTCTCTCTCTCTCTCTCCCTCTCTCTCTCCTCTCTCTCTCTCTCTCTCTCTCTCTCTCTCTCTCTCTCTCTCTCTCTCTCTCTCTCCCCTGGTAGGCTTGCCAATTAAATAAAATTGAAAAAATAGAGTTTAGTTGGACTTGCATTGTGTGGGTTTTCTTTGACTTTCTCTTTAAATGTTGGTCTTCAGTCCTTCCTCTTTTGCTGAGTATAATTCTTATTTTCAACTGCGTGCAGACAATATAGAGCTCTGTATCTATGTACAAACAAACAAGTAGACAATTGTCTGATGAACGTAGATATTGTGGGTAAAATAAGATTAAATCAGTGCCTGCTCATGGAAGACGAGAGGAGAATAACGTTACAGACAGATCCAATCCTCGTGAGAATGAGGTGAAAGAAAATGACTTAATGGAGGTAAAAGGAGTGGAACTGAAGAAGAACATAGATTGAGAGGAGGAAATCTGGAAGAAAGAAAAGAAAAGAAAAAAGCGATAGAAAGGGAAAGAAAATGTAAAAAGACAACAGGAACGAGGACACACATAAGAAGAGACAGAAACATGTTTTTAAAAGTAAGAGAAAAAAGAAACAGGAATGGAGTAAGAAGCGAAAAGAAAGAGAAGGAAAGTAACAAAAAGAGGGAAAGACGGAAAAAAGAAAAAAAACCAAAAAGAACAAAAAAGTATCAAATATAAAAAAGAAAAAAGTTTTCAAGAAAAGAAGAAAAAAAAAGGAGAAAAATAGGAAAGGAGGAAAAGGAAATAGATTTTCAGAAAAAGGAAGGAGGTTTAATGGCGTAAGACCGAAACTGAAAGAAAAGCCAGGAGAAAAGGGCAGAGGAAGGAAACACAGGACTTCCCTCTTTACTATGTGACAGCAGCAGCCACACAAATCAAGAGTAGAACCCAGATCCAGCTCCCGTCGTCAACATCCCTCCCTGACCTAGTCCACAATACTTCGTCATCGGCCCGCCAAATAAATGAAAAAAGCTGAAATCAAAGCAACGCAACAGAACTGTACAAAGTTTGAAGACCTAACGCTAATCCCTCTCCGCACTGGAGCGACAGACAGAAGACGGGCTTACGTGTCGGACGAATCCCTCGGAGGTACCTCTTCCTGACAGGCGGACAAGTGGACAACAGCTAACAACACTGGCTTTACCTCGTCTGCCTCTGGCTGTGTTTTTCATATGTTAATGACCTCAGACTTGTATTTACTTAGCTGTTTCCATTTTTGTTGTTGAGGGTTGCACATGCGTCCGCGCGTGTGCACCCACTCTCCCCCGCTCCCAAACAGAAAGAGACAGGCTAAGACAGGGAGGCAAAGAGAGAGAGAGAGAGAGAGAGAGAGAGAGAGAGAGAGAGAGAGAGAGAGAGAGAAGAGAGAGAGACTCCGTTCATTCCACTCTACTGAAGGTTTATTGAGTAGAACGTAAGAGAGATGTGGATTCATAATGTAACGCCCAAGACTCACTGCTTGACGCAGTCTGAGAACATACTGCGGAAATTATGCATTTTGTTATTTTTCTTCTTCTTGGTCTTGTTCTTGTGCTTTTCTCCTTATACTTCTCTCTCTCTCTCTCTCTCTCTCTCTCTCTCTCTCATAGACGTATATCTGTCCTGCCAACAGTAACCAGCTGGACCACAGCAGCCTGAGTGCTCAGACAGACGTCATGGGAGGGACAAGGTCAGACAAGGGTGACAGAAATACCCCTTTCTGTGGGCCCCAGAGAGCTAGAGCAGTGGAGAGAGGTCATCGGTGCGTGCACAGAGAGTTGTCCCCTCTCGCTCCCACGAAGAGGAGTGTATGTGGATGGTGGATCTATATACACAAGCATCGTTGGTTTGGGTTACGGGATGGAGGCGTGGAATGCTGTGGTGAAGGGGGTATAGAAGGCAGAAAGGCGTGTAAGAGGGGTGAAGGGCTGCACTGGACGTTGTGGTCCTCCATGGACCTTTTTTTTTTTTTTTTTTTTTTTTTTTGCTGTCCCAACCTCTGCGCCACCTCAGAGGCAGTGGACACACGCCATTCATTCCGACACCCCGTCCACAGCCACAGCCCGGTCAGCCCCGCCGCAGCCCCGCACCGGCAATCCACAGGGAACAGTCAATGTCAAGCCGTCAAGAGGCAACCTACCGGGGACACTGTACTTCTGCCGAGTCACTTCGGTGGTGTTCAGTGGCGCCTGTTCTGATCTAATATACGCAGGACACCACCTATTAAGCCCCTACTGACGACAATAATTGCTTAGTCGCGGAGCCGGCGTGAGTGAGCTCTCCCTCCGGAGCGCGCCACAACGTCCGTCCAATGACAGCAGCCCCCATGAACTCGACGATACCGGTGACCCTGGCGGAACCAAACCAAGGCCACAGACGTGGAGAGGACATCGAAACTGAGGTCACCATGAGAGCAGGGCATGAAGGGCCACAGAATTTGAGACATTTTTTTTTAATGCTGATCGATGAGAATGAGGATGATTAAGATGATGCTACGGATTTTCATTTCGGTCTGAGACTACATGACAGGGCTGTACTCTACGCTTCATTTCGTAATATATCCTGGCGTCAACCAGGCCCGAGAGAAAGTGGATGAAACTCGACTGTGTGGTCCCAGTCTTCCCAACTGAGTCCGCAGCAAACTCAATTCTGGGTAGGAGCCGGTCGGGGCAGAAAACCCCACATGACTCTGATGGGATTCGAACCCACGACCTCCCAGCCGAGAGTCCGCGACGTTAACCACTTCGCCACGGCGGCTGGTTCCATGGTCCTTTCTTTTCGAAAGCCCTATATGGCATAGGCAGTCATGTTGGGCCGGTGTCTCCGTTTAATGGCCAGATTTCTTTTAATGAAAAATGTGTGTGTGTGTGTGTGTGTGTGTGTGTGTGTGTGTGTGTGTGTGTGTGTGTGTGCGCGCACGCGCGCGTGCGCGTGAGCGTGTGCGTGCGTGCGTGCGTGCGCGTGCGCGCGCGCGCGCGCGTGCGCGTGCGTGTGTGTGTGTGTGCACGCGCGCGCGTGTGTGAGTGGGTGAGTATAGTGTTCGTTACTTATTCATTTAAACTTTATACATCTTTTCACTAACGATTATCTTATCTGAGAGAAAAAAGATGATTGTGTGTGTGTGTGTGTGTGTGTGTGTGTGTGTGTGTGTGTGTGTGTGTGTGTGTGTGTGTGTGTGTGTGTGTCTGTCTGTCTGTCTGTCTGTCAGTCTGTGTCTATCTCTCAGACTTGTATCTGTCAACTATAAACAGCTGGACCCAGCAGCATGAGTGAGCAGACAGACGTCTCACAGGAGGTAGGATAGCACTAGGTTGACGAGGGTGACAGTAACCACCTTCCCTGGCCAAAGGGAACTTGTGCACAGGAGGATGGGCGTCGGTACCTAAATGGTGAGTCATCTCCTCATGCTCCAACAGCTCTCGCGTGGAGAAGTCTGTGTTAATGGAGGCAATGTACGCACAGCGGTCATGCGGCTACGTTACTGAGTGGGAATTGGCGTGAGTGGAAATACATGGGGCAGTATAGCACACAACCCTGATAACACACCACGTACAACTGGCAGCATCAATCAGACTCAAACGTGGTAACACGAGAAAATATGGCCAAATGCGAAAAAAACAACATCAAACCGTATGAACATGCACTGACTTGAACAGCAAACGGTATTTCCAAACACACTGGGTTTAGTAGAAGGAGGGTCGAAATCACAAGAGAAACAAACTGCTAACGTAGCAAACTGTTCATATCTGAGCATCTTAAATTTTTCTCCCTACAGAAACAGCACAGGTTAATTCCTTCCGCGTATCAATCAAGGCCTTTCATGGCTTTGTCGGAAGCAAAACATGGAAATGTAATATCCATACAGGGCAGACTTTCCACATCAGAGATGCTATGGGCTGCAAAAGCTCCAATCTAATTTACTTAGTGGACTGTGCAGGTGTAAAGATGTTCAATATGTTGGAGAAACAAGCCAGACCCTGTCCAGGCGATTCCATGGCCACAGATCGAACATTAAAAAAACAGACTACAAAACTCATAACATTAGAACCCAAACACAGAGTGTTTGGTAGGACTGATTTAACATGCAGGGAAACTTTAGTAGCCAACATTTCCAAAGCATGGACATAGTGAGGAGGATCTCCGTGTCACTCCTATTGAACTGATGAAAACACTTGATACCAGACAGAGAAGAACACGTGAAAGGTACTGGCGGCATAAGATTAGGACAAACTACCCCAATGGCCTCAATGTCTGGGATTAGCTGAATGTAGGGTACCACACTTCTTACTTACATGTAACAGACACATACGCGCGCACGCACACCACACACACACACACACACACGCGCACGCACGCACGCACGCACACACACACCACACACACACACACACACACACACACACACACACACACACACACACACACACACACACACAGACACACACACACACACAGAGTCACTCACACACATGCACGCGTACACACACACACACACACACCACACACACACACACACGCGCGCGCGTGCACACACAAACGCTCACACACACACACACACACACACACCACACACGCACGCACGCACGCACGCACGCACAACACACACACACACACACACACACACACACAACACTCACACACACACACACACACACACACAACATACACGCATGCATGCATGAACGCACACACGCAAGTATTCACACACAAACGCAAGTATAGACATATAGAAAGGGATGGGTAAGGATTGTATGGGGGGAATGAGAGGTAATGGTGAGGGAGGATGGTGGGGGAAGTGAGAGATAAGACTTTTCAGGTTTCAGTTGAATGTAATGTGAGTTATACAATAGTACCATTTGTATGTGAAAATCATAAAATGTGTTTTCCACTACCTTATTGTAAGCAAAAGATGCATTTTAAAATGATGGAGTTAGGGAGGGGGTATTGTCGGGTATCTTTAGAGGCACCAGTGTGAGCTTGAACTCATTTCCGTTTGTTTTTAAGGTCTTGACTGACCGCCCCATGTTTTTATTTCACATAAGCTCATCGCTGCCTTTTCTTTCTTTAATTCTGGAGGCTTTTGTTAGGATTTTAAAGCAGTGAGTGGGAATTCAGGTGAATTGGGAGTGAGAGATGATCAGTCTTAGAATATAAATGCTGTGCTTTGGGCTGTCATTTAGTGGGCCCTTGGTTTTTTATGCTTGACAAAGGTTTTACCAATAAACCGAAAATTTGCAATATGCTTATTGGGTGTTGGTGGTTTTTACTGTTCAATTTATGTGCCACAAGAAGCGCTTCTTGTGAGGAACTACCTCGTATCCAACATGGATCCACTCAAAAGTGAGTTCTGCAAAGCACCAGATCTCCCCCATCTTCGCCATTAAAGTCATCATGACCACTACCACGTATCACTCTGCATCCAGTATTACTGGATCTGGCGAGCCTTACCCCAGAAAGGAGATCAACCAGGGCCTACGTCTGACAGCCAAGCTACAGCGATATTTATCTCATCAAGACTTTCTTAGTGAGTGTGTTAGGAACAAACTCATACCCAAGGGAATGAAGATTTCCTTTGGATTCACGGCGCTTCCACCTGACGCTAACCTGACTGATAGTATCAAGAAAGTTTTGAACTCAGCAGAAACTTCCATTTTACGCATCTGCAAGGACTTTTACAAGGGGCAGCAAAAAGAAATCCAACAGGAGCTGCAAAAGCACAACAACATACTCCGTAACACACTTACTGATGAACTCTACTTGGATTTCCAAGCAACACGCCAGCGAAAAGAGAGCAGAATTAAACTCCAGTGTAAAGTCACAAAAAGAAGGAAACTGACAACACTGTTGAAATTGGCGGTGAGGTTTCCAAACTTCCAATAAACTCTTCTCTACATAATGCCACTTCTACCAAGAAGAATAGACACTTCAGAAGGAAAACGAAGCCTGAGGTGGTCCCAGAACCATCCCAAGTGATCAACCTGTCTTCCCATACGCTTACCAAGGAACAAACACAACTTCTTTCATACGGACCCAAGTTCTGTCCCACTCCCACCTCCTATGATGAAGTGCAATTATTTGACGACACCAAAGAGGGACTCCGCAAAATCCGATTGAAAGAATATTGGTACGATGAAAACGCTCCAGCTCAAAAGCCACACAAGTTGAAATTTTACAAAAAGACTTTTTATGAACCCCCGAAAGGACGAGACGAAGCCCTGGATGCCTACTGCTCTACATTCCTCTCCAAAGTAATGGCCTTCACACCCACTACCCTGCACACCAGAATTTGGACAAAAAAAGCCGAATAGGCCTGCAGCAACTGAAAAATCTGGTAACCAAGAGAGAGATCCGAATTTCACCAGCAGACAAAGGGGAGGGGTAGTTATTCAGGATTTTTGTAAATACAAGAAGGAAGCACTGAGGCAG
>CM031628.1:26060374-26065374 GCA_018398815.1 Conus ventricosus
CAACAATGATGATGAGGAGGAGGAGGAGAGGGAGGAGAAGAATAGAAGAAATAACACAATCGCAACAACAACAGCAGCAGCAACAAACAACAACAACAACAATAATAATGATACTACCAGCACCACTACTACTACTTCTACTGCTACTACTACAAACAATAATAATAATGATGATAATGATCATAATACTTAGCAATTGAATTTCAACAGACCTCTTTGCTGCCTACTCAGCAAACTTGTTTGTCCAGCTCTTTCTCGTCTGCTCTGTCTCTCCTTCTTGTTGTTGGCATCCGTTAGTCTCGGGAGACGATGGATTTGCGCCCTCTGCGAATGTTTCAGTTGGTCATACAGCATCTGCTGTGGCTGTATAGACCCACAGGGGAGTGGCAGTCTCTGCTGCATTTGATGCACTTGAAGGCCGAGTCAGCTGCTGGCAGCAGCTGCTTCTTCTTTCTCTGTGCGCGCTTGTCATCGGCAAGCTTCCGGAGCTTCTCTTCGCCAGCCTCCAGCCCAGTGTTCACAGTGTGTCTCCAGCTGGATCTGTCCCGAGCAAGCTCTTCCCAGGTGTTGGTGTCGATGTCGAGAGCCTTCAGGTCGCGCTTGCAAACATCCTTGAAGCGGAGTTGTGGTCTTCCAGTTGTTCTCTTGCCAGAGGCAAGCTCTGCGTACAGAATGTCTTTGGGGATCCTGCCGTCGTCCATTTGACGCACATGACCAAGCCACCTGAGGCGACGCTGACGGAGAAGAGTGGTCATGCTGGGAATCTTTGCACGCTCAAGCACATCGTTGTTTGTCACGCGGTCATTCCATGTGATCCCAAGTATGCGCCGGAGACAGCGCATGTGGAAGGCACTTAGCCTCTTCTCTTGTGAGGCATACAGGGTCCAGGATTCACTGGCGTACAGGAGAGTGATCCTGGAGTCTGTTGGTCATTAAATGGATTATCCGTCAGGAAGTAAATCTGAAAGAGACAGACAGGCAGACAGACAGACAGACAGACAGACAGACACATTTCTCTAGCGTCACCATATTTTGGTCTGACACATATGGGCAAGTGTATTTGGAATATTATCACATTTAGGTGCTACACTGCTCCATGTACATACCTATCCCCACACTCCCCCACCCCCTCCTCCTCCTCCCGACACAGCACCATGGGCAGACGAACGTTATGTATACAGGAACCCCCACCACCGTAGACTTCTCTTCTCCAGAGCTATTGGGCGGTGATGGCTACTGTCCCACGTGCAAACTCACTGGGGCCCACGGAAGGGTCTTTCTGTCAACCTCTCTAACCTTGCCCCTACTATGACGTAGCTCTGGGGCCCACGGAAGGGTCTTTCTGTCAACCTCTCTAACCTTGCCCCTACTATGACGTAGCTCTGGGCCCACGGAAGGGTCTTTCTGCCAACCTCTCTAACCTTGCCCCTACTATGACGTAGCTCTGGGCCCACGGAAGGGTCTTTCTGTCAACCTCTCTAACCTTGCCCCTACTATGACGTAGCTCTGGGGCCCACGGAAGGGTCTTTCTGTCAACCTCTCTAACCTTGCCCCTACTATGACGTCAGTCTATGCACTTGAGCTGCTGGGTCTGGCTATTTACTGTTGGTAGATGCAAGTCTGAGAGGGAGAGAGTGAGTGAGAGAAACACACACACACACACACACACACACACGCACGCACGCACGCACGCACGCACGCACGCACGCACGCACGCACGCACGCACGCACGCACGCACGCACACACACACACACACACACACACACACACACACACACACACACACACACCGAGTTAATTTTGTTTAACATGATTAATTAACTGAGAAGATGAAAATACTGATGAACAATTAACGAACACACACACACACACACACACACACACACACACACACACACACGCACGCACACACACGCATGCACACACACATATTCTCATACAGTTCTTTACCATCAAATCTAACGCCCTGTGCACGGGCGGGCACACATTGATGAAAATTCTCATTCTTCCTTCTGTACAGCACCAAAAAAAGCGAAGCCTCGTAGCTAACTGATCCCCACAGCTCCGTGTAATCACAACGAAGACGGTGGCCCTAGGCTTCCTCCTTCCTCTTCGTCCTGCCACCCGTCTAATTGTCCTGGGACACAACCACGGCTAATTAGCTCTCAGAGTTATCCCTGCCGGAAGCGGACAAGAAGAGACCGCTCTATGGCGACAGACACACTATGGGCTGACGGAAGGAAGCCTGTTGTTCACCCAAATGGCTAACGACGAAGCCCGGGAGGGGTCTCGACATTAGCACAGTGTGTTTTCTTGTTTGTTGTCGTTGTCGGGTTAAGCTTAGAACACCGAGTTTGCAGTCAGATGTTGCGAGTGTGTTTGTGTGTGTGTGTGTGTATTTGTGTGTGTGTGTGTGTGGTGTGTGTGTGTGTGTGTGTGTGTGTGTGTGTGTGTGTGTGTGTGTGTGTGTGTGTATGTGTGTGTGTGTTGGTATGTGTGTGTGTGCATGTGTGTGTGTGCATGTGTGTGTATGTATGTGTGTGTGTGTGTGTGTGCGTGCATGCACGCACATGCGCATGCATGTGTGCATGCATATGGGCTTGCATGGTGTGGGAGAGAGTGCATGCTCACATTCATTTAAATCAGCATGAGAGGATCTGTATTCACATCCTTGTTTTAAATGAAAGACACAAATAGAAACTATGTGGTATTGCCGGCAACACCGTTGCTATTATCCCAATGACTTAGAGAGAGAGAGAGAGACAGACAGACAGGCAGAGAGAATGAGAGTGGCATTAATGGTGGACAATTAAAGCAGAACTTGATTGAGTGAGACGTTCACACCACTCTCCCCTTTCCTTTCACGATGAACAAGAGAGAACTGACCATTGAGCCAGCTCAGTTTGTTTGTGTGGAGGGTGAATGGTGGGGTGAATTGGTAGAGAGCTGACCATAGAGCAGGCTCAGTTTGTTTGTGTGGAGGTAGAGAGCTGACCATAGAGCCATGTTAGTTTGTGTGGAGGGTGAATGGTGGGGTGAATTGGTAGAGAGCTGACCATAGAGCCGGCTCAGTTTGTTTGTGTGGAGGGTGAATGGTAGGGTGAATTGGTAGAGAGCTGACCATAGACCTGGCTCAGTGTGGTTGTGTGGAGGGTGAATGGTAGGGTGCATTGGTGGAGAGCTGTTCATAGAGCCGGCTCAGTTTGTTTGTGTGGAGGGTGAATGGTGGGTTGAATTGGAAGGGAGAAACTGATGGGTCATTGGAGGCTGTAACAATAGGAGGATGGAGTGTCGAGGATCTTTGTCATCACCATTATTGTTGTTGTTATTGCTGTTGTTGATTTTCTTTTTGTTGTTGTTGTTGCTGTTGTTGTTGTTGTCCAAAGACAAGTACCAGAAGTACGACAAGGAGATACACCAGCAAACCCACCTTCCTCCTCTGTACACGGCATCATTTGTTAGAGATTAAAAGCATACTGAATCGCATTTATCAAACTGAAGAACATAGATAGGCAAGGCTTTCATGAGTAGTGTGTGATACCTAAATTCCACACATATGTGTCCTCCGGGTGATCGTAAAGGCTTGTCGAGATGTTTGAGAATGTTTGGAATAGCACTAAGCTGTAACCTTGACCTCATTTCTTGAACCTTGACCCTCAGTATGGTTTATGCGGCAGCGATAACCAATTGCATTTTGTAACTGAACTTTGTAAACCTGCATGCAAAATGTACCCTTTCATGCGCATTTTAAAAAAAATTCCGCACAAGCCTTGGTCTAGGCCCCGACCTGTCATGATCTTGGCTTTGAAGAAGACTACAGCTGCCAAAATGAATCGTTATCCAACCACACACATCATTTTTTTTTATTAAAAAAAGAAGTCTGGTTATCAAACTGAGATACCAGGCCCAATATGATTGCTCACGCTATACAGTGCTTTCAGAAGGATCATGGACCACAACATGCACTGCGGCCCTTCTCCCTCTTCCTTCCTGTCTACTTTCCATGGCCCCTCCACCGCACCTTCCCGCACTTCCATTCTGCAACTTAAACCAACGACAGTTGTGTATATGGATCCACCACCAACGTACATTACTCTAATCTGAAGCGAGAGGCGACTACTCTCTATCCAGGCGATGATGGCCACTCTCCAGCGCTCAAGCTCTCTGGGGCCCACGGAAGGGCATTTCTGTCAACCATGTCTGACCTTGCCCCTCCCATGACGTCTGTCTGTGCTCTCAAGCTGCTGGGTCTGGCTGTTTACTGTTGGCGGATATATGTCTGAGAGAGAGAGAGAGAGAGAGAGAGAGAGAGCGAGAGAGAGAGAGAGAGAGAGAACAGACAGACAGACAGAGAGGAGAAGAACAAGAACAACAAAAAGAAGGAAAAAAATGTATACTTTCTAGAATATGTACTCATATGGCGTCAAACAATGAACGAGTCTTCGCATTCCAGTACGAAGCCACATCTTTCGTACAGAATATTCTATTCACTAAAACATTCAGTGGAGTGAAATGGGCGGAAAAATATAGCTTTCTCTCTCTCTCCTCCCTCCCTCCCTCTCTCTCTCTCTCTCTCTGGGCACACATGCACGCAGTGCAAGTCCGCCCTAGACAACAAACATGGAAACAGCAAAAGCAAGTCGTTAACATCTGAAAACAAGCAGCCAGCGGCCGACAATCTAAAAAGCCAATGTTGTTAGCTGTTGTGAACTTGTCCGCCTGTAGGGGAAGAGGTACCACTAAGGGATTATTCCTCTGAGACGTAAGCCTGTCTTCTTCTGTCTGTCATTGCGGTATAAAGAAGGATTAGCATGAGGACTTAAAAGTTTGTACAGTTCTGCTCCCTTGCTGTGATTTTAGCTGTTTTTTTTCTTGTTCTTTTGGCTGGTGGCCGGTGGTGTGAAGCTCTAGGTCAGTGGGTGATGTGGATGATGGGAACTGAATGTGGTTTAGGATTTGGACCTGATTTGTATGGCTTTTGCCACACAATAAATACGGA
>CM031628.1:26070374-26085374 GCA_018398815.1 Conus ventricosus
CGACAAGGATAACCAAATCAGCGGCAGCCAAGACACAACGACACCAGCAACACAGACTCTGGAAGGACTCTCTTCCTACATGAAGTCAATCATGGATTCAGTCAGTCGGCTGGAAAAATCTCAAGAGGATTTAGAGTCTGACATGAACCAGAAACTTCACGGTGTAGGTGAGTCCATTAGACAGTCATGACATGACAGCACTCAGTCTCTGAAGAAAGATATGTCTTTGCTCCAGTCTTGTGTAGCTTCTGTTGACTGCAAAGTGGAGGAAAACAGAGAACACACCAGTAGACTAGAGAGGGAAAATGAAATTATAACAAACAGGCTGAGGGAAATGGAAGAAGATCTGGACAGGTTTGGGAACCATTCCAGAAAGAACAACGTAAAAATTTACGGAAACGGTTGTGGAAATTTTTAAAGCATGTGCCAACAAAATAGTGACTATCCTAAACGAGTTCTTCAAGAGCAAAGTATGGGACACTAGGGACGTCGACAGAACTCATCGGCCAGGGAAACCAACCCACACAGTGGAAACCCCGCCCAGTGATCGTATGCTTTCATCGATGGTCTGACAAAATGATTCTCTTGAAATCCGGAGATGCTCGTTCCGCCCTCAGTGAGGCTGGTATCCGGATGTCGTCAGACCTGACAAGGAGACAAGCTGCTCGGCTGAAGAAGGTGCAAGAAAAGGGAAACTTTGGCTACTTCAAAAATACTAAATTACATACAAGAGAGAGACAGAGGCCAACATTAACAGCAAAACAACAGGAATCTAGTACTCTAGACAAGGAAGATTTCCGCTCGGATCCCTTTGTCGGGTGTAATGAAGACAACAGAAGAACTGATTGTGTTGAGACTGGAGACCACAATAGCAGTTACAGTGTCACCCCTCTGCGCAACAGCTCTGACAAAGTCCGCGATCATCCCCCTTCCCTATTGTACAGTGACATGGTGGCCAACAGACATCCAGACACGGTAGGAACATCTGCACCGCCAGCAGAGGATCACAACACAAACGACACCACAGCCAGAAATAGCAACGGTGAAGCATACTCCGGGAGTAACCGGTGTGACGTCAGAGACATTCCTGTAGCTGTGTCGAGACGCAACAGTACACCAGCCAATCTCATAGTAATGACGGCAAGGCCAGCTACAACGCGAAGTGTGGGGAACGATTTCAATCAAACACACCCAGAACTTCTAATCGGCCCACCACACGCCACCAGTCCCGGTCGGTGGTCTCATCACAAACAGGCCAGCCTCTCATCTCAGACAGTATGACTTCTGCACGTAAAGTCTCCGCTGGTGGTCGTCAACACTTGCACAGTTCCAACACGGAATAGGGACTCGGCTCTGGCCATGTCACCGCCCATATTTCTACCGACACAACACGATACAAAACGATTGATGCTGATGGTGTTACAGCTGACACAACACAATATACCACGACATATTTTGTCAGTTTGACGGCTAACACACCACAGAACTCCACGTCTGACAATGTGACAGCCTGTACAACACAATATAGTACATTTGACGCTGACAGTGTGACAGCCTGTACAACACAATATAGTACATTTGACGCTGACAGTGTGACAGCCTGTACAACACAATATAGTACATTTGACGCTGACAGTGTGACAGCCTGTACAACACAATATAGTACATTTGACGCTGACAGTGTGACAGCCTGTACAACACAATATAGTACATTTGACGCTGACAGTGTGACAGCCTGTACAACACAATATAGTACATTTGACGCTGACAGTGTGACAGCCTGTACAACACAATATAGTACATTTGACGCTGACAGTGTGACAGCCTGTACAACACAATATAGTACATTTGACGCTGACAGTGTGACAGCCTGTACAACACAATATAGTACATTTGACGCTGACAGTGTGACAGCTGACACAACACAATGGGCACAGACACCACATCATGGTTTACATATACAGCACATCATGGTTTACATATATTGAATTGGAACATTGGAGTGCTCTGTTGCAAGCTTGTGCTTCAAGATAAGATAAGATAAGATAATGTTGCTTATAGCCCAGCCGACCGCAAAGGGCCACATCAGGGCTGTGTGCTTCAAGATACTGTAAACTATACTAAGTCTTTTGATACAGTGTGCCCGACCGTAACTTTCGTGGAATTTGGTATTCAGCTAAATGTTTTTGAAGACTTTCATTCTTATTTTGCACCTGCTAGGAACCTAAGCCAACACGGAAGGAGTTCCGGAGGGGTGGTATTCTGATTGAAAAATGTCTCAGTCGTTACATTGAAAGGATTCATATTGTTTACGAGCAACCAATTATGTTAGAAATAAACAAAGACCTGCTTAACACAGATGAAGATGTGGTTATGTTGTCAGTGTATGTACCCCCGTACGATTCCCAATATTACAGTACGACCGAATTCCAGGATGGCATCGATTTGATGGAACAGTGCTTAATAGATGTTTGGGAAACATTAGATGATTTCTACCTTCTTTTGTGTGGGGATTTCAATGCCCGTACTGGAAACAACAACACTCTGTGTGTAGATGAGGGCATACTCTACAGCGGTGAAGAGACTTTTGAACGGACGTCTGAAGATTTACTGTGCCTTTGAAATTTAATGATTAATGCCTTTGGAAGAAAGTTGATTGATGTCTGTCACGTTTTTGATAGCTGTGTCCTTAATGGATGTCATTTTTTTTCAATTCAGAAGGGAATGTAACTTATTATCACAAACAGGGTCAAGCCTGATTGACTATTTTTGTGCTTCCAACGATTTCTGTACACAAAATATTTTTTGTATCACTTGCTGTTGAAAACCGGATATAATTTGATCACTTATCTGTGTCCCTAACCGTGGGCGCAATACGGACGGACCGAGAAAACGCACGTGCTGGTTTGGGATGACAGTAAAATACACGTGTTTTTAGATTCTCTTCGATCACGGGAATCCCAGGAATAGTTGTCACGCGCATTAGCCGACACTGACACTGATGTCCACGGTGCGGTTGGCTTGTTCGTGGAGTGCCAATGGTCAGCGGCAAAGTGCATGAACAAAACAGTGTTCAGTGCCAACAACCAGAGGAAAGTGGTGGAATGGTTTGACAAGGATTGTTATCAAAGCAAAAAAAGATGTAAATACAAAACTGCGGAAATTTAGACGCAAAAGATCAGAACCAAACTGGCAGGATTTCTTTTGAGACCACAGTCGTACCAACCTTAAAGCAAAGAAAAGAAGAAAAACATTTAAAAAACGGAAGCAGATGCCCCCAAAGCTTTTCTGGACAGAAGTTAATTCATGTTTGCATCTGAAGTCCGAAGAAGTCTGTAGTGACAACATTACAAAAGACAAATGGTTTGATCATTTCAGTGAAGTGTTCAAATCGAACCAATGCGCTTCGAATGAATCTAATGTTCACCATTCTATTAATTTTGCTGGGCTACCAGAAATTGATATTCTCGATCAAGCCATCACTGAAAGTGAAGTTCAAAAAGCATTGCGACGATTAAAATCTGGCAAAGCTTGCGGTTTAGATAAAATCCTGGCAGAAATGCTGAAGTCAGCAGAAGAGGTAGTATGTGAGTTTCTCACAGAACTATTCAATTCAGATTTTTCGTCGGGGACTTTTCCAGACATGTGGTGAGAAACCATCATTCTACCCATTTTTAAGAAAGGTGATCGTCAAAATCCGTCCAACTACAGGGGGATATCACTCCTGATTTTGATCGGAAAATGTTACACATGTATTTTGAACAATCGTTTATATTTCTGGTTGGAAGATAATAACAATGTTCGAGTTCGAGTTCTCTCTCTCTCTCTCTCTCTCTCTCTCTCTTTGTAAGACTAGGCTTTGGCCTAAAATCTTCATCCTTGGGTATTAAAGATCAATCAATCAATCAATCAATCAATCTCTCTCTCTCTCTCTCTCTCTCTCTCTCTCATACACACACACACACACACACACACACACACACACACACACACACACACACACAGAGCTACCTTCTCATACAGCTCTTTACCATCAAATCTAACGTCCTGTGCGTAAGTGCACACTGATAAGAATTCTCATTCTTCCTTCTGTACAGCACAACATTCGAAAACACATGGCTACTTGACTCCCACAGCCCCTTGTCATCACATGGAAGACATGGCCAGAACCTTCCTCCTTCCTCTTCGTCCTGCCACCCGTCTAATTGTCTTGGGGACACAACCACGGCTAATTAGCTCTCAGAGTTATCCCTGCCGGAAGCGGACAAGAAAAGACCGCTCTATGGCGACAGACACACTATGGGCTGACGGGAAGGAAGCCGACCGCTCTATGGCGACAGACACACTATGGGCTGACGGGAAGGAAGCCTGTTGTTCAGCCAAATGGCTAACGACGAAGCCCGGGAGGGGTCTCGACATTAGCACAGTGTGTTTTCTTGTTTGTTGTCGTTGTCGGTTGTAGCTTAGAGCTCTGTCTTTGCAGTCAGGTGTCGTATGTGTGCATCGTACTGCCACCCAGCATAGCATTGGCCAACATCTGTGTGTGTGTGTGTGTGTGTGTGTGTGTGTGTGTGTGTGTGTGTGTGTGTGTGTGTGTGTGTGTGTGTGTGTGTGTGCAGGCACGCATGCATGCTTGCATGCGTGCATTCATGTGTGTGTGCATTGTGCATGAGAGAGTGTGTGATGGCTTTCGTTTAAATCAGATTAAGAGGATCTTTATCCAAATTTAATTAAATGAAAGAAAAGCCTCAAAATGAAACCGTTTGGTATTGTTAACAACCTGTTACCGTTATTTCAAAAACAGAGAGAGAGAGAGAGAGAGAGAGAGAGAGAGGAGAGAGAGAGAGAGAGAGAGAGAGAGAGAGAGAGAGAGAGAGAGAGAGAGACAGACAGACAGACAGAGTTAGAGAGAACAATTAAAGCAGAACTTGACAGAGAGACGTTCACATCGCTCTCAAATTTCCTTTCACGATGGACAGCAGAAAGCTGACCCTAGGTGGGATCAGTTCGTTGGAGTGGAGGGTGAGTGGTGGGGTGTGGTCAATTCGTCAGAGTGGAGGGTGAGTGGTGGGGTGGGGTCAATTCGTCAGAGTGGAGGGCGAGTGGTGGGGTGGGGTCAATTCGTCAGAGTGGAGGGTGAGTGGTGGGGTGGGGTCAATTCGTTAGAGTGGAGAGCGAGTGGTGGGGTGGGGTCAATTCGTTAGAGTGGAGGGCGAGTGGTGGGGTGTGGTCAATTCGTCAGAGTGGAGGGTGAGTGGTGGGGTGGGGTCAATTCGTTAGAGTGGAGAGTGAGTGGTGGGGTGGGGTCAATTCGTTAGAGTGGAGGGCGAGTGGTGGGGTGTGGTCAATTCGTTAGAGTGGAGGGCGAGTGGTGGGGTGGATAGCAAAGAAGAAAAGGGTGGACGAAAGGAGGCTGGAAGAAAAAGAGGATCGGGTGATGGGGGTCTATATTTTCATTTCTAATTATTTCTAATAATTGTTTTTTCATTTGTTTTTCTTTTTGTTCTTTTGTTTTTATGAGTGTGTGTGCGTGTGTGTGTGTGTGTGTGCGCGTGCATGTGTGTATGTATGTGTGTGTGTGTGTGTGTGTGTGTGTGTGAGAGAGAGAGAGAGAGAGAGAGAGAGAGAGAGAGAGAGAGAGAGAGAGAGAGAGAGAGAGAGAGAGAGAGAGAGAAATAACCCAGTGCCAGACGAAGATGCACCAACAAAATAAAATTGATGACCATCGGAAAGTGACGATTCTTCCCCACCTGAATTGCCCCTGTTCCCTGTATCATTCATATGATGTGATTCAAGCATCCCAAACCTATCAATCGTATCAGATATGCAAGGCTTTCAAAAGTCGCACGTGATACCTAAATCCAAATCTAAGTTGCCACGCTGCTTATAGTCCAGGTGACCATACAGTCCTTGCCAGGGTGGAAAAGTGACGGACACTATTGGAAATGGAATCCTGCTGTCACCTTGGCCTCATACCTTTAACTTTGACCTTCAGTACGGGTTTTTGCATTGACAAAAATCAAACTTCAGTTTATTTCTGAACTTTGTAAAAATCTACACTTTAGTGCGTCTTTTAGGTTTTTTTCAGTGTCATGTTATGGCCTTGACCTTTACACCCTGACCTTAACTTTCAAGGCGACCACAGCTGTCTCTACGATTCATTGTTAAACCAAACTCAACGACAGTTGTACGCAAAACGTAAAGCCTAATGCGAGTACACGCTGCTTTGATGTATAATGTATGCGTTCGACATCCACCCAGCCCTCTCCCTAAAGCTATCGCCGTGTGTTAAGTCCTGTCTTTCCTTGTCTGTGGAACTGAACGGAAATGCCCCTCCATCTCTACCCTGCTCTGTTGCAGTCTTGCAGGCTCTTTGAGGGAGCTTCAACTCAATCCTCTAAGCATGCACCCTTAAAAAAAAACCTGCATCAGCAGATGCCTGCATTGTAACATATATTGACTCTCTCTCCATGTTACTTTCTTAACCTGAGATCCAGCTGTGTGCCTTCCAATTAAACTTAGAACTAATTTCAAAATAATTGAATTAGTTGTCAATTGAAATAGAAATCAAACGTTTTAATAAGTTGCATCTAGAAGTGTGTGCGAAAGAAAGAAAGAGAGAGAGAGGGAGTGTGTGTGTGTGTGTGTGTGTGTGTGTGTGTGTGTGTGTGTGTGTGTGTGTGTGTGTGTGTGTGTGTGTGTGTGTGAGGGAGATAGACAGACAGAAAGACAGAGAGAGAGAGAGAGAGAGAGAGAGAGAGAGAGAGAGAGAGAGAGAGAGACTTTAAACAGTCAGTCCAATAAATTTAATGAAAGAGCCTTCCTTCTCCAGCTTTGGTTAGTAGACACACGATCTAGTTAGCCGTCATGTCTCAGGTTGGCCAGGTTTCCTGTCTTGCCGCATGGTGTGGATGACACCCCTGGAGCACGTGCTCCGTCCACTGACCCTTCTGCCCACAGGAGACATGACCAGGAAGGAATCAACCTTCAGGCACTGATGCTGCGCCTCACCTTTTCCAGAATAGTTTGCTTGCAGCCGAGCCGACACCACTAGGACTGGTCATCTAGCGGCATTCAACATGACGGACCGAAGACCATCATCCCTAACGACAGCCTGTTGGCCACCGGGAAAAGCCCCCGAAGGAAACACAAAATCATGGGTCTATCCTGAGTCATGCTTCAGCTGATGGAAGTGCAGATACGCCTGTCCCAGTTCCCAGAGCGAGAGGAAGCAGAGTAGAATGCTCCTCGGAGAAAACGCTCCTCGAACTGGGGTGGTTGAACGCTCTGTAGAATACCAGCTCGAAATGTTCAAAGGGAGACCGTTTGTGTTTGCAGTGTGGGACAGGATGCCGAGTAGGTGGGTGTCATCATCTGACACGTGCCCAACACAGATAGTGTTAGACTGGTCTCCTGTCTCAGGAAGAAAACAAAACCTGGCCAGCATTTCCCCTGCGCGCGCGCACATGCAATGGTGCTACAACATCATACGGATCGATGGAAAGTTTACAGTATATGGAGAATCCCATAGCCCTATAAACGTTTTTTGTTGCTGTTGTTGTTTAATTCAAACAAGGATAACACACAAAAACGCTGTCTAGGTGCTCCTCGTACATGTTCTCCGGTAACTCCCCGTGAATATGCATGAGCGGTGCAGTGAAGAACTCTTCACCAGGTTTCCCCGACTCTGTTGGTCGTGTCCCAGACCACAGCCCTCTTCGGATCGTTTCCCTGGCTCCCTGGCCATTCAGCAACGTGGTCAGTCTCTGTAGTGTTCCCTACAACAGTGCCCTGACGTATGTTTCAGCGAAGGTGTGTGTGTGTGTGTGTGTGTGTGTGTGTGTGTGTGTGTGTGTGTGTGTGTGTGTGTGTGTGTGTGTGTGTGTATGTGTGTGTGTGTGTGTGTTTTAAGCTACGTGATGTTAACAAGTAGGCTATCTACGTGGTCCTTCGTGTTGTTAGCTAGCTGGGTGCAGTTTTTCATGAGTGATATATGATCAGTGTCTCTCACGTTTACTATTGTACAGCAGCAACCCATTTCCGTGGCTTGGATCGTTCTTTTTCAGACCCACCGTGACCCCTCATATCTCCACATGATTACAGGAAGGTGGAATGTACCAGTCCACGCAGAAACCCGATCTTGTGTTTTATGAACACGTTATCGTCATTCCGTGCAAGTGTCAGGTTGGTTTCACGGTAGGGATGTTGGCAGGCGGACATTGAAGGAAGAGCAAAAAACAGAATTATGGCTCCGTCAAACGAAAGAGCAAACAAACCAACAAAACGAAGACAATGCGGTTCGACCTGGTTGGTCTTCTTCAAGCTAGACAGACAATAGTCTAGAAAATGAAAAAAACGAAGAACGCACAGACAGTCACTTATCTTTCTTCGGCCTGGGTGCAAGATTTGGTTTGGGGGTTAATGATTGAATCTGCGGAATGGAACTGACGTTGCAGGGGAGATAATACGGTTGAAAATTATAATGATGGCAGTATAAATTAAACAACAAAAACAATACTACTACTACTGCAACTACAACTACTATTACTACTGTTGAAAAAATGACAATAATAGTAATGGGGATGATTACGGAAGTGTAATCATATGATAACAATGTTCATGACAATGGTGATAGTAACAGTGGTAATGAGAATACCATACTAACGGAAGAACAAGAGGAAGGAGAGGATACAATAATGTGGTTATGGTAGCAGTGATGATAATAGTAATGATGAGAAGAAGGAGGAGGAGGAGGAGGAGAGGGAGAAGAAAAAGAAAGAGCACAATAAATATATGGAAAATCGGAAAGATGATTGAATTTAAGAATTGTTGTTATTATAATTATTATTATCATCATCATCGTCATCATCATCATTACAAATGTCATTATTATTATCATTATTGTTATCATGGTCATCATTAATACGGTTATTATTGTTATTATCATTGTTATTGTTGTCATCATTATTAGTGTCATCATTATTACCGTTATTGCTATCATTATTACTATTAATATTATTGTTATTACATTATTATCATTACATTATTAATGTTGTCGTTATCACTATTTTCATGATTCATATACATGATGAACTTGATTCCATTTGTTGCTTCTAAAATTTCTATGCATAGGTATACATCCAATCTTCTTAAATGCTTTGTGCCAACACACTTCAGTTCCAAGCCTTTCTCTCCATTTACCACAACAATGAGGTTAACTTGCGCCTTGCGTGAAGATATGGTGACGACAGCTTGCTCCTCTAAGAGCTGAAGAAATATCTGTTCATATTTTGTTTGAATAATTCGAGGTCATGTATGTTGACTCCAGTCCTACCTCCTTTCCATATTTCTTCCTAACAGCACATATGAGGCCATGGTAAGTGACCAAATCATTTAACAGAACATACGATTTCAGTGAAAGTGTAGGACGTTAAGAACTTACCATTATCATCCAACAAACTTCCAAGACATAGACAATTCTTCCTAATCCAGTTTTTCTTTTGTAATAAACTGACTATCCAACCTTTTTTTCTTTTTTTTTTTATCTTTGCTCCTTCGATATTTGTATTTATAATTATATTTCAGAAGTTTTTTTTTTCTTCTTTTTTTCTTTGCTCCTTCGATATTTTTTTAAAAATTTTTTTAAATAATTATATTTCAGAAGTCAACAATAATTCGACTGTTACAGAACGCTGGTTCAGAACGGAATTCTCCTACCATTTTGACATGATTTACTTCTGTAAATTCTCTGTATGCTTGGAATACATCGTTTGACCTGTATATGAAGCAACACTGAATGAAGAAAATAGCCATCTCCTTTCATTGGTCGGCATTCTGTGTGCAGTCTTCACACTCCTGTGTGTGTGATGATGCGTGGCGGAAGCAAGCACGCGACGATGCACATGAAGGAGAAAAAAAAAAGAAAAAAAACACTGAATGGCTGTGTACAGCACCCCGCTAGTGAGTTTCCCATCAAACACTGGATGTTGATGAGGGATGCTAGGATCGTTACCTCTGTGGCGGGTTCATCAGCCGTGAGAAAGTTGCAAAGCAGGTGCTCTCTCACTCTAGATTAATACTCCCTCCCGGGCTTGTCCGCCCTCTCTCTCTCTCTCTCTCTCTCTCTCTCTCTCTCTCTCTGTGGTAATGTTCCATAGCAGGTACTCTCTCTAAACCATTAATCTGTCTTTGTGCTTATCGCCCTCTCTCTCTCTCTCGCTCTCTCTCTCTCTCTCCTCTCTCTCTCTCTCTCTCTCTCTCTCTCTGTATGTGTGTTAGTGTGTGTGTGTGAGAGAGGAAGAAAAAGATTAATGACACAATAATTGATTGATCAATTAAGTAGTGGGGGAAACCAAGCGTAGATTAACAATTCTTCCACCATTACAGTAATGACTTGGCAAAGATTTGAAATTTTAAAAAGAAATGAAGAAAATGTATATTATAAACATGAAACCCTTCTCTAGCTGCATGAGGGAACCATCGCAATCCCTCTCGAAGGCAGATCTACATGTATCGCCTGCTCCTAGGCCTTTTCGTCCGCTGGATCGGAACTCATCAGGGAGACACGGCTGATTGTGTCTGTGCTCTTGGCGTCAAATAGAGACACACCACAGTCCGTAATTCTGTGGTGTTCTCACCACCAAGGGATCAAAGAAGAATCCAACAGCACCCCCCAAAGCAGCCAGCGAAAGGTAGTAGAATAAAATAAAACGAAAGTGTGGAGAGGTAAAAAGTTGCTGACAAACTGAAAACATTATGCAAACAGTATGAAATATAATTGGTTGATGTTAGCAAAGAGAATGTGCATCTGTGACTCCGTGTTTCCTTGTGATTATTTGCTCCTGGAGTGGCGTTCTTAACACGTTAATCTATTCAGTGTGTTCTGTTTGTAGTGGCTACATTTGATTTTTTCAAACCAACACTGTCAAGCCACGTCGCCTCCGTAGCATGAATCAAAGATAATTATCATCTGATGCATATCACACGCATGGTCTGTCCCTTTGTCAAACGCAAGCCAGCAATCCACATGGCATCAATTTGTATATAGCAATCCCCATCTCAGACGCACGCACACACACACACACACACACACACACACACACAAGACGCACTACGGGCAAAGAGAGAGAGAGAGAGAGAGAGAGAGAGAGAGAGAGAGTCTACATAAGCCGATCTGTCATCAGAAGAAGATTACAGGAGGATGCAAATCAAACTACGCCATTCTCAAGCCCCGCCACCTGTCACTTAATCTCCGTCCAGACTTTCTCACTACCCTCTACGACTGACTGGCCAACTCTGTCCCATCCTGGACAAGTAGGGGAGATAACCAGACGTTTGCTGTGATTAACCTCCTCCAGTTCGCCAAACCACATCAATGCATGAATTTGGGATCGCAAGGGCTAAAGTATGCTTTACTATAAACGCCGTTGCACTGTCTTGCAATATTTTTTTTAACAGCAAGAACTTATATTGATGAATGTATTGAAATGAAAGTTGTCCCCCACATGCAGACACACACAACAAGCACCCAGCCTCAATCATGTTGATATGCACGGATGCTGTATATCGTCGATTTCGTCACTTGGTATGTGTGTTGTAGTTGTACTGATTCATGTATTTTTCACGAAATTAGATATTTCATTGCACAGGAAGATAATGATGCTGGATGATAGCGTGAGTTTTAATGTCAGAAGGGAATATAATACTGGTGAAAAGTTAAGAATCACAAAGACAGAATGTTCTGGTTGTGTCCTTAAAGGCATGTCTGTTTCAATCCAGTTCAATGGGTTTTTTTTACAGATCCAATATCATGATGGACAAACGGTAAACAGTGTTAACATTGGACACACTTGCACGTGTGTAGAGCGCCGTTTTGGTATTGAAACGCCGTTTTGGTATTGGCATACCAAAACGGCGTTTCAATACCAAAACGGCGTCTTAGGTCCCGCCGTTTTGGTACTGAACACCAAAACGGCGGGACGTAAGACGCCGTTTTGGTATTGGGCGCCGTTTTGGTATTGGCATACGAAAACGGCGCCCAATACCAAAACGGCGTTTCTCGTACCCGCCGTTTTGATATCCTGACCGGCCTTACAGGACCTGTTTTCATGCATCTGGTTCAAATCTCAATATCTGCTTTTCTCGCGTGAGTGATGTTAAAAGAGCACTGCTGATCAAGTTTTCGTATCGACAAATGAGGGAAGGTGATTACTGGGGTAGGGAGAAAAATTGAATAAGACAAACAGTTGTTTTCTTTCGTTCTTGTAAAATTGGGTTTTTAGACCTGTGTACTTGTATTTCCGGTCGACGACCTGAGAGACGCGTTCTTCTTGTGAGTATACCTTTTAGTTTTTTTACTGTCAATACAATTGAAATTAAGTTTAAATTGCAGTTCTTAAATTGTCTTTGTGTTTGTATGCATATATAACCGGTACGGTACTCTGGTACGTTCTTTTAGGCAGAATATTTGTCATGGTTGTGATCAGTGTCCATAGATCTAAACAACTGACCAATATTAGTTACCCTATGAGAGACAGGTAGTTATGGGGATTTGATCATCCGAGGGGACCTGTGAGGGGTTTATTTTTCCCCATGACAACCAAAGCCGAAGGCTGATGATGTCATTTGGAAAAATAAACCCTGAATAGGTCCCCCAGGACAACCACGTCCCCATAACTACCTGTCCCGAGTATGTTAACGATTTTGTTTTCTCAATATAATGTCTAAAACAAAAATGCAATAGTGTTTATGAAATCTATTGCAGTAAAAATCCTTCTCTAGGTCTCTGTGCATAAACTGAAGTGTTGACGTCAGTTTCATTCATCAATATTTCTTGGCTGCGTTCGTTTGGAATCAACGTTGACTGTGAGCCGGTATATCCCAGAGAATAATTTTCGACATGCGAGTGTTGTAAAACCTAACGTTTAGATTTTATATCATTGAGGTATTATTGAGTGGTTTTCTGATCCTACCTTCCCTCATTTGTCGATACGAAAACTTGATCAGCAGTGCTCTTTTAACATCACTCACGCGAGAAAAGCAGATATTGAGATTTGAACCAGATGCACGAAAACAGGTCCTTTAAGGCCGGTCAGGATATCAAAACGGCGGGTACGAGAGACGTCGTTTTGGTATTGGGCGCCGTTTTCGTATGCCAATACCAAAACAGCGCCCAATACCAAAACGGCGGGACCTAAGACGCCGTTTTGGTATTGAAACGCCGTTTTGGTATGCCAGTACCAAAACGGCGTTTCAATACCGAAACGGCGCTCTACAACGTGTACTGTGTATTGTCACTGTCGCTACAACGGCTTGTTACCAAATGGGTGAAACGTCCGAATATTTCCGTTTTTGTGTTCTGATGTGAACATCAATGTGATAAGAAGATGGGAATTACAGGATTGATGAGCACAGCTTAAAGACTCGGATGTTATTTGTTAACTGTTGAATGTTCGCCAGTTTCAATATTTGGAATTGCTGGAGATCGAAGCTGGGTTTTTTACTTTTAATTGATTCCGGGGAACCAATGAGCGCAGGTTATATACAAAGGATTTGTGAGCGTGAGCCTTGGGTGTCTTATCCTTAAAAAAACACTGGAAAATCAACCTGAAGTGGATGTTGCCCTTGTACTTGAATATGATATTCGATCTCAAACAAAATCGCGCGCACACGCACACACACACACACACACACACACACACGCGCGCGCGCGCGCACGCACGCACGCATGCACGCACGCACGCACGCACGCACGCACGCACGCACGCACGCACGCACACACACACACACACACACACACACACACACACACACACGCGCGCACGCATGGGGCATTTACACTCACCTGCACGCACTCGCTAGCAGTCACCGTGTAACTTTACATGTCGCCTGAGTGCAAATCGATCCGGTCATCATGAAGAAAGGAGGAGGAAGAGGGAGAAAATAGCATGATGTCACTCGCAGGTCTTGACACACTGATACGGTTACTCCCTCTCAGCCTCTCAGCCCTCGCTCTGGTCTCCCGTAGACCTCATAATGTTCTCTGCCTCCGGCTGGGGTGAGGGACTAGGACTATGATGTCTTTGGTAGGGATCAAATTCTGCTGGGAAAGTCTCTCTCTCTCTCTCTCTCTCTCTCTCTCTCTCTCTCTCTCTCTCTCTCTCTCTCTCTCTCTCTTTTAGAAATTGATTCTAAAGGCCAATGTCACAGAGGAGTCGGAAAGAAGGACACGTGCCGATGCATGCGGGCAGCAGGATGTTGCCTGCATTTCTTGACCAACATACGTTTGTAAACAATAGGTTTTGGAACAATTTTGCTTCTGTTGTCATTTTTCCAACTTGCTCTGGTCTGGTAAAATACTTTTTTTTTAATTTCGTAATACAGGCCGATAGATGGTGGGGCTAAAAGAGACGTCATATGCGTTATTCTCTCTCTCTCTCTCACTCTCTCTCTCTCTCTCTCTCTCTCTCTCTCTCTCTCTCTCTCTCTCTCCTCTCTCTCTCTCTCTCTCTCTCTCTCCCCACCCCGCATGGTTTGCATCCTAAACTTCTCTTCCTGTCTGTCATGCTTTAATCTCCATTTCCTTCTCAATTTTGATTCTTTACTTTCCTTTTCTTTCTCTTCCAGATTTGATTCTCTCTCTTCCTACGTTTTTCATCTCCTTCTTCTCTTTACCTCGAATACTTCCATTTCAGCCACCACATTTCTCACAGGGATTGAAGCTGTCGAGACTTTTTTCCCGCCCTCGTCTTTCAAGACCGGACACGGACTGTCATAAGAAGTTCTTTCCTTTCCCTCAGCTGCCAGTGCCATCAGACCATTGCTCAGTTATTTTTTTTACCTCCATAATCACGTAGGTCTGCATTAGGAAGATGCAGAGGGGGAAAGAGATTCGGATGTCGAAAGAGGAAGGACAGAGGGCCAATGCTCGAGCTGAACGTGCAAGAACCCATACACAACGCAACACAATGTCAGTGAAGCTGTTTTAGTATTAAATTTTCA
>CM031628.1:26097874-26102874 GCA_018398815.1 Conus ventricosus
GTGGATGGATGGATGGGTGGGTGTATGGATGGATGGATGGATGAATATAGATAGACAGATAGACAGACAGACAGACAGACAGACAGACAGACAGACAGATAGATAGATAGATAGAAAAATAATTCGTCTTTCTAACTAGCACTATGTTTCTCCCGGAATCATTAACAGAAAAAAAAGCTCCACCATTTGCAAGGGGCCCAAACGTCAGTGGCCGTAACACAACAGAGGCCCCAACTCTGACTGTAACATGCAAGGGGATGAAGAGGCAGACCTCGTGGCAAAGCTGTGCACAAGGGGATGAAGAGACAGACCTCGTGGCAAAGCTGTGCACAAGGGGATGTAGGAGGCAGACCTGGTGGCAAAGCTGTGCACAAGGGGATGTAGGAGGCAGACCTGGTGGCAAAGCTGTGCACAAGGGGATGTAGGAGGCAGACCTGGTGGCAAAGCTGTGCACAAGGTTGGACCAGGAGCAAACCAGTGCCACGCCTCACAGAGATGAACACGATCATGGAGTCTTTGTACAGGACATCCCAGGCACAGAACAGCTGTACAGGATCGCTAAGGTAAGGTAAGGTAATGTTGCTTTATAGCCCAGCCGACCACAAAGGGCCATATCAGGGCTGTCATTACATTAAAATCAACTCACAAGTCATAAAAAAAACTTTCACACATCTCTTTAACACACACTTAAAAACGTACCAGAAACTTCGTTAAAAATCTTTCTTCCGTAAAATCTTACATCAGATGAACAATGTTAATCTCTTTCAGAAACTCAAAGATCACGTCAGGTGGGACATCTCTGAACAGGGTTTTCATGGAGTCTGCTGTTAAGTGTTTATGTCTCACATCGTGCAAGTCCCAACAATCTAAAAGCATATGTTTCACTGTGAGTGGCGCATGACATGGAATGCACCACGGAGCTTCTTTACCTTTTAAAAGGTAAGAATGGGTATAAAATGAGTGGCCTGTGTGCAAGCGGCCCAAGACTGTTTCGTCTTTACGGCCGCCTCTGCAACATGGTAAAAACTCTTTCAGGTTTGGATGGATCTGAAATAGATTGTTATCCGTCTGCAAGTTCCATTCCTCTTGCCAGAGGTCTCTGGCGTAAGCCTGTGTTTTGGGTTTTAAATCAGTGTGAGGAATCGACAACCTGCTCGACTTTTCCTTTGTGACACTCTTGGCAAGCTGATCAACCACCTCGTTGCCTCGAATGCCCACATGGCTGGGAACCCAAGCAAAAACTATGTTGTATCCATCTGTTTTCAGAGAGGTGTACAGTTCGAAAACTTTCAGCAGCTGAGGTTGCTTGAGAGTATGGCCGGCAAAGGCCTTCAAAGCAGAAAGGGAGTCTGATGAAATGAGGAAATCTTTATGTTTGTATTTGCAGATCATTTGAAGACCCAGGACCAAGGCAGTCAGCTCAAAAACAGATGATGCGTTTCCTTTTTTTCGTGTGTACAATTATTTTACCGGCAATAGGAATATACACTGCTGTTTACAAAAAGGGCCACACATTTCATCCTGAGACAAGTCTCCAAGTGTGAGTCCTAGATATGAGCTTTTTTCCCCCTCTCTCTCTCTCTCTCTCTCTCTCTCTCTCTCTCTCTCATTCATTACTTGTCCTGGTAGTGGGAACATGCGAAGTTGCTCACAATGACTGTTCGTATCATGAACACCAGGATGGTGACATCATTAATGAGACTCCTTAGGGAATGCACCACCATTCTATTAGAGGTGCATGGCCACAAAGAAAAAAACAACAACTGGCTGTGATCATTAAATGCAAGAACACGGCTTCCTTTACATGACATGCACCATCCTGGCCCCAAGCCCCCTATCGAACCAGCTAGGTGGTCCTCTTGTACAGCACACAAGGCAGACATCCTTGGGTAATTGATTTCCCCAGCTTGTCATCACCACTTACACAAAGGCATGGCCAGCTTTCCCCTCCCCCCCCCCTCCCCCTTACCCCACCACTCTCAGCACCCGCCTCCATCCCACCCCACCTCACTCCATAGGACACAACCCCTGGTAATTAGCTCTCGGAATGCTCTGCGCCGGAAGTAGACAGGAAAAGATCACTCCATGACGGCAGCGTGGCTGGGGCCTGAGGGGAGAGAATCCTGTTGCTCACCCAAATGGCTAACGACAAAGCTTGGGAGGGGGGTTGTGACCGAGAAAAGGTTTGTTCCCTTGTTTGTCCGCGGAGCGGGCAGATTATATTACGCAGCAATGTCGCTCTCATTGGAGACAGAGGTCACTGTAGTTTAACGTGGTGTCAGTTTGCATGTTGGGTTTATTTGCATGAATGGGATACTTGCGCCACACACTGTGTGTTTGTGTGCATGCATGTGTGCGTGCGTGCGTGCATGCATGTGTGCGTGTGTGTGTGCATGTGCGTGTGTGTGTGTGTGTGTGTGTGTGTGTGTGTGTGCGCGCGTGCGCGTGTGCGTGCATGTGTGTGACGCTTTGATTTCTTTTTTTAAAATTTTTTTCACTAACGGTAAGAAATAGTTACAAAAAGTTCATGACCGTAGGCACGAGTAACAATAACAAAATAGGAGCAACAAGCAGAAAAAAAGAGAGAAGAATAAGAACAGGACTAGGAACAAGAACTATTGGAATAAGGAGAATCAGTTCGTGGTTATAGCCTGCAGGACCCTCATGGCCATGAGAGGGGCTGGAAGCATTTCCAAAATAAATATGTGTACCGAGAAAGAAAACCAAGACATGGACACACCACAATCCATTCAGGAAACTGAAAACACTGGTCCATATTAACTGTTTTCAATGACACATCGATAAAATCTAATAAAAATTAACTTTGAATTTGTTTTCTTTGATGGCTAGTATAAGCTTAAATATCTGTTTTCCTTCACTGTGTGTACACGAGGTAAGGTAAATTAATGTTGTTTATCGCCCAGCCGACCGCAGAGGGCCACATCAGGGATGTCATCACGTTAAAATCAACTCACAAGTCATCAAAAAAAAAATCTTTCACACATATCTTTAAAATACATCTTCTAAAAACGTACCAGAAACTTAGTTAAAAATCTTTCTTCCGTAAAATCTTAGATCAAATGAAAAATGTTAATCTCTTTCAGAAAGCCAAAGATCACGTCAGGTGGGACATCTCTGAACAGAGGTTTCATGGAATCTGCTGTAAAGTGTTTATGTCTCACTGCGTGCAAGTCCCAACAATCTAAAGGAACATGTTTCACTGTGAGTGGAACATGACATGGAATGCACCACGGAGCTTCTTCACCTTTTAAAAGATGTTAAGATTCTTATAGAATGAAGGCAGAAACAAGGGTTTTTGTGGCATAGAATGAGAGAAGATGTTGCACAGAACCAATGCGGCGAAGCTCAAAGTAACAGACACGGCAGACTGTGGAAACATGTTGCCGGAAGGAAAGTGCCGAGTCAAGGGTAACACCTAAATTCCGTGCAGATGAAGATGTCTGAATAAGGCAATTTTCCAATTTGATAGAGTTTGGGATACAGTCAGATAAAAGAAGTCTTTTGGATGCAAAGAAGATTGTTTCAGTTTTTTCATTGTTGAGCTAAGTTTGTTAACTGTCATCTAAGATTTTATATCCATGATACACGACTGTTTGAGTTGGATTGAAGAAGGCAACTGAAAGATATCGCTGGGTATGTAAGTTTGATTGTCGTCTGAAAAGCTGTGGTGAGACAGGCTATGATGGGCAACAATGTGGGAGACTGGATGGGTGTAGAGTACGAAAAGGAGGGGACCCAAGACGGATCCCTGGGAAATTCCATACTGGAGAATAGCTGGTTGAGAGGAGAAACCATTAACAGAGACAAACTGAGTTAGATCAGATAGATAAGACTGACTCCATGACAGTGCTTTATCAGAAATACCGAAAGTGTGCAGACGAGACAAAAGAATGGAGTGATCAATGGTGTCAAAAGCAGCAGATAAGTCAAGCAGAGAGAGCAGAGATACTTGATTATCATCAAGGACCAATAAGAGATTGTTCAAAATTTTCAGGACAGCAGTTTCTGTACTGTGGCCAGAGCGGTAAGCAGACTGTAAAGGGCAGAGGAGGTTGCTGCAGTGTAGCTGATTGCCAAGATGAAGAAGGACAATCTTTTCGATGAGTTTAGAAAGAGACGGTAAACTAGAGACAGGCCTGTAGTTTTTAAGATCATCAGCATCAAGGGAGGTTTTCTTAAGTAAAGGTCTAACAACTGCAGTTTTGAATACAGAAAAAAAACCAGGTTGAGCTTAGGGATTTATTTACAATTGTTGTGATATATGACACCAAATCATCAATGACAAGAGACAACAGAGCAGATGGTAGTGGATCTAAAGCACACGTCTTGATGGGAGTTTTCATGATCACTTCTTTGACAACAGTATCAGATACAGTTCAAAGGCAGACATCAGAGAGCCACAGAATGAATCATGGTGAATGTCAGGGGCTGGCACAGCTTTGTGGTCAAGGTTGGAACGGATAGGTCTTATTTTCTCAACAAAAATGTCACAGAATTTCTGAGGTAACGCAGACTGGGAAACTGATGAAGGGAGTGGAGAAGATTTGGTTCTGCCCATTGTGGTGTCAGTCACTTTGAACAGTTGCTTGGATGTAGTGCATGGGATGATTTGTGCATTGTAGAATGTGGTCTTTGTTTGCTGTACAACTGCGTTGACGATTCTGTTCGCAAGTTGTAATACTTGTTTGTAGATGATCAAACCAGTCTTCAGCCACTGTCTCTCTGCTCCTTCTTTCACGTTTGGCGTCACATACTCGGGAGTTCATTGCTGGAAACCAAGGGGAGGATAGACGAGTTGACACCTTGCGTCGGGTCGATGGGGCGTGGCTATCCAAGACGTCGAGGAAACGCCTGTTGAGCTCAGTTGCAGGAGAGATCATGGACTGAAGACTGGACACCAAGTCAGCTCTGAAGGCTTCCAGGTCGACGGCAGCAATGTTGCGGGCCTCAACATACCGAGGAATGGAACGGGAAAGGGG
>CM031628.1:26107874-26110374 GCA_018398815.1 Conus ventricosus
ATCAACTGATTGAAGCTTGTAGTTGTTGGAACCCCGCAGATCAACCAGAGAGTTGTATTACAACCCTGTTGAATGAGACCATAGGTATGTGATCTCCCTCTGATGTTTTGGTGTTTTGCTGTGCGTTTCGGGTGGATGAAGGGAGGCTAACTCATCTTCCATTCTACCCTCACCCCTACCCCCCTCCCCCTCATTCCAGTGGCTTTATTCCCCCATACAGTCACACTCAGGCAGTCCTGTTTTGGTGCCAGCACAGGTTGTGTGAAGGGGGCAATAATTGTCATTAGGTACACCACTATGAGATGTACTGCAGGGCCTCCTAATCCATTTAGTTTTAAATTCAGCGGTTCGTAATCTGATCTATTAACAAAAGACGACAGAAAACTACGGATAGACCCGTTTCTTTCACACACGTCTGTCACACTGTCACTTTTGCACACATGCATTCATGACAGCATTTACTCCATACGCACACGCAATCTTTCCAATCAACCAAAAGGCGCACTACCGAATGTTTTCCTTCTCCCCCTCTCCTTCAGGGAAAAACACTTTACTAAATCACATCAAACAATTTATAAACAGATTTTATACATGCATCCTTGTAACCAATTTTCCCAGTTACATCAATACACGTTTTTTGTAAAGTCATGGCCTTCACATAACACTGGCTCAAGACCCAGACCAGGAGAATAAATAATTCTTTCACTCCTTGATGCTATGCCTGCATCAGAATTAAGACTCGATCCAGACTGTCATGATTCCCTGTCTCTCTCAGACAGCGTATCGCCCCTTGATTTCTCCCAAAACTGGAGATATGATTTCCGACTCCTCTTCCGGGAGTTCTCCTGTCACTGGAGAAATGAAGAGTTCCAACTCCTCTCCCTCGACTTCTCCTGTCCCTGGAGGATTACGATTTTCCGACTCCTCTCCCTGGAGTCTTTACTTGTAGGGTGAACTACCGGTGTGTTTCCCACACCATGGCCATCTTCAACCACCTCACGGGTTGAAAGGTGAAGGGTGAAGGGCGAAGGGTAAAAGGTGAAGGGCTGAAACACGAATAAGGTTCGTGTAAGTAACCTGCTTCTTAATTCAACATATGAATTCTTTCTTTCTCTTTTCTTTAGTTTTCCCCCTGTAGCTTTCCCCAACTATTTTATGGCTCACCTGGTAATGACTGGTCAGCAACGAGGACCACGTCCTGACAGGTTCGAGTCTCTAGGCCATCTGCTGGGCTAAAAACTGATTCTTTCCTCCCTCCTCCTAGTTAGTGCATACTCATGTTCAAAACACATGACCAGCACCTTACCAGCCCTTAGTAAACTATCTCTCAGTGGTCACTTTCACCCAATGACCACTCTTCTTTCTTTAATGAGTCATTCTCACAATTATTTGGGGACGCCCGCTACACTAGTCAAGCCACATGAATATTCTTCCTTTTTAGTAGTGGCATAGGGAAATGATTCATATCACTAACTACATGTGAATGGAGCGTCACATGCCCTTTATGTGAGGCTACGTCCACATGACAACGTCCAAAACGCAATAGAAAATGATCCATATTTTTATTAAATTGTAGACCAAATGACAAAATCCTTATTTTAAACTGAACAATCACATCCAGTGGAGACTTCCATAGCCCACCACCGAACAACGTCTTTTTGGAGTCTGCTGTGAGGTGTTGCTCAAATGCCTTGTAAATCCGGACACTGTAAGAGCACGTGTTTCGTAGGGAGTGGTTCATTACATGATATGAACGATGCGACTGTCTCAAGGAAAAAAAATAAAAACTACGGATATAGAAAGAAATGCAACATGTTTGGAGTCATACTGTGACGATAAACTTTACTAGAGGAGAGCAATCCCCAAATTCATAACAAAGAAATATGCTGACCCGAATATGCTTTTTTAAATGAATGATTGTTTATATATGTATTATTTACGCTTTGAATCCAATTTCGATTTACCTTTTTTTTTTTTTGGATAGCATTGTGTCAAAATCAGTCACCTTGCTGTGGTTGGTTATTTCTACTAGCGCAAAATGCCAGCTGCCTATAAAGAACAGTTTATTGTCCCATCTATAAGATTAGTGCATGCATGACGTGAGATATGTCGTTGGGAAAAGGTGAGAACCTAGCGCCTGGAATCTTCCCACACCAGTGTTTTACTGCTAGTAAAACACCCCACCTCGACTTGCGATCAAAGGATCTTGCAGTCAATAAAATGTCCCTGCCACTGGGTGTTACACTTGATTCGTCTCCTTTTCCCCTTCTCAAGTTCTTGATCTTTTGTTTTCGTTTTGCTTCAAGAAAAGGCGAGCTGTTCTGACAAGAGAAATTAATCATTATTAGTAGAAGTTTGTTGTAAAGTGTCTATTGTCAATGAAGATGGAGGAATAGCGTTTCGTAATGCTTTCTAATTTTCGTGATTGCCGTTGGGCTTTCATATCTTCTTGTTGTTTCAACTTCTTCAAAGTGATGCATTCTGTTTTTCTGATGCGTAT
>CM031628.1:26115374-26125374 GCA_018398815.1 Conus ventricosus
CTCCCTTTATCAATTCAAAATGCAGTGTGTGATTTATTCGCTGATGATACATCTTTACAATACTCTAGTCATAGCATCGATGAAATTAATTATCATTTAAATGCAAGCATGAAATCAGTGGAAGACTGGTGTGATTCAAATGACATGCTTGTTCATCCTCATAAAACCGAGTCTATGTTAATATGTGCACGTCAAAAAAGACAAGTCATAGAAGAAGCAAAATTAAATATAATGTACAAAGATAAAACAATAAAACAAGTTGCAAAGCACAAATTATTAGGCATCGTCATCGCTGAAAATCTTTCCTGGCACGATCAGATCCATAACCTAATCAAACAAGTCTCGTGTTGTGTGTTCCAGCTGTCACAGATAAAACACTTTCTCAACGAACATTCATGAAAAATGTATTATTTTGCTTTTGTTCAGGCTCGATTAGACTACTGCTCTGTTATCTGGGGTAAATGTGCGCCATCTGCTTTAAAACCACTTTGTTCATTGCAAAAACGAGCCATTAAGATGATCAGCTGTCAGAAACAATCCGATCCTTCTATGCGTGATGTATTTAGGTACAATAGAACACTGCGTCTTCACTCATGTATAACATTCAACACTCTGATTCTTATGCACAAAATTGTTCATGACGCATGCCCAGATTATTTAAAATCAATAGTACATTTTACATCACCATCATGATTCGCTCAGATTCATTATTCCTAAAGCTAATTTAGATTTATTCAAAACAAGTTTCTCCTGTGGCTGTAAAGAATGGAACACACTTCCAGCAAAACACAGAAATATTTCCCAATTATCAGCTTTCAAAAATGAAGTAAAGTTACTTCTTTTTGATACTCATGACTGACCTATGCGTAGACATCAGCCTGACTATACATACTTACCGGAGAAAAAAAAGTGTAATGCTGATAAACGATGCAGTTGATTGAGATGTGTGTGTGTGTGTGTGTGTGTGTGTGTGTGTGTGTGTGTGTGTGTGTGTGTGTGTGTGTGTGTGTGTGTGTGTGTGTGTGTGTGTGTGTGTGTGTGTATGTGTGTGTGTGTGTGTGTGTGTGTGTGTGTGAGAGAGAGAGAGAGAGAGAGAGAGAGGGGGGGAGGACACAGAGAGAGAGAGAGAGAGAGAGAGAGAGAGAGGAGAGAGAGAGAGAGAGAAGAGAGAGAGAGAGAGAGAGAGATTTTAAGCATGAAATCGTTATATTGATGTTATTTTGTGATTCGATGTTACCTTACTTTTTAAATTGTAGTTGTTGTTGGGCAGAATTGTAAAAAGGCCTTCAACGAGCCTAATTCTCAACCCATTAAAGATTCATTCATTCATTCATTCATTCATTCATTCTTCTTCTTCTTCTTCTTCTCTTCTTCTTCTTCTCCTCCTTTTTTCTTCCTCTTCTTCTTCTTCTTCTTCTTCTTCTTCTTCTCCTTTTTCTTCTTCTCCTTCTTCTCCTTCTTCTTCTTCTTCTTTTTTTCTTCTTCTCCTTCTTCTTCTTCTTTTTCTTTATCTTCATCTTCTTCTTCTTCTTCTTCGTCCAGGCCTCTTCCTAGTCAGGGGTTAAAGCAGCTGCTAATCACGCTCTCAGAGTTATTGGCAGTGAAGGTGGACCAAGAAAAGAACACTGCAAGAGAGCAAGGACAGCAGAGTTCTCCTTCTCCTTCTTCTTCTTCGTCTTCTTCTTTCTCCCTCCTACTCCTCCTCCTGTTCGTCCTCCTCCCCCTTCTTCTTCTTCTTCTTCTTCTTCTTCTTCTTCTTCCTCCTCCTCCTCCTCCTCCTCCTCCTCCTCCTCCTCCTCCTCCTCCTCTCTCTCTTCTTCTTCTTCTTCTTCTTCTTCCTCTTCTTCTCTTCTTCTTCTCTTCTTCTTCTTCTTCTTCTTCTTCTTCTTCTTCTTCTTCTTCTCTTCTCCTCCTCTTCTCCTTAATCTTCTTCTTCTTCTTCTTCTCCTCCTCCTCCTCCTCCCCTCCTCCTCCTCCTCCTCCTCCTTTTTCTTCTTCTTCTTCTTCTTCTTCCTCTTCTTCTTCTTCTCCTTCTTCTTCTTCCTCTTCTTCTTCTTCTTCTTCTCCTTCTTCTTCTTCTTCTTCTTCCTCTTCCTCTTCTTCTTCTTCTCCTCCTCCTCCTCCTCCTCCTCCTCCTCCTCCTCCTCCTCCTCCTTTTTCTTCCTCTTCTTCTTCTTCTTCTTCTTCTTCTTCTTCTTCTTCTTCTTCTTCTTCTCCTCCTTCCTGTCAGAGCTCAAGACATCTGCTAATCGCACTCTCAGAGTCATTGGCAGTGGAAGTGGGCTAAGAGCAGAGCACTCCACGGGAGCAACGACAACAGCAGCAGCAGCAGCAGCAGCAGCAGCAGCAGCAGCACGTACAGCGAGGTGGGAAACATCCTGTCACTCATCTCATTGGCGGTCACACACACAACTAATTCCGGAAGAGAGAGAGAGAGAGAGAAAAAAAGCGGAGGTGTGCAGAGGAGAAGAACGGGAGGTGAAGGGGGAAATGGGAGCAGAGGGAGAAGGAGGGGGGGGGGGGGGGGAGGGAATCAAGGGAGAACCTAGGCATGGTCTCAGGTTTAAATGGGGCGATGCTAGGTAAGCTGATATATCGTGGGTGCGCGTGCGTTTGAATGCCATCTGAAACTTAAAACAAAAGAGCAAGAAAAGCTGAGAAGACTTTTTTTGTTTGTTTTTCGTGTGTTTCAGAAATGAAGACAGAAGCCTTGCTCCTCGCTGCGATTACCTTACAACACAGCACAAACCTTGATACCCAGATCGATTTTTTTCTTCGTTTTTTTTTTTGTTTTTGTGTTTTTTTTTGTTGTTTTTTTTGTTCCTGACTGGCGCCATGTCTTTTCTGGAATCACTACCAGAAGGCAAACTACCCTCACTGCAAGAGGCCTAGTACCGGGAAATGGCACCTGCAGCACTGCAGAACAAAGTGGACCCGCCACCCCCCCCCCCCCCACCCCACCCCCACCCCACCCCCATTCCACTGCAGCATCCAATAGAACGAAGTAGCGGGCAAGACAGCAAAGCTGGGCGTAGGAAGAAACAGGGAGAAAACAACGTCAGCCTCACGGGAAATGAAGACCATCATACAGTGTCTGAACAGGACAGCACAGGACAGCAACCATCATCAGAACAGGACACCACAGGACAGCAACCATCATCTGAACAGGACACCACAGGACAGCAACCATCATCAGAACAGGACACCACAGGACAGCAACCATCATCTGAACAGGACACCACAGGACAGCAACCATCATCTGAACAGGACACCACAGGACAGCAACAATCATCTGATCAGGACAGCACAGGACAGCAACCATCATCTGCACAGGACACAACAGGACAGCAACCATCATCTGAACAGGACACAACAGGACAGTAACCATCATCTGAAGAGAACGCAACAGGACAGCAACCATCATCTGAAGAGAACGCAACAGGACAGCAACTATCATCTGAAGAGAACGCCACAGGACAGCAACCATCATCTGAAGAGAACGCAACAGGACAACAACCATCATCTGAAGAGAACGCAACAGGACAGCAACCATCATCTGAAGAGAACGCAACAGGACAGCAACCATCATCTGAAGAGAGCGTAACAGGACAGCAACCATCATCTGAAGAGAACGCAACAGGACAGCAACCATCATCTGAACAGGACAGCACAGGACAGCAGCCATCATCTGAACAGGACACTACAGGACAGCAACCATCATCTGAACAGGACGCGACAGGACAGCAACCATCATCTGAAAAGGACACTACAGGACAGCAACCATCATCTGAACAGGACAGCACAGGACAGCAACCATCATCTGAACAGGACACCACAGGACAGCAACCATCATCTGAACAGGACACCACAGGACAGCAACCATCATCTGAACAGGACAGCACAGGACAACAACCATCATCTGAACAGGACAGCACAGGACAACAACCATCATCTGAAGAGAACGCAACAGGACAGCAACCATCATCTGAACAGGATAGCACAGGACAGCAGCCATCATCTGAACAGGACAGCACAGGACAGCAACCATCATCTGAACAGGACACCACAGGACAGCAACCATCATCAGAACAGGACACAACAGGACAGTAACCATCATCTGAAATGGACACCACAGGACAACAACCATCATCAGAACAGGCAGGCACAGCTCATCACTTTCTGCCCGCGGACAGGGCACAACAGTCTGAGAATTCTACATAACATGCTCTGATGCTTTGAGACCATGCCAGCCAGACGAAGCTTCTGTGGAGAAAGAGACATGACCACGGAGCACATTCTCCAGAACTGTAAGCCCTCTGGGGCCGAGAGGAGATGCAGGCGATGCTCAGCGCTTTACAAGAGAGGGTGCGCGGGTCTTCCGAAGCTTTGAGGGCGACTATGAATTTCCTCCAGTCAATCAGTCTCCTCCATGTGTGACAGAGTGAAACAAGAAGAAAGATGACCTTTTTTCTGTTTTTTGGTCATAATTAATTCTGTTCAAGAAGAAAGGATATTTAGGATGTTCACAGTCACATTTTCTATCATGAGAACCAGAATGGTGACATCGTCTATGGGAGTCCTTGTGGAATGCACTGGCAGTGTATGGCCACAAGAAAAAAAGAAATGATCGACTGAGGTCATCAAATAGCATGAACACGGCTATCTTTGCATGATACCCCCCCCCCCCCCCCCCCCCCCCCCCCCCCCCCCCCCCCACACACACACACACACACACACATCCACACTTTCAGCCAAATATGCGATCCAGTTGTAAGCACACAAGAAAGAGAACCCGGGATAACTGATTCCCTCGGCTCCTTGTCATCGCCACTGAGACATGGCCACGGGCAACCCCCCCCTCCCCCTCCCAACCCTCCCTCCCTCCCCCCCCCCCCCCCCCCCCACGTTACCCCCCATCACCTTCAGTTCCCACCTCTATCAGACTTCTTCCTTTTTCTCCCCCCAACCCCCACCCCCACCCCCACCCCTACTCACTGTCTCACTAGCCACGGGACACAGGCCATGCTAATTAGCTCTCGTATGGCTCCCCGCCGGAAGCAGACCAGGAAAAGACTACTCCATGACGGCAGCGACGCTGGGGGCCTGAGGGGAGAGAATCCTGTTGCTCACCCAAATGGCGGACGACAAAGCCTGGGAGGGGGATTCGTGAGCCAGAAAAGGCTTGCTCACTTGTTTGTCGGAGAAGCCGGCAGGTTATATTCAGCAGCAGCTCCGCGGCAATAGGATACAGCCAACGTTAGAATGTAACGTGGCGTCAACGGCGGGATCTGTATAATTGCTTACCATTGGGTTTATATGCGTGTGTGCACGTGTGTGCACGTGCAAGCGCGAGCACATGCACACGCACGCGCATGCGTGCGTGCGTGCGTGTGTGTGTGTGTGTGTGTGTGTGTGTGTGTGTGTGTGTGTGTGTGTGTGTGTGTTGTGTGTGTGTGTGTTCATCTGACTGTCTGCATGTCTACCTGTGTGTGTGTGTGTGTGTGTGTGTGTGTGTGTGTGTGTGTGTGTGTGTGTGTGTGTGTGGCTTTTGATTTCCATATTCATCATCATTAAAAAAAATGTAAGTTTATGAGCATTTGGATACACATGAATGGCAACAAAAACAGCAGCCAGCGAGAAAAAACAACAAAGAAACAAGTTCATGACGCGTTTAGCCTGCATGACTCTAAGCCCATCAAAAGACTGGAAGCTTCTTCAGTTAGAAAGAAACCAACAGATGAAGATGGAAACTAATAATCTCATCACCGGAGGTAGCAGTAATACTACGACGACGATGACAACAACAACAACAGTAACAATAACAACAACAACAATATTAATAATGATAATAATAATAATGATGATGATGATGATAATAATAATAATAATAATGATGATGATGATAATAATAATATTACTAATATTAATAATGACTATGATCATAATGATGGTTATGTTGGTACTAGTAGAAGTAGTTGTAGCAGCAACAGTAGTAGTAGTAGTAGTAGTAGTAGTAGTAGTAGTAGTAGTAGTAGTAGAAGTAGTAGTAGTTGTAGAAGGAATTTTATAATAATAATGATGATGATGATGATGATGATGATGATGATGATGATGATGATGATGATGATGATAAACAAACATAATGATGATGATGATCATTATGATGACAGGAAGAAGTATAAGCAGAAGTATAAGCAGAAGAAGAAGAAGAAGGAGAAAAATAAGGAAGAAGAAGAAGAAGAAGAAGAAGAAGAAGAAGAAGAAGAAGAAGAAGAAGAAGAAGAATTCCCAGAGAAAGAGAATCCTTCGTTATCAATAACAGAAAGAAAGCGAGCACAACTGGACGTGGCAAGCAAGATCACGTGACTATCACAATATCAGATTTGATACCCCCAAACACGGGCAGCAGAATCAGGTCTATTTCTCCACTGTGTTCCAGATACCTGTGGAATCCATCCCCCTCCCAGCACTACAGCCGCATCATCCACTGCTTGAATATCGTAGTGGTTGGAACTCCGCAGACCAGCCAGGCCGTTTGAATGAGAGTGGTGGTGTCCCTCCATGGTGTGGGGTTTTTGCTGTGCATTCGGTGTGAACGGGCAGTGGGGGAGGGGGGGGGGCTCATCTTCCCTTCCCCCATCGCCATTAACCGTCCTCCTCTCCCATGCAATACTCCCACACACCCCCACCCCCCGCTACACACACACACACAACACACACAACCATACTCAGGAATCGGTGTCTTGGCCCCTACACAGACAGTGCGGAGGAAGGTTGTTGTAAATTAGGCGCACTAACAGAAGAGAAACTGCACTCCCCCTGAGTCCTTTTGACAGGGCTCGTGGTGTGCATACCCTGATGTGTTCATTGTATTTCTAGGTGTGCCTTACAAAATTTACACGGGCGAACCAACCAAACCAAAAACAGAAAACCAATGTTTGTAAGTTTCAGATGCCAGTTCCACCTCTGTGTTGTCAAATTTCAAGTAAGAAATGAGTTAGGAAAATATTTGTAATGTGTTTTGTACATGTTTGCAATAACGGCCTCTGTGTGTGTGTGTGTGTGTGTGTGTGGTGTGTGTGTGTGCGTGTGGGGTGTGCGTTGTGTGTGTGGGGTGTGTTTGCGTGTGCGTGTGTGTGTGTGTGTGTGTGTGTGGGGTTGTGTGTGTGGTGTGTTTTGTGTGTGTGTGTGTGTGTTTTGGTGTGTGTCGCTTTTTCCACCACACATTTTGGATAGGAGTAATGGATCATGGTTTTGAGTGTCTGCAATTGAAATGAATTTCTGGTCTGGTCCAGGTGAGAGATACTCCCCCGGTTTCTAGATTTGACAGTTTTTTCAATTGATTTATTCGAGGCAGAGGGTTCGATCCTTCTAATGATTCCCAGTAACACGCTATGAAACACCCGCTAGAAACGCAACCAAGGGAAATTATCCCGCTGGGTTTTAAACCAGAAGATCTAGTTGGGTTTTCACCAGAATAAATCTAGTTGGGTTTTCACCAGAATGATCTCGCTGGGTTTTCACAAGAAGGCCCTGTTCAAAACCCCAAATACTGAAAGAGAGCTTCCTTCTGTGAAATGCCATGGTCGCATTATGTGAACGACAAACGAGCCAACTCGAGTATTGATTGGGCTTTTCGTTAGAACGTTAGTATGTTTTCAAACTAAATTCACTTTGATTCCTGATGGAACAAAAACACAATGGCAAGTCATCATATTTGAGAGATGTTGAGTGTGTGGACGATTTGGCATAGTCTGCCCCTCCTGAGGAAGAGAGAGAGAGAGAGAGAGAGAGAGAGAGAGAGAGAGAGAGGAGAGAGAGGAGAGAGAGAGAGTTTCAGATGGGGGAATATTACATCCCCCCCCCCCCCCCACCCTCCTAAGTGAGCTGTAATATGAGCGGCAATGCGGTTACCTGTGTCAGAGGAGGAGTCTTCATTTGAGGATGTCTGCTTTACTGAGATCGGAAGACGAGAGGAAGAAAATAGCAAAACACGTGAGAATCTCTCCTTTTTGTTTCAAACGTGGGCTGTAGGAGCAGATATCAAATCTGTTGTCTTGGTCAGGAATTTTTCAGCCTGGATCCGAAGAATTTGAGATGAAGGAAATCTCTGAATGTGACACTGACATAGATAGGTAGAGGAGTTCTACATGCATCAGATTCGCATTGTTTATAGCCCAGCCGACCACAGGGGGGCCGTATCAGGGCTGTCATATCGTGCATACTGTTCCATGCATATTTCTCTCCCTTTAAAACGTAACAAACAAACCAAATCGGGTGTATCGATGGACCCGATTCTTTCAAACATGCCCAATCGCCTCCAGAAGCGCTCTGCTTTCCACAAGATGTTAAATCAAATCTACAATTAACAAAGAAATAAATACATTCATTTTCAGTGCAATATTTCTAACCCATCCCCAAACAAGGTCTTTCGTAGAATCTCATTCAAAGTGTTTGTCTTGAATGTGATGTTGATTCCAACACTCCAAAAAGTGTGTTCACGCTGACTGCCTCATTAAGACTGAGAACTATGCCGATCTGAGACTGAAAAGTGTGCCAGTCTAGCCGGCAGCTTAATGGAATCCGGCTTTCGGGTCAAAGTCCTCGCCATAAAGGTCGGAGCCATGGATGCACTGGTCCCTTAGCCTATGATCGTAAGAAACAGCACTGACTTTCTACTAAGAAGAGAAGTCCAAAACCCTGAAGGCAATGGTAGGGGCAGACGGAGTTTGAAGGTAACATAGGTATGTAAAATGAAACATTCAAATCATACAAGGAAGCTTATTGCAATTACAGTTCCCCCTTCTTCGCCACATACAACATAATGTTCCAAAAAATATCTCATATGTTTGGTTAAAAAAAAAAGCTTTGAATGAAGGTGGAGGTAGTTTGTTTGGGGTTTCATGGTCCATTGATTTTTACGACTAAAAAAAAAAAAAAGAAACCCTGAACGTTAAGACGTCAGAGAAACTTCCGCATAAGCAGTTCTTTTCAATAGAAAAAAGTTCCGACGTATTGGAAACAGTCTTATGCAGATGTCAGGAATGTGAAGATCTTTACAGGTAATAATGAAGTTATCTATTAGCTTGCTATCTGTATAATTCAACTACATGAATAAATTATCAGAAACGCAATGATATCACTCGCGCGAGCGTGAGCGCGCGCGTGTACACATACACACGTGCGCGTGTGCACGCACACACACACGCACGCACGCATGCATAAGCATACATGCATACACATGCACGCACACGCGTGCACGCGCACACACACACACACACACACACACACACACACACACGAAACACCACACAAAACACACACACACACACACACACACCACACACACACACACACACACACACACACACACCACACACACGCACTTCCATGCACACGCACAATCACTTCTCGTATATACGGACATGTATTTACCGTCACTTTCTATCTGAATTGATAACTATGTTTGTGACCTGACAGAATACCGCAAGTCAAGATATGAGAACCACCGTAAGCACTTGGAGACTGTCTCTGAGCCAAACCAAACCCAGACAATTGTATCTCCACAAAACTAGCAAACACATCGGCACTGGGCCATCATAAAACGCAGCCGAATATAAACCTCTCACAACCAACAGACTAAATAAAAGCTCAGACACTGTAAGCACTCACAAGCACTATGCCTACGGACACTAAAGCACAAAAACACTCGTTTGCTTGTAGAGTGTTGTACGTAAATCTTGTGATGAAACTGCATTAGGGAAAAAAAAAAAAAAAGAGAGAGAGAGAGAGAGAGAGAGAGAGAGAGAGAGAGAGAGGAGAGAGAGAGAGAGAGAGATGGGGGGAGAAAATTTTTTTTTAAAGCAAACGGAAAGGCAATAAGTAAATGATTGACAAGATATAATACATATATCGTCTTTTAGGAGAAGGATTTGACGCCCTTAAAAATAACGGAAGCATTTTTTTTTTAAGAAAAAAAAAAAGCATCTTACACTCACAT
>CM031628.1:26127874-26142874 GCA_018398815.1 Conus ventricosus
TGACTGCTAGATTAGATAAGTAAAGAATAAGACAGGAAGAGAGAAAGACGTGGTGTTAATTTCCCGCTCTGTGTGTGTGTGTGTGTGTGTGTGTGTGTGTGTGTGTGTGTGTGTGTGCGTGCGTGCGTGCGTGCGTGCGTGCGTGCGTGCGTGCGTGCGTGCGTGCGTGCGTGCGTGCGTGTGTGTGTGGGAATGGAAACAAAGAAAGAGGGAGACGGTGAGAAGTGTGAAGGGGGATGGGGAATGTGGTGGCGGGCCACATTCACATGAAAGTGTGTCTGTGTTGGCTGCTCTCTCTCACAATTATAGCCACCTTGTTGCTGAGGGCCGAACCAAGCGTACCGCAGATGTGGTGGAAAGACCCACCAGGTCGGTACACTCATACTGTTTAAACATACTTTGAAAGACCATCATTCGGCGAAAACACTTGGAAGGTGAAAGCTTTTTCCATCAGAGAGCTGCTTCACCTTCGCCGACTGGCGCCCTGTATAGGAAGGCTACTCCACGTATTGACGTAGGTCTGCTTTGATCCAAACATGACGACCTGAGACAGCTTTTACATCACCGCTCTTCTACCCACTCCTTCGAAGTGACTGGGATGCGTACTCCAGAATGCCAGTCAGAGAAGGGTTTCTTCTACACACACACACGCACACACACACACACACACACACACATATATTAAATATATATATATATATATATATATATATATATATATATTCAATTATAAACAAAGCTTGCTCTTATGTCTTAGATTGAAGAAATAGGGGAAACAAGCATTCATATCTGCAGCGGTAGATAATTCTGCCTAACAGTATGTGCTTGAGTGGGTGAATGGAGAAGAAAAAAAAAATTAAAAAATAAATAAATGCTTCTCAAAATGAGCCTTCAGCAAGCTTATAGTCTCCAAGAGGGAGACAGTCTCCAATAGGGAAGAAACCCACTAACATATAACTCCTGGTCAGATACCGATATTTCGAAACCTGATTGTTTCTCCTCAGTGACCGCGGAAAGTGGTAATTTGACTCCTCTGCTTTTCGGTTTTAAGAAGAATGCTATCCCAGAAATTCCAAGGATAAGTACCGAGCACCATTCCAGCAACTTACTGAGCAGCTTGGCGTTGCAAAGACTGCAAGAAATATTCAATTATAAACAAAGCTTGCTCTTATGAATATATATATATATATTTTTTTTTTTTTTCTCCATTCACCCACTCAAGCACATACTGTTAGTTAGGCAGAATTATCTACCGCTGCAGATATGAATGCTTGTTTCCCCTATTTCTTCAATCTAAGACATAAGAGCAAGCTTTGTTTATAATTGAACATTTTTTGCAGTCTTTGCAACACCAAGCTGCTCTGTAAGTTGCTGGAATGGTGCTCGGTACTTATCCTTGGAATTTATTAGTTCATTGTATATATATATATATATATATATATATATAATATATAATATATATATATATATAATATATATATATATATATATATATATATATATTTCTTATAAATCGTTCCCAGTCAGTTTTTAAGATATATAGCTTGTAGATTTTAATACTTCATTTTATAAAATACTTTTAACAGATGTTGCTCCCCAAGGGGTTGAGCATTTTCAGATTTTTTTAAGGACACTTTTATATTGTTCATTATATATATATATATATATATATATATATATTATATATATATATATATATATATATATATATATATATATATATATATATATCGTTCCCAGACAGTTTTGTATCCTAAAATGTGGGCCCTGACTCTCTTCCAAATCTCTTGGTTCATCAGTAAAGTTTGAACATACTCTCCCTAGTCCATGGTAAAAGAACATCTCTTTCAGCACAGAAATCTGGACAATCTGTTGTCTGTTGTTGAAGATCTTTCACAAGCTGTTGAAGAGCCTCCCTGCGGCTGTTTCTAACCATAGCTATTCATTCGACCATACGAACAATCTGACTACTACCTCCAGTATCAGCTAAGATGACACTCGAAGCTGTATAGATGATGTTTGTTTCTCTTCAGTTTCGTATTTGCTCGTACAATAGTCTAAAACAGTGACGATGTGTTTAGATATTTTATAGGAAAACGCATTTATATATGTCATATTTGCCCTGCCTTTTGTCTATTTTCGTTCTTTCACTTTCTTGTTTTATTATCTTTTTGTATTATTTCCCCCGAGTCCTTCGTGTTTTGCAAACCTATATTTTTGGCACTTTCACTGATTGTTTCATCATCTGAACTGGCTATATTGTAGTCTGTGTGGTGGGCTGAGCTAGAAACATTGTTACTTGGCTCAAGTTGACGTATGACCTTTTCCGCCCTGCCGCTTGCACACTGGCCACTCGTTTTGTACCCATTCTTATCTGTCAAAAGGTGAAGAAGCTCCGTGGTGCATTCCGTGTCATGTTCCACTCACTGTGAAACATGTTCTTTTAGATTGTTGGGACTTGCACAAAGTAAGACATAAACACTTTACAGCAGAGTCCATGAAAACTCTGTTCAGAGATGTCCCACCTGACGTGATCTTTGAGTTTCTGAAAAAGATTACCATCGGATCTAAGATTTTACGGAAGAAAGATTTTAACGAAGTTTCTGGTACGTTTTTAGAAGGCGTATTTCAAAACGATGTGTGAAAGGTGAGTGTGTGTGTGTGTGTGTGTGTGTGTGTGAGTGTGTTGCTTTTTTATGACTTGTGAGTTGATGTTAACGTGGTGACAGCCCTGACATGGCCCTTGCGGTCGGCTGGGCTATAAGCAACATTACCTATACCCTACCGCCCTGCGCCTTTCTACCCATCCCTCCTTTCTCTCTCTTTTTTTTCTTTTCTACCGATTCCCCGTCATAGCTTCTTTGTATTTTCTACATATTTTAAAGTTATATATATAATATATATATATTATAGACAATGGTAGTGAATACCAGCAGAGATTTAAAAAAAATGCTCAACCGAACTGGGAGCAACATTTGTTAAAAGTAAGTTTAAAAACTATCTACAGCGCTGTTTCATGCAATGCAATCATCAGGATGTGGTGGGTCTGTGCTGCCGGTGTTTTTAACTGCTTGTGTTGTCTGTCATCACGTGCTGTCTGTGTTTTTCGTGTGTTTCTGGTTCTTGTTCACTGATAGGAATTTCCACTTGTGCCTGCAGTTGTTAACCATTTTCTATCCTAGTATTTAAAGTTGCCAGTTGTGGTTTGCATAGTATTATGTGCTTTTCTGTTGAGCATAGGTTACATCTTTTTGAAATGTTGTTGTATGGTGCTGCTCTTTCTATGATTTTCCAGGATATATTGTATTCTATCTTTTTCTCTTTGAGCTTCCAGATGTATTTACTCAATTCTGTTTGGTTTTTGTATCTTTCTTTGTTAAATGACTGTTGTGGTTTGCATATCTAGTTTTAAATTGGTTTTCAGTGATACCTATATATGTTTCTTCTGCGTTCTCTGATGTTACAGTGGCTTGGTACACAATGCTGTTGTAGAGGCATTTGTTGCTCAGAGGGCACTGTTCTTTCTTGATACAGTTGCAGGATTTCCTTTCATCACCCTCGTTTTTCTCTGTACTGCTTTTCATTTGTTGGTTGAATCAATGATGTTTTTAAGGTTGGGCATACATGAGTATGATAATTTGATGCTGTTTTTGTTGATATATCTGGATAATTTGTGCTCTTTTGGGAATGATGATGTTAGGATTCTAAGAATTCTTTCCCTATATTTGTTTTCACTCTTCCGTCATATGGGGGTTGTACCATATGATCTTTCTTTTCCTGTTTCTTGTGTCTGCTCATGTCATTATCTGGGTCATATTGTAGTTTGTAGTTGTAGCCACTTTTGTGTAACGCTTCTTGATATTCAGCTGCAGCGTTATTGAATGCCGTTTCATTGCATGACAGGTTAGATAATCTCTATTTATGCCTCTGGGTATTGTTTTTAGTATGGAAGGTGGATGGTTACTTTTGATATTTACATAAACAGGTGTATCATTTGGTTTTTGTATGGTTTATATATGTGCTGGTTGAGATCGAACGTTATATCTAGATAGTTCACTATCTTTTTATTTGCTTCTATAGTGATTTTTTAGATTTTGGTTTTGGAAGATTTTACACAGTTCTTTTTTCTTATTTTCAATGTTTCTAGGTTGTCATTCAGCGCAGCAAGGCCGTCATCCCTGTAGTCCGACTTGTTTTCCCAATTTCTTTTTGAATGTTAGACAGCATGAACAGTCCGACAAGTTCGCAAGTTTCGGCACCATCATACGATCCCATTGTGACATCAAAAGTTGAATTCTTGTTTGCGCTCTTGGTCCAGATTTCATTTTTGCTGTGTTAGTAGGTTTTCTTTGTATGGAAATGATTCCATTTCTGACCCTGATATTTCAGTGTATTTGCTGGCAAATTTTATAGCTTTGGTGAGCAGATCTTCATCTATAGATGTGTAGAAGTCTACTTATATCAAATGTTATAAAACTGTATTATCTTGCTTGTTGAGTTTCTTGAACCATTGTATGGCTTCGTATGTGTTTTTCCAGAGTTGAGTTCAGTGTTCTCTCTTATGTTTTTAATGGCTTTTTCTAAGATTTTTTTGCTGATTTTTTCCTAATTCCTAAACAATGAATTCCAAACATCGTTAAAAATGAAATCAAACAATCCAAAATGACAAAAAAATATTTGTTGAAAGCAGACAAAACCAGCAACTTCTACAAAATGGAAACTAAAGAGTACTCACAGCTTCTCGACAAAAACATCCAAAAAAATTACAAAAAAGCTGATAAAACTACATACGAGTACATTAGAAAAAAAGAAAAGGAGCTTGTACACCAAATGGACCTAAGCGATTAGAGTGGAGACAACAGCAGCAAGAGAAGCTTTCATAACACTTAAAGACCACAAAACCCAACTTCCTGAATAACCCAACATGCAGATTGATAAACCCATCCAAATCTGAATTAGGAAAAATCAGCAAAAAAATCTTAGAAAAAGCCATTAAAAACATAAGAGAGAACACTGAACTCAACCTCTGGAAAAACACATACGAAGCCATACAATGGTTCAAGAAACTCAACAAGCAAGATAATACAGTTTTTATAACATTTGATATAGTAGACTTCTACACATCTATAGATGAAGATCTGCTCACCAAAGCTATAAAATTTGCCAGCAAATACACTGAAATATCAGGGTCAGAAATGGAAATCATTTCCATACAAAGAAAACTCTACTACACAGCAAAAATGAAATCTGGACCAAGAGCGCAAACAAGAATTCAACTTTTGATGTCACAATGGGATCGTATGATGGTGCCGAAACTTGCGAACTTGTCGGACTGTTCATGCTGTCTAACATTCAAAAGAAATTGGGAAAACAAGTCGGACTGTACAGGGATGACGGCCTTGCTGCGCTGAATGACAACCCTAGAAACATTGAAAATAAGAAAAAGAACTGTGTAAAATCTTCCAAAACCAAAATCTAAAAATCACTATAGAAGCAAATAAAAAGATAGTGAACTATCTAGATATAACGTTTGATCTCAACCAGCACATATATAAACCATACAAAAAACCAAATGATACACCTGTTTATGTAAATATCAAAAGTAACCATCCACCTTCCATACTAAAAACAATACCCAAGGCATAAATAAGAGATTATCTAACCTGTCATCCAATGAAACAGCATTCAATAACGCTGCAGCTGAATATCAAGAAGCGTTACACAAAGTGGCTACAACTACAAACTACAATATGACCCAGATAATGACATGAGCAGACACAAGAAGAACAGGAAAAGAAAGATCATATGGTACAACCCCCCATATGACGGAAGAGTGAAAACAAATATAGGAAAGAATTCTTTAGAATCCAAACATCATCATTCCCAAAAGAGCACAAATTATCCAAGATATTCAACAAAAACAGCATCAAAATTATCATACTCATGTATGCCCAACCTTAAAAACATCATTGATTCAACCAACAAAATGAAAAGCAGTACAGAAAAAACGAGGGTGATGAAAGGAAATCCTGCAACTGATCAAGAAAGAACAGTGCCCTCTGAGCAACAAATGCCTCTACAACGCATTGTGTACCAAGCCACTGTAACATCAGAGAACGCAGAAGAAACATATATAGGTACACTGAAAACCAATTTAAAACTAGATATGCAAACCACAAAGTCATTTAACAAGAAAGATACAAAAACCAACAGAATTGAGTAAATACATCTGGAAGCTCAAAGAGAAAAAGATAGAATACATATATCCGAAAATCATAGAAAGAGCAGCACCATACAACAAATTTCAAAAAGATGTACCTATGCTCACAGAAAAGCACATAATACTATGCCAAACCACAACTGGCAACTTTAAATACTAGATAGAAATGGTTAAACAACTGCAGGCACAAGTGGAAATTCCTATCAGTGAACAAGAACCAGAAACACACGAAAACACAGACAGCCGTGATGACAGACAACACAAGCAGTTATAAAACACCGGCAGCACAGACCCCACCACATCCTGATGATTGCATTGCATGAACAGCGCTGTAGATAGTTTTAAACCTTACTTTTAACAATATATATATATATATATATAATATATATATATTTATATATATATATATATATATATATATATATAGTAAAGGTTGTTACTGTACAATTCTTAGCCACTTACAATGCTTGGGTTATTGAACAGCAGAGCTGACCATCAGACTGTTCCACATCTTTTGATCTCCCTTGCATCCTTGAATGGATCCTCAAGCAGAGGCTCAAAGATTGTCCCCTACATCTTATACTGTTGCATAATGCTTTTAGTTTTTCAGCAACTTTTTTTCCTCTCCACACTTTCGTTTTGTTCCATTTACTACCCTTCATTGGCTGCTTTGGGGGTGCTGTTGGATTCTTTTTTGAACCCTTAGTGGTGAGAGCACCACAGAATTATGAACTGTGGTGTGTCTCTATTTGACACCAAGAGCACAGACACAATCAGCAGTGTCTCCTGATGAGTCCGATCCAGCGGACGAAAGGCCTAGGAGCAGGCATACAAATTGATGTGTCTTCGAGAGGGATTATGATGGTTCCCTCGGGCAGGTAGTGAAGGGTTTCTCATATTTATAATATATTACCCCCATTTTCTTCATCTTAATTTTTTTTCCCCCTCTGAAAGTTCAAATCTTTGCCAAGTCATTACTATAACGACGGAAGAATTGTTAGCCTGCACTTGTTTTCCTCCACTACTTAATTGTTCAGCATTATAATATATATCAGTATATTTAAAGTGCCTAAAACAATTTTTTAAGTGCTCAACCCCTTGGGGAGCAACATTAGTTAAAACAAGTAAAAGAGGAATCTTAAAACTATCTACAAATTTGTTTCGAGCGCGTTGCGCTGTCATCAGGATCCTGATGACAGCGCAACGCGCTCGAAACAAATTTGTAGATAGTTTTAAGATTCCTCTTTTTACTTGTTTTAACTATATATATATATATATATGTGTTGTGTGTGTGTGTGTGTGTGTGTGTGATTTTTATTCTGTGTGTCCTCTCTATATATATATTATATATATATATATATATATATATATATACAGAGAGAGAGAGAAATTAGTTTGTCCTACTGTTCCTAGTTTTCTTACTTTTTCCAGATTTCCGCTGCCCAACCTTCCCCCTCCATCCCATCATCTGACTCCATTCCACCTCATACTATTTGTTTAATCCCCGTTAACTTTTGCATATTTTTACATTTTTTGTGTGTCCTATATTCTGATTTAATTACTTGATTTTAGTTCATTTACTAACTGTGCATGCGGTTCGTCGTTTTCGTGTCTGTTTCATATGTTACCAAGTTTTCAGTATTTTCCTATGTATATGTTGGTTTGTTTGTTTGTTGGCTTTTTTTAATACTAAACTTGCAAGCCATGGAAGTTGGTAATATATACATATATATATATATATATATCACGAACAGTATAAAAAATGTCCTTTAAAAATCCAAAAGAGCTCAACCGTCTAGGGAGCAACATCTGTTAAAAATATTTCTTAGATTAATGAAGTGCTAAAATCAACAAGCTTGTTTCGAGCCTCTTGCTCTCTTCAGGATATCCTTTTGGGGTACGCTGTCGTTCTTTTATAGCGTGCGGGACCTGATTCCGTTTCTGCATGTGTGATTTAGTCTCATTCGCTGCACGTGTGGTCTGTGGTTCTTGTTGGGGTCTGTTCAGGTGGAGTGTGCTAACAAAGATTTCCATTTGTGCCTGCAATTGTTTACTATTTCTACTTTTGTATTCAGAGTTGCTAGGTGTGGTTTACATAATATTAACCATTTTTCTGTGGAGCATAAATTGCATTTTTTTAGAAATATTGTTGTTGCTCTTTTTATGATTTTCCATGTATGCTGTAGTCTATTTTTTATCTTTGAGTCTCCAAATGTATTTACTCAACTCTGTTTGGTTTTTGTACTTTTCTTTTTTGAATGACTGTTTATGGTTTGCGTATCTGGTTTTGAAAGGGTTTTCAGTGATCCCTAGATAATGTTGCTTTTTCATTTTCTGATGTTACCATAGCTTGGTATACAATATTGCTGTGAAGGCATTTGTTGCTTAGGGGGCACTGTTCTTTTTTAGTGCAGTTGCAAGATGTCCTTTCGGCACCCTTCTCTGTTGTGTTGCTTTTCATTTTGTTAGATGAGTCAATTATGTTTTTAAGGTTGGGCATACATGAGTATGATAGTTTGATGGTGTTTTTGTTGAATATTTTGAACAGTTTGTGTTCTTTTGGAAATGATGTTGCCAAGATTTTGAAGAATTCTTTTCCTACGTTTGTTTTTACTTGTCCATCGTATGGGGGGTTGTACCATATGATCTTCCTTTTCCTGTTTTTCTTATTTCTGTTTGTGTTATTGTATTCGGTGTTTGATTTTACATTTTCTATAACCTTTTCCAAAATTCTCTTGCTTATTTTGCCCAGTTCGGATTTGGGTGGGTTTATTAGTCTACATGTTGGGTTGTTTGGGAATGTTAGGCTTGTGGTCTTTGAGTGTTATGAAGGCTTCTTTTGGTGCTGTTGCCTCTACCCTGTCGCGCTTAACTCCATGCGGTGTGCAAGTTCTTTTTCTTTTTTGTGGATGTTGTTATGTGTGGTTTTATCAGCTTTCTTGTAATTTTTCTGGATGTTTTTGTTTAGGAGTTGGGAGTATTCATTTAGTTCCATTTGTAAAATTGCTGGTTTTATCGGCCTTTACGAATATCTTTTTATCATTTTGGATTTGTTTTATTTCATTTGCTAGTGATGTTTGAAAGTTGTTATTTGATTTCTTGAATTCAATGTTGGCTATCAGTCCCTATCAGAGAATTTTGGAAAGGTTATAGAAAATGTAAAATCAAACACCGAATACAACCTTTGGAAAAAAAACAGCTATGAAGTTATCCAATGGTTTAGGAAACTCAACAAACAGAGAAACACAGTGTTTATCACATTTGACATAGTAGACTTCTACCATCCATAGATGAAGAACTACTCACCAAAGCTTTGAAATTTGCCAACAAACACACGAAAATAACAGAGACAGAAATGGAGATTATTTTCCACACCAAGAAAACCCTACTCCACAGCAGAAATGAAACTTGGATTAAAAACGAGCAAAACCTCCACATTTGATGTGACCATGGGATCGGATGATGGCGCCGAAACATGTGAACTAGTCGGACTATTCATGCTATCCAACATCCAAAAACAACTCGGAAAACAGGTCGGTTTGTACAGAGATGACGGCCTTGCTGCATTAAACAATAATCCAAGGACTACTGAAAACAAGAAAAAGGAATTACGTAAAATCTTCAAAAACCACAACTTAAAAATCACAATTGAAGCAAACAAAAAAGTAGTGAATTACCTAGACATAACATTAGACCTCAATGACCATGTGTACAAACCATACAAAAAACCCGACATACCAATCTACGTAAACATCAAAAAAAACCACCCACCATCTATACTAAAAACAATACCCAATGGTATAAACAAGAGACTATCCAACCTGTCATGCAATGACAACACACACACACACACCACACACACACACACACACACACACACACACATATATATATATTTTATATATATATATATATATATATATATATATATATATATTATATATATATATATTATATATATTGTTAAAAAGTAAGGTTTAAAACTATCTACAGCGCTGTTTCATGCAATGCAATCATCAGGATGTGGTGGGTCTGTGCTGCCGGTGTTTTATAACTGCTTGTGTTGTCTGTCATCACGTGCTGTCTGTGTTTTTCGTGTGTTTCTGGTTCTTGTTCACTGATAGGAATTTCCACTTGTGCCTGCAGTTGTTAACCATTTCTATCCTAGTATTTAAAGTTGCCAGTTGTGGTTTGCATAGTATTATGTACTTTTCTGTTGAGCATAGGTTACATCTTTTTGAAATGTTGTTGTATGGTGCTGCTCTTTCTATGATTTTCCAGGATATATGTATGTTTGCTTGTGTAAATAGACACATATATCTATGGTGTTTGGGTGGATCCGTGCATATTAACCTGTGCTGGTTTATGTACATGGGTGTGCATTTATGTATCAATGCGGAAAAAAATGTAAAAAAACCCAAAACAATTCAGTCTTTTTTCACATTTTCAAGTCTCCCCCCTCTTTTTTTTCCATTTGTATTGTCATTTTCATCCCCCCCCCCCCAATGTCTTCTACATTTTGTTTACATTGACTTTCCTACCATAGTACAGTAGTGTAAAACCTTCTGTTTTCACGGGAAAGGCAGCGATTTGGCACAATCCAAATTGTGTTTTCACAAGAAAATGACGAGTATGAACATAAAGTACGCGATGAATGCTTGTTATGGCCTCCATCCCGACTGATGATCATTCAAACCAAAAGTCTACATTGTGTAGACTGTCTAGTCCTGTTCTCGTGGTGACCTCAGTTTCAATATCCTCTGACAACCAGAGCGTGTGGCGAGTTCGTGTCAGTGCCTTCTTCGTCATCATAGTTATGGGCACTGTCGTTGCGTGGACATGGTGGTGGTATTTCTTTGGTGAGGGACGTCCACTGACGCTTGTTTCACGACTTGACCAATCTTTTCATCAGTCGCAGGCTTAGAAGATGGTATCCGGGATATACCAGAATACGAAGAAGGCATCGCCGAACATCACCAAAATGACTGAGTGTTGCATCTTACCTGACGTAGTAGGCATCGCCGAACATCACCAAGAGGACTGAGTGTTGCATCTTACCTGACGAAGTAGGCATCACCGAACATCACCAAAATGACTGAGTGTTGCATCTTACCTGACGAAGTAGGTATCACCGAACATCACCAAAATGACTGAGTGTTGCATCTTACCTGACGAAGTAGGTATCACCGAACATCACCGAAATGACTGAGTGTTGCATCTTACCTGACGGGTTACCATTGAGACCCAGACATCGATAGCTCCCCGGGTGGTGCTGAAACTGGTTTGTGAGTAGGTGCGGCTACAAAAAGTAGTCCCACTGTAGCTCAGCCGGCCACTAAAGTAATATGACCTCAAGCGCTATGCGATGCTACCAAAATAGTTGTTTCATATACAGGCTGTGATCTGTGAAGCAAAGAATAACAACAACAACAACAACAACAACAACACTATATTGCTGCAGGTAAGACGCGACACTTAGTCATCACAGTTACGGGCAACATTCAGTCGATCTTTTCGAAATGCCTTCTGCCTTGGTGAGACACGTGGTATCAATGTCGCTGACTTTACGTTGCTTGTTTGGTCAAGCCGTTTACGATTTTAAAGGCTTTCTGCGTTTTACTATTGTACCAGTTTTTGTGTGTGTGTGTTTTTTTTCTCAAATGTTCATCCTGGTGGAGACTGGCAATTGACGCAGTCATTGGCAACCCCTGCCACTTTAACAAGCGTTACAGAAACTGAATTTGCCAGAAAGGAGCTGAGAGAGAGAGAGAGGAGAGAGAGGAGAGAGAGAGAGAGAGAGAGAGAGAGAGAGAGAGAGAGAGAGAGAGAGAGACTCACACCACACACACACACACACACACACACACACACACACACACACACACACACACACACACACATACACAGAGAGAGAGAGAGAGAGAGAGAGAGAGAGAGAGAGAGAGAGAGAGAGAGAGAGAGAGAGAGAGAAGAGAGAGAGAGAGAGAGAGAGAGACTCACTCACACACACACACACACACACACACACACACACACACACACACACACACACACACACACACACACACACACATACATACATACAGAGAGAGAGAGAGAGAGAGAGAGAGAGAGAGAGAGAGAGAGAGAGAGAGAGAGAGAGAGAGAGAGAGAGAATGCGAATGCGAATGTTTTATTCAATTTAAGGCCGCAGCCCCATACTGAAGGGGTATTCATACATGCATCATACAACATTCCTAATACATAACACAATGAAATCATGAAAAAAATGTAGATAAGTTACAAAACGCAGAGTAGATTAAGCCATTACTGTCCGAATTCTCTTATTTGCTTCGTTAGAGAGAGAGAGAGAGAGAGAGAGAGAGAGAGAGAGAGAGAGAGAGAGAGAGAGAGAGAGAGAGAGAGAGAGAGAGAGAGAGAGAGAGAGAGAGAGAGGCAGACAGACAGACAGACAGACAGACAACGAATCCGATCTTAAAAAGATTTACACCCGTGGCTATCAACGGACAAGAGGCGCCATCTGTTCTGCCGCGCAGTTGCATTACAATCATTAATCAGATCAAGCTCTGTAACCCAACAACTGACATCCGTCGGGCAATCCGTTCGCCATCTATCAGTCCCGTTCCGGCTCAAACCGGGCCACTCAAGTCGCACGACCACAGTGGCTGTGCAGTGTTCTCATCGTTGTTGTCGTACATGTTGGGTTTGGCCTGGTGGGCAGTCCTGTCTGTGATGGATTTTTGCAGACGTGAAGGAAAACAAGATGCAAAGCATATAAACGTGCTCCCAGTTTGGTGGTAAACATTTTGTATGTAAGAGAAAAGAAACAAAAAATGTTGCTCTCCCCGGCGGGGAATAGAACACCGGTGTCCTCGCGTGACAGGCGGGGGATACTAACCACTATACTACCGAGGAGCTTGACAAAATTTGGTCACACTTAAAATTATAAACCGTTATTGCAGGAAGGGAGACAATTTCCGGTTAGTGGAAGAAAAAAAAACTCGTCAGCGCGGTGGTTATTTCCCTTCTTGGACTTGATTTTTTTTTTAATTATCATTTTTAGCCGTTAGTGCCGGCTATTCTGGTAAAATAAAACATCGGACATCATCCCTGACCCATAATGAACATACCTACAAATTTTCAGAAAGATCGGCCCTGACGTTTTGTCTGGAGCGAGTGGAACACATTCTGACCACGGACAGACAGACAGACACACACAGACAGCATTTCTTCATTCCCGTTGTAAAGTGCTCCCTGTTCTATAAGAACTGGAAGAACAAAAACAAGCTGTAGGTCAGATAGTCATTCCAAATCCACATAACCAAGGATATACCCAGTACAACACTCTTTTCTATGGTTTCAGGTTCATTCATCCATAACACAGGAGTTTATCCTGAGCTGTTGTTCCTCTTCTAATTATCAGCTGTTGACTCTGTGTGTTCAGATCTATGAAATCTCCAGCTAAAGATCCCCACAAAAACACTTCCTATAACAAAGACTTTTTTTTCTTGATCGCGTTCTGTTTGACTGAACAAAACTGACTTCCTCCCACGTAGAACATGAAGAACATTTTTAGAGAGTTCTCATAGATAGTTAGCGACTGTTCCACGATCTGTATATTCTGATCTTTTACATCGATTTCATCACAGGTCAGAAATGGCTAGCCTGTGCGATAGTATATATATATATATATATATATACTTTTTTTTTCCCAAAATGGTGCACCTGGTTTGACAAACTTTAAAGAAAGTAATTTCTGTCAGATGACGACCAACACACACACACACACACACACACACACACACACACACACACACACACACACACACACACACAGAGAGAGAGAGAGAGAGAGAGAGAGAGAGAGGAGAGAGAGAGAGAGAGAGAGAGAGAGAGGAGAGAGAGAGAGAGAGAGAGAGAGAGAGAGAGAGAGAGAGAGAGAGAGAGAGAGAGAGAGAGAGGCATCTAATTTCACAATGCTTTGCATCCACAGCAACGATAATCAAATCAAGAGGCGCCAGCTGTTCAGTCAAAAGCTTGTATTACAAGCCGTGGCACAGTTCATCAGATAATGGTACGTAACCCAGCAAACTGATTTCTGACGGGGTTGGGGGGCGGGATGTTGGGGTGGGGGGTGGGGGGGGGGGGGGGCAGTGTTTCACCTTCTATCAGCCACATTTCAGCTCTCAGCCAGCCAGCCAGCTGCTATGCACATGACCAACTGCTGTGTTACATAATCAGAGTGTATGTTCTATATGTTACGCACCATGGCCTGCTCTAAATGCTGTTGTTATCAGCACCCCCTGTCTGTGTGTCTGATTTACAGATTGGACGCGACAAACAAACCTGTAATCCCCCCCCCCCCCCCACCCCCTTTTTAGTCCACAACCCACGCAAGACAGAATACACACAGTCCAACCATGTTTTGCTTTTGTTTGGAGTTCATTCATTCTTTCTTTCTTTCTTTCTGCGTACGCAGGCTGACACTCCTGCGGAGACTGCCTGTATAGACAGGCAATGGCGTTTTGTGTGTATGACCCTTTTTCATCCCGCCATTAAGGCAGCCGTACTCCATCTTCGGGGAGGGTGCATGCTATGTGTAACGTGTCATCCATACCAACGCATATCCCAAGGAGCTGTGGACGTACGCATACACAGACGGCTCAGCAGAGGAGGCTACCAGAAATGGAGGTGGAGGAATATTCCTAACCTTGAAGGATGGAACTCACGTCCGACAAGCCATCCCACTGGCAAATTCTCCACGAACTACAAAGCTGAGG
>CM031628.1:26160374-26165374 GCA_018398815.1 Conus ventricosus
CTTAATCTTTACAATCACAAGGCAAAATATACAGGGTCACACAAAAACAAAATGAACTGTAAGCTCACTTAAATTTACGAGACCAAAAGTAAATTTTTTTTTTTTACAAATATACCCTCCTCAAACATTACGAACAACAAACAAAACTGCAAGACACCATACTCGCTTGACAGCCAGTCAGCCTGAGAATGACCCAATATAAGAGAGTCGTGAGGAAGTGAGAACAGTTTCAAAAACAGAGAGCAACATACAACCACACTGCAGCAGCAGCAGCAGCAGCATCTTTTACCGAGTACTGCGCTTTTTCTTCTTCTTCTTCTTCTTTCTTTGAGTGTCCACCTTCATCGAGTTGAAGATTCTGACACTTTTGAGTGTATGACCTTTTTTTTTTATCCCGCCATTAAGGCAGCCGTACTCTAACTTCGGGGAAGGTGCATGCTATGTGCAACGTGTCATCCATACCAACGGCCAAACTGGCCTTCTCTTCCCAAAGTTGTGTGATGGGATTTTACGTGTGTGCAAGATGTTATGCGTGCGTTCACACACGGAACCTCGGTTTATAGTCTCATTCGAAGGACTGTATGGGAAATGGAGTCAGAACCAATGTTAACTCCGAGGGGAAAATCCCCCCGTAGCGAAATTCAAACCCGTAACCTCAGGATCACGAGTCCGGCGCTCTTCCAACTGAGCTACTGCGCTCCCCCGCCCCCTCCACCCTGGTCGCATTAAAGTCTTTGGATCGTGTTCATTACCTTCATCCTGGTGGGGTTTTTGTACTCCCAGTTCTTAAAGAACAGGGAGTACTTTGGAATGGGAACGAAGAAATGCTGTCTGTGTGTGTGTCTGTCTGTCTGTCTGTCTGTCTGTGTGTCTGTGTGTGTGTCTGTGTGTCCGTGGTCAAAATGTGTTCCACTCGCTCCAGACAAAACTACTGGGTCGATCTTTCTGAAAATTTGTAGGTATGTTCATTATGGGTCAAGGATGATGCCCGACGTTTTAGTTTACCGCTACAGCCGTTAATAACTTTATGGAATATCTCATAAAGTACTTGGCCGATCTTTCTGAAAATTTGTAGGCATGTTCATTATGGGTCACGAATAATGCCCGATGTTTAGTTTACCGTTATAACCGTTACTAACGGCTGTAACGGCCTGTAACGGTTTTTCTTCTTTATGGAATATATCAGAAAGTACTTGGCCGACCTTTATGAAAATTAGCAGGTATGTTCATCATGGGTCACGGATGATGCCTGATGTTTTAGTTTGCCCCGTTATAGCCGTTTCTAACGGTTGTAACGGCCTGTAACGGTTTTTCTCTTTATGGAATATCTCAGAAAGTACTTGGCCAATTTATAAGCGGTTTGGATGATCTTGTGACAAATCGGATCCTCTGTCCATATGTAAGTGATGTAATGCTGAAAATAGACTAATCAACCGTTAAAAACCGTTATTCTGCCGTTATTTCTCATATATATATATATGTGGATTTTAATGAAATTTGGTATATAGAAAGGTTATTACACACAAATGGCACTTCTACATAGTGTTCCAAAATTTGACCGTTAAAAACCGTTATTCTTGACATTATTGTCCAATTTGGATTAAATTTGATATGTACACAGGCTTTAGCCCAGTGAGGACTAAAATACCGGTTTCAAAAGTGCATATTGGTTATATAACGTTAAACCGTTATTTTGCCGTTAATTTTTATATATTGGTGGGTTTTAATGAAATTTGTATATAGAAAGGTCATCACACACAAATGGCACTTCCATGCAGTGTTTCACAATCTGACCGTTAAAAACCGTTATTCTTGACATATTGTCCGATTTGGATGAAATGTGGTATGTACACAGGCTTTAGCCCAGTGAGGACTAAAATACCAGTTTTAAAAGTGTACATCGGTTAAGTAGCCGTTAAAACCGTTATTTTGCCTTTATTTCTTATCTCATAAAGCACTTGGCTGATTTATAAGCGGTTTGGAAAACTGGGAGTACGTTTATATTCTTCGCATCTTGTTTCTATTTCTCATCGTGGCCCGTAGTAGCGCTCCTCACCAGAACCTGTCCAGCGCCGCGTTGAAGGTTATGGATTCATGACTGAGTGTTCTGTTGGAGCTGTTCTTTGGTAAAGGACACACATGTTATCAAAATGGTACCTCTGCCTTTGCGGAATGCGGTCTAACTTCAACAATTCCAGTATCTGCTTGCGCCCGTAGTCTATTCGGAATTTTTTTTTAGCTTAAAAAAAAAATTGTCGTTCCTGGTGAGTGATTTTTTTTTTCTTCGGTAGAGGGTGACGATGGGTGATTCAGTGTCTGTGGAGTGGAGACACTCGCTCATCGGTGTGCCAAAGTTTGCTACAGGTGGCAATGGGAGCAGTGGTCGCTGCTGCCTCTCTCCGTCACGTTTCATTTCGATGTGCTGGGATGTCAAGGCCTGGAAGCCTTACCACTTTTCCAGCGACCGTTCTGCCGTTACTGGGTTCATTCCCGCGTGCAACAGGCGGTGCTGCAACACACGGGTGAGCAGATGGAGAGAATCTCTGATTTGATTGCAAGCTGCTAGCGCACATGCTCATAGGTGAAGAATGAGCGAGAGAAAAATAATGATGAATAATAAGCGATTGCGCACGCGCGCAGAGAGAAAGAGAGAGAGCGAGAGAGAGAGAGAGAGAGAGAGAGAGAGAGGAGAGAGAGAGAGAGACAGACAGACAGACAGACAGACAGACAGACAGACAGACAGACAGACAGATTAACAGACAGACAGATTAACAGACACAGAGAAAGATCAAATCAGAGTAACCAGAGACATACAGACAGAAAGTCAGACAGACAGACAGACAGACAGACAGACAGACAGACAGTTAGTCAGGCAGAAAAACAGACAGGCGGAAAGACAGACAAACAGAGAGACAAGTAGACAAACATGTACACAGACAGACAGACAGACAGACAGACAGACAAACAGACAGACAGACAGACAGGAAGAACAAACGAAAAGTAGTTCTTAAATAACTCCGTGAATGGACTTTTCCAAACTTTTAACTAGATCGATGATGCAGACTTTTTTTATCTCTCTCTCCTTCCATCTGACATTGTAGCTTGTGAGTTCCTATCATTACACGCCCATCCTTCCAGTTCGATCGTTCCTGGCATTGGTATTGATCGATCAGAGAGCACACAAATGGGACAAGGCAGGGAAAGACAAGAGGGTCCTGTGGAGGTATTAGAAATAGGATACGTAGTGGGAGGATCAAGATTTCCATCGCCGGCAATGTCACAGACAAACGCCCATCAGCCGCCACACAAGACAGACAACCAGACAGTGCTCGTGCAACACGAAGACGGTTATCGTCACTGTGGCCTTTTCAGGTCTACTACAGGGGGGGGGGGGGGGGGGGGGGTGGGGGGGGAGTGAGGATTGAAGAAGAAGAAGAAGAAGAAGAAGAAGAAGAGAAGAAGAAGAAGAAGAAGAAGAAGAAGAAAGAAGAAGAAGAAGAAGAGAAGAAGAAGAAGAAGAAGAAGAAGAGAAGAAGAAGAAGAAGAAGAAGAAGAATGAAGAGAAGGAGAGAAAGAAGAAGAAGAAAAGAAGAAGAAGAAAAGAACGAAAGAAGAAGAAGAAGAGAGAAGAAGAAGCAGAAGAAGAAGAAAGAAGAAGAAGAAGAAGAAGAAGAAGAAGAAGAAGAAGAAGAAGAAGAAGAAGAAGCAGAAGCAGAAGAAGAAGAAGAAGAAGAGAGAAGAAGAGAAGAGAGAGAAGAAGAAAGAAGAAGAAGAAGAAGAAGAAGAAGAAGAAGAAGAAGAAGAAAGAGAAGAAGAAGAAAAGAAGAAGAAGAGAAGAAGAAGAGAAGAAGAAGAAAAGAGAAGAAGAAGAAGAAGAAGAAGAAGAAGAAGAAGAAGAAGAAGAAGAAGAAGAAGAAGAAGAAGAAGAAAAAGAAGAAAGAGAAGAAGAAAAGAAGAAAGAAGACAGAAGAAGAAGAAGAAGAAGAAGAAAGAGAAAGAAGAAAAGAAGAAGAAGAGAAGAAGAGGAAGAAGAAGAAGAAGAAGAAAGAAAGAAAAGAAGAAGAAGAGAGAAGAAGAAGAAGAGAAGAAGAAGAAGAAGAAGAAGAAAAGAAGAAGAAGAAAGAAGAAGAAGAAGAAGAAGAAGAAAGAAGAAGAAGAAAGAAGAAGAAGAAGAAGAAGAAGAAGAAGAAGAAAGAAGAAGAAGAAGAAGAAGAAGAAGAAGAAGAAGAAGAAGAAGAAGAAGAAGAAGGAAAGAAGAAGAAGAAGAAAGAAGAAGAAGAAAGAAGAAGAAAGAAGAAGAAGAAGAAGAACAGAAAAAAAAAACAAAAGAAGAAAGAAACAGAAGAAGAAAACGAAGAAGAAGAACGAAGAAGCAACAAGAAGAAGACAGAAGAAAAAAAGAAAAAGAAAGAGAAGAAGATGAAACAACAATCGATTACATAAACAAATGACAGAATCGAAAAAAAACGTCGAGGGCAAAGGGAGCGGGATATTAATGATTAAAAGAGTGAAGAAAACAAGCAGAGGTGAAAATCAATCGACCATTACCAGTGAGCAAACGAGATGGCGATCGTTCTTCGAGCAGACGATTTTTGTGGTATTAATGATGAATGTGAGTTGGACAACGAACTGCCATTACAATAAATTGCAGCAGCTAGGGCTCATAAAGAATCTAAGAACCTGGCCAGGCTTGTGGACGTCCAGCCAAATGTCTCTTTTTACGATGTTTGACCATACAATGGGACGATAGCAACCTTACTACAAAAAGTTCTTCAACGGCGATTGGGCCTACAGATAGAAAGGCTGGTGAAGACCAACCTGGCGGTCTGAGGTTGGCTAAAGCGTGCGCTAGCCTCTAGAACGTTTTTTTCAACGATGATTGACTACAAACATGGGCGTCAAATAGCAAACCTTAACTACTAGAACGTTTCCTTCAACGGCGATTGTACACAAACATGGACGTGAGATAGCAAACCTAAACTACTAGAACGTTTCCTTCA
>CM031628.1:26172874-26197874 GCA_018398815.1 Conus ventricosus
CGCCCTCAACCAATTTCGGGCGAAAGTAACCCAGGATTGGTATTTCTACGTTCTCTGACAAGTAAGATTTCAATAACCAAAAAATAACGATTATTTACAAACAAACATACTGTGTAGGGTTATCCGTTTTCAATACTAATTTACTAAACTTTTCAGATTTCAGTTTTTGTTTAATCCTATGTTTTTCCTGATCATTTTCAATAACATCATTTTCACGCAAACATTCATCAAATGCATCTCTGTCTTTCATGTGAAATAAAACTACAGTCTTTAACTGTTCTCTAAAGTCTTTTAAAACCGAGTTATATTTCTGACATAAAATCCACACACTTATTCCAGCATGTCTTCCACTGAAAGCAAGTTTTGATAAAGTGTTTCTCTTTTTAACTATGTCTCTTTCTGCCGAACAGTCATCTATAATAAATAGTGTTTGCGTTCCTTCAAACAGTCTATAAAACTGTTCTAAACACTCACTCAGTTTATTGCTAGGATCAACTAAATATATGTCATCATCTGTCCATATAAACCTTCTATCATGATATGCTTTGTTCCATTTAAGTGTTGGACAGAAAACCACAATATGATCAAAATTATAACGATAAACTGTTTGTAATAGGTCTAGGACAAATATTGTTTTTCCACAACCAGTCTGCCCACAAATCAATGAGCAATGAGGAGTTTTTGTCATAAAGTTTAACTGCTCCATAGTTTTATAGAAGAATTTAACCCGTTCAGTGCCTCACAATAGTACAAACAAAGGTGTTCCCAGGTGCCGGGGAAATCTCATGATTTGGGGGTCATAATTAACAAAAAATTCTAGCTCAGAAACTACAAAAGATAGAAAAATGAAATCTATATCATTTTTGAAGGAAATTGAATGAAGATTTTGAATCTGGGCTTCTTTTGTTTTAATTTTGATAATACAAAAGTATTTAGGCTTGTAGATTTGGATAGATTTTTTTGCACGATCAAAAACATATGTATTTACCACATCCAAACGAGAACACACAGCAAAAAAGTTGAAAATAAAGTTTGTATTGTCACACTACACCTGTAAATGAAAGTAAAACAGTTTGGAAGTCTATCAAGACGCTCACACTCGATGCAGACTGACCAGTCCACGACCACGCCCCCCCCCCCCCTCCCCACCACACCCCCTTGCTCAACTTCAACCCTCTCTTTCACTCCTCATCTTCCCCTACCTTTTCGTCTGCACCGTGTCACGCCGCGAGCAGGCCACGATCCCCTCTCGCACTGATTTCACATCACTGGACACCAGCACGCAGTGCAGAGTACACACTTGGCTGGCTCGTTCGACTGACGCTGTCAGCTGAACACACACTGAGAGGTCACAGAGCCCTACTCAATAACTGACGAATATGGTCGGCAATTCCACCACTATCATCATCTCACCTTCATGCTCGAGTTAGTCGTTGAATAAAAGATTATTGTGTTTGTCAAAAATCATCAGCAGAGCCTGCTCAGCTGTGTAAATACGTTGACTTGGTCGCTGGGCATGTCAGGTTGCGCCGCCATGTTTGCAAGCGAGACACGAAGTGCTGGCTGGTCACCCAGTCAGTGATAAGAATAAATGGGCTTTCCCCTCACGTGTGGTCATTTACATATTATTTTAAGACTACAGACATATAAGGCTTTCTACGCAAACTCTATTTGAGTCCGTTGATAGAAATAGTAACGAATGAAAACTCAAGAAAAATGCATGACGTCAGGGGACTACCCATAGGCACATGGAAAGCACTTTTATTTCCGCGTCAGCTGACTGACTAAAGGCGCTCAACGGGTTAATCTAATCCAGTTATTATTTTTATCATACTCTCCGTACAAAACTTGTTCAGTAATAAAAACCCTATGAGGCCTAATGTGTAAGATTAATCCAATTCAGTTCTGTAAGATTGTTTCTATTTAAGTCAACATTGATTTTGTTGCTTGTTGTTATGATCTTAATATCCTCACCATTGTGAAGAAACGACGACAACAACGTTAAGGCGTTTAACGTCTAAGTTTTGCCAGCTAATATTAATTCCTTTTATAAGGACGTCACTAACGCCCACAACCCCATCCCTCTCCGCATCTTTAAAGACAGAAATTTCAATATTATTGTGAACGTGTCTCCTATTTTCTGCTTGGAAAGAACTGTAATTTTTGTAGAAGCTTTTTTTACAACTGTTTCTTTTCTGTGGAGGATGTACTGTTTTTTTCCCATACGGCGTTATTTCAATTTCTTTCCGACTATTGTCGTCCGGCATAAGACTTACATGTAAAGGGCCAGAGTTGAATGCTTTTCTGAAACTTTTTTGACGGCTAAAATATGTAAATGGGCTTATGAATTCAAATTTTATGTCCCATTCTAAATTATGGTTCTAAGTGCCATTTGGGGTTCAGGTTTTCGAACTATTTTATATTCATACGGGGCCCAAAATTATTTGCCTCTAGATTGCGCAGTTGTTCTAGTTTTAGGAAACTTTTTGTTGTCGCCAACCTCTTTGCGTTTATAATCACCATCTTTAGTGTACTCAAAACCATACAAAGCGCCTATTTCACCGTTCTGTTCAAAGTCCGCAACATCTGCAAGGTCTTTTAATTCTATGGTTATACACCTTACAGGCGCTAATGTAACTCCTGATTCTTCTGGCCCACGCGACATTATTTTTTAGTAACGTATTATTTTATTTCCAAAACATGTGCAGGTTATCACATTTCACAACTTTCCCCGCTTTGTCTTTGATTTTTATATTAAATGATCCGACCCTCCCACAAACAAATCTTTTAAACTGTAAATTAGGGAATTGTATAATTTCATAATCGCAATATGCAGCTTTCCTGACGGAAGAGCTCTTAAAACAGTTGAGGGTCTTCCATCATATAAGTTTTCATCAGTGCTTAGCTCATCCAAATGAACTTAGAGTAATGATGTAATGCAAGATCGAGCGGATTTTCTCCCTCATAAGTAGTTTTGTTTGACGTAACTCTAAACTATGAACGGGCAGATGGGCAGTTGTAAAGCCTAACATTTTAGCTAGCTCTTTATCAAAAAGGTAACCTACTTCTTCTTCTTCAGGTTTGAAGGCCAACATTGTTTTTTAGATTTGCATTGTTAAGTTTGAGAGCAATGTTGAAGTTACTCATTGCTTCTTTTAGCGAGCAAAACCCGTAATAACATCAGGTATGGTTAACTGGCTAACTAATAGGCCTCTATTATTAACTTTCTAATCTTATTATTCTCCTTGGCTTTGCTTATATTAAACCATACGACTTTGTAGAATATTTCATGGAGCGCGACCGTTCTGGTTCCGCAATTGTTATTAATAGCATGTTCTAAAAACGAAGGACTGTCTTGGGTTGTTATTGTTACAAACATTTTTTTAAACGAAATAAAAATGAGTGCATTTCAAATATACTGGTGCAAAATATTCTGTTGGGCCGCACTACAATCTTAAAAATATAGCAACTGATACTCTTGACATTGCTGTGACCCAGACTGCCTCTTTTCATAAAAAGGTGAGTACTCCATTGAAGAGCTATCTTAACCCCCCTATTGAAAACGACCACATCAAGAAAGCGTGGTTTAGTCATCGATGCAGTTTTATCAGAACCAGTTAAACTTTGCTGTGTTTTGCGCATCAACTGGGTGTGGAGTGGCGTATGCTGATAAATTTAAATCACCATGATCCTTTGGTGAGGTCAGTGTACAGATTTCATTTCTTTTAAACACTTTAGACGTATTTTGGCTGAATTGCAAGCGCCATTGCCAAATGACAAACCGTTTAATCCACTCAGCAACAGAATAGACATGAAGGCTTTGAAAGGATCTGTAACAAATTCAATATTAACATCAAGACAGACTTTAGACAAAAGTTGGATCTTAATCATGGCCTAGGCGACCTTTATTTTCGGGGCACGCACAGAAAGTATAACTATGACTGGCATCCTCCTTTCAAAACTTTCTTTTTTGGCCCAATGTTCAGCCCGGGCCCCTTTACAGCAAGAGCATAAAACAGCATGGACAACATTTATCTTAGACACTTCTAAGGGCCTAACTAGAGCGGGAATAGAACGAATAAACGACTCTATTCGTACTTACGTTTGGTGTTTGCTAGGTTCGCAAGCACAGGCGAGATCGAGCATAACTGATCTTTCTACTGGCTTTGACGCACAAAAACAATACTTAGCAAATTTAGAGGACGCCATTAATTCTACAGTTGATTTACCTTCAAGTATTCAAAGGGTACCAACATGTTTTACAATACGCAAGATCGAAAGTAGACTTTGCTGTTGGCACTGGTTTATACATGCTGCCTTTGACCTCAGACTCCAGATAGGTACAATAATAAACTATAATAATGAAATTCTTATAGCAGGCAATGAACAGAAGGTTGGGAAAAACGACATAAATTCTGAGCCAGTAATATTACAAACAATAAAAGAACACCCAAGATTAAGTCACCCAATCCCCGAAGTCCAAACCCCAAAGTCATTGAAGACTCAGCAAAGCTTGCGGACTCTGTTCGCGATGACCATGAATATGAAAAGACAGCGCTTTTTCTTGGATTAACTGGCTTTAGGATTACTTGGTCTTTATCTTACTAAATAGTAACCCAACTATTACAAGAACTAATGTCCATAAGTGCTCGGCCATAAAGCCAACTACTTTGCTTGCAGTAGACAAAAGCCAGCTGACAATACTCCCCAATATTCCTGGTAAAGCGTCTATAGCTTTACTGGCTAATTTTTTTAATAAACCCGCAAGATGATCAAGCTGTTTTTTTACCCATGATTTATCAGGTGGTGATGGGGCGATGGCGGCGGGGGGTAATGAACTTTGGCCACCGCCGCCTGTAATAGCCAACACCAGTGTGCTTATTGCAAATCCTAAGGCTGTTATATAACGCTTGCTAATGTGACGCCTTGCTCTCTAAACAGCGTTTGTTTCGTTTGCTAGCGTTGTGTCTTCATATAAAATTTTCCGGATAGTTTCTCTTATTCTATTCACTTGAGTTCGTAATTGGTCTCGGTTAGTAGTCAGCGCTTCTAGTCTTGCTGATCTCTCTTGTTCAAGATCTTTTAGTCTTTGGGTTATTCTTTCTTTAATATCAGGCCCTAAGTTGGCGTCATCAGCCTCAACGAGTTTTTCTTTTTCTCTTTTTATATGCTCATCTAGTTCACCTAGTTTTGCTAAATTGTTTGTTAATTCGCCTCTGATGCTTCTCAAAGCATGATCAAGGGCCGCTATTTCTCGCATGGGTAGCGGTGAGTCGTGTATAGTCTTTAATGCTGTTTCTTCTGAAAAACTGGTTTCTGCCTCTATTGCATTTATTATTTTATCTGCCGATTGATTTAATTCTTTAAGTTCCATGTTTTGTATTTGGTTAGCTGTTGGGAGTTCCTGCAGTGTGTTTTGAAGTTTAGAAACTGCCTCGCCCTTAATTTGGCCTAACAAGACCAAGGCGATTTGATCTTTCACACTGAGTCTTTGTATAATTGTACTCTTGGCTAAAAACTTTGATGGGTCTGGTTTAGTTGTAAGCCGAACAAGTTGCCCTTGATCGTTTTTTACAGACAAATGATCATCTTTTAATTCAAAATCATTTGGGTCTATAAATTCGGGAGGTTCTTGACCTAAACTTTCGTAAAATGATTTAACCTTACTTTCTGTTAATTCATGCCGCATTGAGAGCGTTGAGCGATGTTGTATTAAAGGGATCTTTTCACTCATGTCGTCTCCAGGATCAAAAACATCATAATCTTCTTCACCTTCAATTCTTGCCATGTTTTTAATAATTAACTTTTTATTTTGTTTTATAAAAATATGGCGCAGCAAACATATGGCTCGATTCTTAGCCCGCATAGAAGGTTGAAAGAGCCCTTAGGCGTGAAGGGAAATAAGCGGAATATTACTGTTCCAATAATCCATCTACTATTGATGCGGATCAAATTCTTACTGTCAAATTTCCAGACTTAGGAGCGGATGAAGTGATTGTGCCAGGCTCTGCACGTCTTACTTTCAAAATAGCGCTCGCTTCAACAACAGACCAAACAGGACAGTTGTACAGAATCTGGGGCGGGCAATCGTTAAGAAAATTTCTATAAAATTGAGGGGCAAGAAATATTTTCTTTACACAATGCAGACATATTTTTAACCTATTCTGATCTATGGCTAACCGGGAATGAAAGGGCTGATCTTGCGTTTCAAGGAATCGAAAATGAAGAAGCATAAAACATAGAATAGGCGCTGGAGATACTAAAGACGGCAAAAAGTATGTAGCCGTAAATTTTGCGTATGGAAATCGCTTTTCCATTCCCTTAGATTTTGAGTTGTTAAAAGCGCATGCGCCGTACTTTCAAGGAGCATTAAAAGACAGATTGTCATATGAACTAACTTTTAATGAATACAAACGTGTTATCAGATCATCAGACACCGAAGCAAAGTACAGCATTTCTGACATCTCGTTAGAGTTTGACGTTGTTAGCAACCCTTACTTAGCAGAGCTGATTGAGCAACAATATCAGTCAAAATTAGCAATATATTACGAAAGAGTGATTCATCATACAACATATCCCAGAAGCAGGGCAGACACTATATGGAATTTTAGTTTTAGCGTCGCAGCAAGATCGCTTAAAGGTATTTTATTGCTGTGTGAAGATAAGAACCGTTCAAAAGAGCAAGTGTAAAAGTTTTTTAATCCTAAAATAACGAAAGTGCAATGTACAATTGACGGTAGTCCTAACCAAATCTACGCTAGCGGGCTTAGACCTTATCATCATTTTGACGAATAAGAAATATTGTTTGGGGGTGGGAGGTGTAGAAGTCCAACAGTTGGCCTTGTGTCTAAAGATTTACATCTTCACATGTTAGGCTTGATGATTATTTAACAACAAAATACGGTTTATGGATTGACCTAAGGTCAACAGGGGGATAATCAGTTGCATGGAAGCGGGAGAACTGTGAGAGACGTAATAACATTCAATTGATAAAGAAGAAGAAGCCGATAAACCGCTTAATGTACATTTGTTTTTAATATATGATGCGCAGCTGACTATTAAAGAAAACAGATTAACAGATTACAATACTAAATTATTTTTATTTTATAAAAAGCATGTCTGTTCAGGTTTATCCAAATGTGCCTACAGCGCCGCCAAAAGAAGAGATGTAGAAAACCCTAGCATAAAAACCTTCAGATTAACAAACATTACGCAAATGCAGCAAGTACTAGAGCAAGACCTTTCAAAATACAGCAAAGCCAAACGAAGGTATTCTGCTGCCTTTATGCTGTTACCTATGTTAATACTGGAGCATCGACTATAAGTGCTCTATCAGCAGGAACGAGTGTTGGTCTCTTAGCAACGGGCATAGGCGCACCCGCAGCTTTACCTCTAGGGGTTTGTCTTTAGCTCTCGGTCTGTGTTCATTAGCTGTAGGTGCTGCCAGCAAAAAAATAAAAACTAAACTCCAAAAGCACACAGCTATGGTTCAACTAATAAAGCTAAAAATTAGTTCCTTCAAGCTGATAATAAATAAAGCGCTAGCTGACTCAAACATCACGGATGAAGAATTTAATCGTTTACAGGCCGATTTTGATGACTACAAAAGACAAAAGTTTGATCTTCAAAGAAAGGCGAGGACAACTTTTTCTCAACAGCCAGACGCCGAGCAGATAAAAAAGGAATGCTTAAAAAAAGTAAACGAAACATTAAACTCTGTTCTAACAGCTCACATTAACAACACCGAAGGGTGTTTATACTTTAGTTTATGAGTCCCCAAACGCAAAAAGACCGTTGATATTGATTCTGATTAAGCCGTTGTATTTTTTTTTAATTTAAATAAATATGTTGGCTTAGAAAAAGAAAGACAGCATGGCTAAGATATATGAAGGCCCCGATGAATTGTTTGAAGGAATGCTCGAGAAAGAGCGTTTGTCAAGAGCACTGAATGATATTGATTTAGAAGTTATTAATCCAGAAAACGTGCGGGCAAGCGTTTTTACATGCAATTTCTCAAGTTCCAAGTAAACTAACAATAGACCCGCCAGTTAAAGTAATGTTAGCTGTTTTAATCGACTATATAACAATAAATGAAGAAAATCTAGAAGTCTGGGTCTCAACTAAACAACAGACTATTCTTTCTCATAACGACATAACCCCCCGGTTGGGCAGACGAACTGCTTACACAGTTTGACGCTGCCGCTGAAGAAGCTAAAATGAGAGGCTCTGGTTGGTCAGAGGGCGCAGTCTTAGAGATTAGATTAAAACAGGCTAAGTATGCACCGATTGTAGGCAAGGCTTACATTCCGCTACCCCGGGAGTTGGTTTTAAAGAGAGCAGTTTTAAACATAAAAAATTCAGACAACAAATGTTTCATGTGGTGCGTTCTTGCAAGGCTGCATCATGTCCGCGAACACGCAGAGAGAGTGACTAACTATCGGCAATACACCAAAGATCTTACTTCAATGGAATATCCTTTCCTGTTAGTGTAGACCAAATTGATCAGTTTGAAGAACAAAACAACCCAATTAACTGTTAATGTATACACATGGGATGAGGAAACAAATTTGGTGCCAATTAAAGTGTCCAAGAACAGTCCAACGATTGGCGAACCAGACAAAAATCATGTTGACTTACTACTGATGCTTTCGCCAGCGGGGCTACCGCATTACACATTGATTCGAACAATGAGTAACTAATGCAGCATGCTTCAAAGAATGGGCATAAACAAGAATTCTGCAGAAAATGTTTAACAAGAATGCCATCTGTTCAAGCCGCAAGCGAACATAAGAAACATTGTATCGGCCCAGTTGACTGTATATACAGAACTAATTACGCCCCCACCTGGATCTAAAGTTAGTTTTAAGAACTGGAAAAAACTGCAAAATTCCCCATATGTTGTTTACGCAGACTTCGAATCGCTCATTGTTCCTTATGAAGGGCCAGCACCACAAAAACTTCGAAAAACAGTCTTAATGAGTAATCATCAGATTTGTTCATTTGCCTTCATTATTGTTAGGTCGGATGGCGTTTATTCAGAACCAGAATTATATAGAGGACCAGATGCTGCAGAAACATTCTTAAAACGCATGCAGCAAGTGCGTAACGCCTGTTCTAATAATCTAAACTTATCTGAAATCATAATGGCGCCTGAAGACCAACAACAGTATGACTCAGCACGCATTGTTGGATTTGCGGTTTAGAGCTAACGCCCAAGAGTGTAAACCCCACAGTAAGAGACCATGATCACATTAGTGGGAAGTTTAGAGGTGCAGCGCACAGTAAATGCAATCTTCAACTAAAGTTTGATCCAAAGACATGGAAGCTGCCTGTATTCTTTCACAACTTGCGAGGTTATGACTCTCACCTTATAATGCAAGCAGTAACCAGCGCCTTCAGGGTAGCATGCATTGCACAGTCATCAGAAAAGTACATGTGTTTCACTTTAAATAACATGTCTTTCTACGACTCTATGCACACATGATGGGCTCATTTGAGGCACTGGCTATGTCCTTAAAGTCCTGCCCAATAACGGAAGAATATTTTGACCCAACTCTTGTTAGAAAGGGCGTTTACCCTTATGAGTACATGAACAGTTGGGAAAGGTTTGACGAAGACACACTTCCTCCTAAAGGTGCGTTCTTTTCTAGTCTCAGAGGAAAGGACATCAGTGATTCTGATTACCAGCATGCTCAAGATGCGTGGCAGAAGTTAGATTGTAAAACGATGGGAGACTATCATGACTCCTATTTAATGGCAGATGTTTTGTTTGTTGGCGGACGTCTTTGAAAATTACAGAAAGACCTGCATGAAACATTATAGTTTGGATCCTGCGCATTACATTTCTGCGCCCGGATGAGTTGGACGCTTTCTTAAAGTTTACTGGAGTACAGATTGATTTATTGTCAGATTTACCAATGATTCAGATGATTGAAAACGGATTGCGTGGAGGAATTAGTATGGCGTCGCATCATTACTGTAAAGCAAACAACAAATACTTGGACGACTATGATCCAAGTAAAAGGTCTAACTAAACTCATGTATTTAGATGCAAACAATCTGTATGGTTGGGCAATGGCGCAATCGCCTTCCATTACGCAACTTTAAAATGTACACAGGCGGCGATCCGATAATATTCAAAAGGCATTAAAGTGGTTGGGCAGTTTAACGCCTGATCAACAGCGTGGATACATTCTAGAAGTTGATTTAGAATATCCTCATGAACTCCATGACCTGCATAATGACTATCCATTAGCAGCAGAAAGTCTAAAGATGGACCCAAAAGAGCCGCCTAAACTTGTGCTAATCTTCGTGGCAAAAAAAATTATGTCTGTCATTACAGACTTCTACAATTTTATTTAAGACACGGTTTGAAGTTGACAGCAGTTCATTGTATAATCGCTTTCGATCAAGAACAGTTCATGAAACCATACATCATGAAGAACACTGATCTTAGAACTAAATCCACAGATGCTTCAGAAAAAGACTTTTTCAAGCTGATGAAAACAGTGTTTTGGAAAGACTATGGAGAATCCGCACAAGCGCAAAGATGTCAGATTAGTCACCAAAGAGAACGAAGCAATTAAGCTGACTTCAAAACCTAATTATCAGGACTTCAGAAGATTTCATGATCAGCTTTTTGGCATAATGATGAAAAAAAGAAAGTCAAATTAGACAAAACCTGTATTTATTGGGTTTACTGTTTTAGAATTATCAAAGCTTTTGATGTTTTGAGTTTCTTTATGACTACTTTAAGCCCTCGTATCCTGAGTCCAGAGTACTTTACACAGATACAGACAGTTTTGTTATAGATATCCCCACTGAAAGACATCTATAAAGACATGGAAATGGAAGTAGTAAAGGACATGCGGGATGGTATGATACATCTGATTACCCTAAAGATTCGCCTTTGCATTCAATTACTAACAAGAAGGTTTTAGGAAAGATGAAGGATGAATTATCTGGAAAGGTGATCAAGGAGTTTGTTGGTTTAAGGTCAAAAATGTACAGTATTTCGAGCCAGGAGAAAATCATTAAGAAAGCAAAGGGAATATCTCGCAGCGTTGTGCAGTCAAACATATCACATGACAACTACAAAGAAGCATTGTTTGGCAATAAGACTTTTCATCATGACAACGTAAAACTGCGATCTAATCTACATGAAACCAACACAACAGTTGTAACAAAGAAATCATTAGATAGAACAAACACAAAACGGGTGTTTGTTAATCCGGAGTTTTCATATGCAATCGGGCACTGGAGGACCGCATAAAAAAGGGTTTTTATATTTTTCATCAACTTTTTTTATAAGATCAATCATAGCTTCATCCAATTCATTTAAATCTTTTCTCATGTTTGCTTGATGCGTTCGAATTTTTTTTATTATTTCAAGATATTCTTTTTCCCAATTTGGGGGTTTGAGTTGTAGGTGATCTGGATGATTTAGCATGCATTGATTAATCCCGAAAATGTTTCCTTAATAGCATTACACCGCCTGAAGTGATTCCCGTATCATTTTCAAGGTCTCTTCCTTTACCATTCTTGTTTCGTTCTGCGCTTCCTTCTGGCCTCCATTTTAAACCAAAATATGTTTACGTAAATTAATTAAAGCGGAACTGTGTCTGGTGGAATTATCTGCAGTTCTTCCTTCACAAAAGATCTTTGGGGAGCTGGTTGTTTTGTTGTGTCAGTTTCTCGTAAATAATACACGGGCGGATTCATCTTTACAATTCTTTTTACTTCATATGGATCAACACTCCAAACTGGATCGGTTGCCCTGATGCGAGTGTCCCCTTCCGCTTCCCCCGGTAAATAAAGGTACCTTACTTTCAAACCAAATGGTAATAGTTTGCCGGATGAAGTCTCTCCTTCAACAACATTTATTGTTTTTCTTTTGATTGCTTGTACTGGTTTTAGCCCTTTAAATTCTTCATTATTCATTGCGCGTAGAACTGAGGGCAGTCTTCTAACCCATTCTGTGTTGCGAGAATTGTCAATCAGCTCTCTGTGATACTGGTAGGAGAAAAGTCTTTCAGCTAACTGTTTGTTAAAGTTTTCAACTAAAGCCTGTGATCTGTGAACTCCTGGAATGCCTCTTCTAATGGTAACTCTATGTTTTAACAATAATTGATTCACTTGGCCTTTAAATTCTTTTCCATCATCGACTTGAATCATGCGAGGATAAGTTAAGGGACCCCGTTGATATATTAGTTGTATAGCAACAGCACAGCAGAAGCACTCTTTTGTGTTAATGGTTCCGCATCTTTGTATCTTGAAGCTATGTCAATGACTGTGAGTGCGTACTTAAATCTTTTTCGTCTAATCCTATCAGAGGGTAAATTATAGAAGATCCATTTGATGGGTGTCGTTTGAGTTGTATTAACAAAGTGTGGTCTCTGTATTCGGCTAGGCGCTGGTAAATAAATTTGCCAAATCGCTTGTTTAGATAACCATTCTTTTGCTGTTTGTTCACTAACTCCAGCTGCTTGGCTTAGCTTTTAATTGCTGCGATTCCCTTCCAATATCCTTTGGGCGAATAATAGATTTTGTTCATTTTTTATTCAGCCAATATTATGCGCAACAAAATACACAACGGCCATACCAACGACAATAAACCCGATTTCTTGCATCTTTTGTTTTTCTGATGGTTGATAAAAGTCACTGAATTTTGGTGGGGGCAATGTCTTGATTGGTTTGCCTGTTACAAGATAATATTGTTTTATCGCTTGGTCAACATCTTTAAATGTGTAAGCTGCATGCCCCTGTTTTTTCAGTGTGTTATTAATAAAATCTAACTGCTCAAGTCTCTGCTTTTCATAGGCGTCTTGTGCAGCTGCTAGTTCCTCCATAGCTTTGTTATGTCTTTTTCTCTCGCCGTCATCCCGCAGTTTACTAAATGCGAAATTACTTCCGCTAAAAGCAAGCGCTTTCACCACAGCGCCGCCTATCATCATTACGAGTGAAGCCATTTTTTATAAATGTATTTTTTCTTACATATTTATATTGTCCGAATTATTCCTTGCTTAACTAGAAATCTTTCGTGGCAAACGAAGCTGCAATGATAGCAATTAGCTTTGCTGAATCCTCAAAGTCTAGTTTGCCAAGATCTGCTGGCTTTATTTTAACAAGCTTTTACCAAGCATTGAGTATCTACACTTAGGCCTCCAATAACAGCAGAATGGTATACAAGGTTAGCAACAGTTTTTTCGGTGCTCATTTTTATAAAATAAAATAATTATAATTATTAAAAAACATGAACAGTGATGATCTACTACAGCTACAAGGTGGCCTAAACCTTCCTGAACTTATGAATGACCAAGTTGATGACCAAGCTATTATGCCCAAAAAGGAGAGGCTGTATTCTTTGGCAGCATGTGGAAAAACAAAACAGTTCCTCGGAACTGAATTCAGCATTGAACAGATTCAACAGATGTCGCCGCAAGACATTATAAAGTATCATAACAGGTATGAAGCGCAGCTGGGGTCTAGAATGGTGAAAAAGTGTGGGGCAAACGGTTCTTAGTTTGTACACTAAACTAGTCAGTAGATTTGCTCCCATTGATTCTGAACAAGATCTTACGTATGATTTAACGCAAGATCCGGTTTTAACAAAGTCATTAGAGTCTCTAGGGGTGTGATCTGTATTACAGATTTGGAACATTGTTATCGCCATTAATCATGGATTAATAACTTTTAATCATATAGATTTTGTTTCCCTTCAAAATGAACGAGCTGGAAAATCAGCAGAATCAGAAAACACTGAATCAGGTGGAGAAAGTAACCAAGCCAGAAAATCAGCAGAAAACGCTGAATCAGGTGGAGACCATTAAAAATCCTGGGCGTGTTGAAGCAGGAAAAAAAATTAGCAGAGTGGAACAGACAAAAAAAATTAATGTTACAGAATATGACTCATCATGAAAACATAACACCGCCAACGCCAGAACAAGTTGATTCAATGCCAGCTATAAAAACTCCATGTGATTCAAGGGCCCCGAAGTCTTCATGGTATATTGAACTTAAAACTGTTGCCATTTTTGGCGCCCTTGCTGCTGCTGGGGGCTGTTATTACGGTTATAAAATATATACACAATGGCAACAAAAACCAAAGTCCAAACAATCTCCACCACTAAATATAGAATCCGAACACAAAAACATGCCAAAACCGCCAACAACAAAAGTTCATATTGATCCATTTGTGATGCAATAATATTTTAAGAACTTAAATTTAAATTTTTTAATAAAAATAGAACATGGCGTATTATAAAATGATGGTGTCAATAAATAAAGACATGGAGTTTATAAAAGACATTTCCATAGACCAGAATTGTAATCAATGCGGTTGCTTAGGATGTAAGAACTTCATTAAGATCTATGCCGACCGATTTCGCGCAGAGGGACGCTGAGCAAAACATCCTCAACGATGACGCGTTTTTGAGGCGTGTGTGTACTATATTAGACATTTACTATTTAAGATAAAAACATAGATTGTCTTGTTTTTTGATAATTATAAGATAACTTAAATAAGAACTTGGTTGTACTTAGAGGATGACTTGAGGATGACTTGAGAAGTGACTTAAGTAAAAACTTAGAAGTGACTTGGGGTGACTTAAGGATGACTTGAGGATGACTTGAGGACAACTTGAGGATGACTTAAGTAAGAACTTAGAAGTGACTTGAGGATGACTTGTGAACAACTTGAGTAAGAACTTAGAAGTGACTTGATTAAAAACTTAACTAAGAACTTGAGGTGGCTTAAGGTGACTTTTAAAAAAAAAAAATTATTTTTTTTAAATTTTTTTTTTTTTTTAATTTTTTTTTATTTTTTTTATTTTTTTTATTTTTTTTTATTTTTTTTATTTTTTTTTTTTGAAAGTGATTTATCTCCCTTTAATTATGCAAAAAAATATAATTACCTCCCCTGAATAAATTATCTATTTATAGATCAGTGAGAGAGAATTGATTATTAAAAGTTGTGTTTTTGTGTTTAATTTGCTAAAGTTTTTAATATAAATATTGTACAAAGTAGCTACTAAAAAGTACTTTAAAGCACAGTTGTTGTTTTAACCTTTAAAACTATTCTGCTTGAATAAAAAACAATTTTAATAACACCCCCAATTATGCATAAACACCATAAAATTATAAAAGCTTTCAGTTTGTACAGTATATATATTAATCCAAAAAGTGTAAAGTTGGGAATATGCCTGCGGTGGTTTTGTGCTTGTTGTGTGTGGTTAGGAAAGTCTTAACTTGGCCCTCTTCTCTGCCCTATAGTGACCCTTCCCATTTTCGTGTTTCGTCTAGGTCACTGGCGCGGCTATAAACGCTATAAACGCCCGCAAACCACAATGTGATGTCTGGGTCACTGGCGTGGCTATAAACGCCCGCAAACCACAATGTGTGTGTCCTAGGAAGGGCCACTGAAAATGGGGTGAGAGAATTGCCCCAAATTAGACAAACTGAAAGTAGACAACCAAGTGTAGAAATACCACTATTAGAGGCATATTCCCAAAACTCTTCGCATCCTCTGGATCTGGCTTGGGCCCTAGGGCGCCATAGGGTCTCAAGTTAGACCCATGGGTGATCAGTAATGTGGCTAGATGCGAAGAGTTTTGCATTTTTTTTTTTTATTGAAAATGATCAGGAAAAACATAGGATTAAGCAAAAACTGAAATCTGAAAAGTTTAGTAAATTAGTATTGAAAACGGATAACCCTACACAGTATGTTTGTTTGTAGATAATCGTTATTTTTTGGTTATTGAAGTCTTACTTGTCAGAGAACGGGGAAATACCAATCCTGGGTTACTTTCGCCCGAAATTGGTTGAGGGCGGAAGTGGCCCAGGATTGGTATTTCCCCGTTCTCTGGAGGTAATCAACTAAATCTTGGCATGGCTTAACTGCTCTTGGATATGACGTCAACTGATGGACAGCGATGGCGACAGAAAGCGATTCTGATGGTTCTTGCACGTCTTGCTCGAACTTAATTTATCATGTGAAAGCAGTGACTATGATTGCGACAGCCAGTGTGACTCTGGAGATGTTTCTGCAAGGCCTTTACCTTATCAGTTTGAACCGGATGGTTCCGAATTCGAAGAAGAAAGTGTGGCAGAAGGAGATGGTCACGATGATGTTTTCGGACTCAGTCGTTTGTTCTCCTCTCAGAGGTAAGTGAAGTAGGCTAAGAATTAAAATTATTATTATTATTATCATGTCATATATTATATCATGGCGCATGCTTTAAATAGCCCTTTGCCTGCTCTGTAGGACAACTCTTTTTTATTTTTAACATTGACTTTTTTTTGGACGGATAGATTTCAGTTTAAATTAGATTGTGGTTGTTGGCAAGCCAAAAAGATTTAGAATAGAAGTCGTGCAAGCAGGCCTATCTAAGCGTTTTTATTTATTTATTTTAAAAAAATTATTTGCAAGTTATGTGTTGTCTCTAATCATCATGTGTCATTGTCTGTGCGACCATTTACAAGTGTGTAGCACTAGGGGGTGTGTATAAATGTTTTAATCACAATTAGTAGATATGATCTTTAATCACTAAGCTGGAACATTTCTAGTTAAAGAAAAAGGAAAAGTTGTGTTACTTATTTCTCAAAGAGTGATTTTAAAAAAAAGTGATACATGCAAAGAAAATAATGATATTACTGAGTGTTGTTGCTATCAAATATCATGGTGTGTGATTAAATTCAAGTGTGTGCTGTGAGTCGTTATTGCATGCGTACAGTAGTAATCTCTGCACATTGCTGGACTTAGAGAATATTTTCAAAACATGTTAATTTTATGCTGTTGCCCCTGGGCATGCATGTAAGTTGGCTGAAAGTATGTCAGTGTTGGTTAAAACAAACACTACAATAATTCATACTAACTCAACTGTAGTGTAAATGTATTCATCATTTCATGACAAGCTTTTCTTCAATTTTACATGTGATTGTGATAAAAAAAAGTGTATGCTTGCTGTGTAATAAACCATTTGTTCAGTGACATTCTTATGAGACACATGGGTATGATGATGATGGATGGAGGAATTCAGAGCTCTATATTAATTTTCATTTGCTTGCTCAGTGACTTACTAGTTGCTAGTTGATTACAAAAAAGTGGAATTTATGTTCTTAGTATGAATTTCCTTCTTACTTTGGCCATCAAATCATTTTATTTATTTTGGCCATCAAATTTCATTTATAGCGTGTGGAATTGTTCACTGTATTCAGTGAATGGCAGGACTGCAATCATGCAAGCCATATTAACAAGACCAGCTATTGATTGCAGTCTAAGGAAGAATAATGTTCATGCAATCAGTATCAAGCTTTTGCACAGTCTCCAAGAAATCTTTTCAGCTATTACTTGATCACACATGGTGCATCGTTGCCCTAAAGTTCTTAGGTAACATATTTGTGTGAAAACATGCATGCAATCTAAGTTAATAGGTAACATATTTGAGTGAATATATACATGCAATCTTTTTAGCTATTACTTTATCACACATGGTGCATGGTTACCCTAAAGTTCATATCTATTATCTGACATTATATGTGGGAATCCATGCATGCAAAGAGTCCACATGACACATTCTGTACACAAAAAAGAAAAACTCTTCCCCACCCACCCACCCTCCTTCCCAGTTCAAGTGCACAAGTTTATACATAAAATATAAAATATTTCTACTCTGTCAGACATAAAGTTCCTATGTTTAACTGAAGTCTTTGACATACTACCCGCTACACTGTGTCACAGACTTCTTTTTCTTGGCACCAAACACAGGTTTCAAAGGTTTCAAAGCAAACAAAGAAGTGAATGATATTTTTTACTTCACATTTTTACTTCACATGAACTGATGAAGTACAAATACATAATACATTTTTCTTTGGCAAAGAATGAAGAAAACCCTTGCTAAACAAATGCATGTGCACATGTGTGTGTGTGCGCAAGCACACACACACACACACACACACACACACACACACACACACACACACACACACACACACACACACACACACACATTTTAAATTTATTAATATTATACCTGCCAACTACCATCTGCTTGACAGCTGGTATTTACATGTGCCACATCATGATGATCATGCAAATGATCATCCACACAACATTCTTCTGCATCAGGTGGTACTGTCTCCTCACGTGTCTCAGACATTATCTCAGCAATCATCTGCAAATGGTAATTGTTTTACATTTACACTTGCAGCCCTGCAGGGTTCCAGAGGTATCAGTTAAAGGGAACTGCTTAAATTCAGTGAAGAAATCTATGTATCATAATGAAAACAGAGTAGGTAGTTGATCATCTGCACCAAAGATATAATTTAAAATAGGCATCACACTTTCAGAATAATTTATCAACGCAACAACAGAAACAACAAAGTTAACCTTTGGAATTTACTGCCATGAAAGTCGATGGAAAAAAAAAACTATTGATAGAAAACTACATAAAAGCGTTCTATAACATTAGGTGAGATCATATTACAACATCAATAACAAAGAAAAAAAGATTCAATTGCAGTATCTTTTGTCTTTTAATTTTTTTAACACAATGGCAACATCAAAACCCCACAAATTGCCTATTAATGATAGCAGTACTAATACAATTTAACACATATACAATGTAACATGCAAGTCACACACACACACACACACACACACACACACACACACACACACACAGAGTAATATCATCTGGCGATGAAAAGACATTAAACAAACCTCTGAACTGAACACACACACAGCACTTAACACACACATTGGCATGTACACAACTTTCCCCCTGGCAAACTGTCATGCTCACCACACCACATCACATCACTACCACAAACATGACAAGGGCACATGATGTTAGATCACATCTGTTTTAACACTGCATTGTCATTTAATTCAATGATACACTACAGTGTGAAATGTAACACATGATTGTTCTGATTCATTTGAAGTACCTATACTTTTGCTAGTTTAGCTGAACATTGCATGTCACTATCAACTATGTACACACTACACATGTGATACTGTTTCACTATCAACTATGTACACACTACACATGTGATACTGTTCAATAAAACAAGGACTTCCTCTTTGGCGTTCCCTTTTCTGATAAGCTCCTCTCACGCTGTTCACACCTTTCAGTACACTCGTTGAGCACACAGGTGCTGTGAGAGCTGCTGTGGTCGTGGTACATGTTGCTGATGCAGACTGGCAGTTTGATACAGTGGCTGTTGTGGTAACAACTGTTGAAAACTGGGTTGTGACTGCCAAGCGGTGCGGTTTGTGGATTGTGGGCACAGCCCCTGGGAGTAACATTCTTTTTCTTTTCATCTGAAAGCTACCTAGCAGCGCATAGCTGGCAGGGTAGCAATCAGGCTCAAAATGAAGATGACACACGGCCGAGTTCTTGTTTGGTGTGCCAAAGGAAGGTCCGAAGTTGGCCCGGCATGTTTGCACGAACTGAATCCACTTCTTTCGAGTATCTGGATCAGATGGAAATGTGTGCAAAGAATATCCATCTCCTGCTGAGCTGTTGCACTCGCCTACAGCACAATATCTGCCACACTTTCGTGACTTCTTGGGCTGTGGGGGATCGCAACTCACGTTGATTTCACTTGGCGTTGCCATGTTGTGTAGGTCGCGGCTGACGGCCAGTCCATCAGTTGACGTCACGGTTTTCGGTGTACCGCGCGGGGTTTGAACAGGTGTGCAAAAGTCGTTTTTTATCAATTAAATTCTTCCGGCGATTTAAAAAAAAATGAATACCACTCTGAAGTTATATGATATGTAGACCTGTTTTTAACAAATTATCGAAAATCTCTAAAGTAGACCTTTAACCTCTTTGCTGGTGACCTGGTTTGATTTTTCCCACCCCCATCCCCCCACCCCACCCACCCCACCCTGCCCCCTTGCCCTCCCTTCCCTCCCTTGCCCTCCCTTCTCGCTATTTTCGGCCAAGTGTCCGGGAACCATCGTTGGTTGGAGGTATAGTTATGCTATCTCGAGAAGGACACTCGCTCACTGTGGCTCTGCCTCGGTAGAGAGCCTTGTAGATGGTGTCGCTTATCTGTAGGCTATCAGAACAGACGCCACTTCACACCGCCGAAATGAGCTGCCCGCAGCGCGGGGTCTCCTCAGATGGGTTTCCTGACTGCGACTTCATGGATACCGAGTGCTCCGCTTGGTCTGTGGTGATGACGTCACGACAGAAGAACCTGGACGTGGTGGGTCTGAGCAGTGTGGGAGTTATGCAACTGAGGAGATACTGAATATGAGACAACTCTCAAAAAAAAAAAAAGAACAATGAAAGTATGGATCTGATTGTTGCCGACTGAAGTTTATTGTCGGGGTAATGTGAGCGGTTCCCTACTGACAATTGATGATTGTGTCCCTTAGTACCTTCCACCCATCCCCTGATCCACCATACCTGTCTGTCTGTCTGTCTGTATGCATGTATCTCTCTCTCTCTTTCTCTCTCTCTCTCTCTCTCTCTCTCTCTCCCTCTCTCTCTCTCTCTCTCTCTCCCTCTCTCTCTCTCTCTCTCTCTCTTTGTTTCTCACTCACTCTCCCCTCCTTTGTTTATTCTTTTGGTGTTAGGAAGTCAGCGAACTTCTCTGCCCGAATGCGTGTCCTGATAATATGCCCCCCCCCCCCCCCCCCCAATCCCTTTGCCTTCATCAGGTTGGACCTACACGCCCACGCTTTTTGTGACTTATTAGACAACATGACATTCACACTTGTCCAGGGATTAGTTTGTTTTTTAAAAAAATCGAAGGTTCTTCTTGTTAGCTTGCTGGTTGAAAGCAACGATCGATCCTTGGCACACAAGAGTGGAGGGATGTCGGAGCACTTTCAGCGCAAAAAAAAAAAAGAAGAAAAAAAAAGAGAGAAAAAAAGTGTCGTCCGTAGGCGGTATCATGTTCGTTTTATGAACAGTACTTAAAAGCGTTGCGCACGTGCATAACAGTCACAGTTATATAAGTCACAGAGATGTTGTGATACAGGGCTGTTTCAGCGTTGTTTCTGTTGAGCGTGGGAGGTACGCTTCAATCGCACAGCAAGGTCACTGTCTTCGTTGTCCCTGCCCTGCATTTGTTTGGACCGGTCAGAATCAGTGGCCCTGTTACGTTCTTGAGACACAAACATTTTACAGCAGATTCCATGAAAACCTTGTTCACAGATACATGTTCCGCCTGACGCGATCTTTGAGTTCTTGAAAGAGATTAACATTTTTTTTTTATCGGATCTGAGATTTTACAGTGGAAAGATTTTTAACAAAATTTCGGGTTGTGTTTTTTTTACAAGATGTATTTTAAAGAATTGTGTGAACGAATGACTTGTGAGTTGATTTTAACGTGTTGACAGCCCTGATATGGCCCTTTGTGGTCGGCTGGGCAATAAGCAACATTACCTTACCTTGCGGTGATGAGAAAGCTACGGAATGATTGGTAGGTAGTATTCTGTGGTAGATACCATGGACGGAGTAGCCCAAACAGACCATGTTCTGATGAGTATTTCCCAGCCCTTAAAAGTGGACTCCAGGCAAGCGTAGCGTTCACATGTCAGGATTTAGATAAGATAAGGTAATGTTGCTTATAGCCCAGCCGACCGCAAAGGGCCACACCAGGGCTGTCACCACGTTAAAATCAACTCACAAGTCAGTCATTCACACAATTCTTTAAAATACATCGAAAAACCATCCGAAAGTTTGTTAAAAATCTTTCCACTGTAAAATATCAGATCCGATGAAAAATGTTAATCTCTTTCAAGAACTCAAAGATCGCGTCAGGCGGAACATCTCTGAACAAGGTTTTCATGGAATCCGCCGTAAAATGTTTGTGTCGCACATCGTGCAAGTCCCAACACTCTAAAAGAATATATTTCATGTCAGGATTTGACCATTCCCTTACGGAGTCTGTGAAGGTTGCATTGTTTACATTTTAATGCGTTTATTTTCTTCCACGTGTCAGAATTTGACAATCCCCACAAAGAGTCCGTGAAGGTTTATTTGTTTGCACTTCAATGTTTTCATTTTCTTCCACATGTCGGAATGTGACAATTCCCTTAAATTATGGAGGCATGAAAGTTTCATTGTTTACTCTCTGATGCCCTCTGTTTCTTTGTTTACTCTCTGATGCCCTCTGTTTCACTGTTCACTCTCTGATGCCCTCTGTTTCACTGTTTACTCTCTGATGCCCTCTGTTTCATTGTTTACTCTCTGATGCCCTCTGTTTCACTGTTCACTCTCTGATGCCCTCTGTTTCTTTGTTTACTCTCTGATGCCCTCTGTTTCACTGTTCACTCTCTGATGCCCTCTGTTTCACTGTTTACTCTCTGATGCCCTCTGTTTCATTGTTCACTCTCTGATGCCCTCTGTTTCACTGTTCACTCTCTGATGCCCCTCTGTTTCATTGTTTACTCTCTAATGCCCTCTGTTTCACTGTTTACTCTCTGATGATCTTTGTTTCATTGTTCACTCTCTCATGCCCTTTGTTTCACTGTTTACTCTCTGATGCCCTCTGTTTCACTGTTTACTCTCTGATGATCTTTGTTTCACTGTTTACTCTCTGATGCCCTTTGTTTCACTGTTTACTCTCTGATGCCCTCTGTTTCACTGTTTACTCTCTGATGATCTTTGTTTCACTGTTTACTCTCTGATGCCCTTTGTTTCACTGTTTACTCTCTGATGCCCTCTGTTTCACTGTTTACTCTCTGATGCCCTCTGTTTCACTGTTCACTCTCTGATGCCCTCTGTTTCACTGTTTACTCTCTGATGCCCTCTGTTTCATTGTTCACTCTCTGATGCCCTCTGTTTCACTGTTCACTCTCTGATGCCCCTCTGTTTCATTGTTTACTCTCTAATGCCCTCTGTTTCACTGTTTACTCTCTGATGCCCTCTGTTTCACTGTTCACTCTCTGATGCCCCTCTGTTTCATTGTTTACTCTCTAATGCCCTCTGTTTCACTGTTTACTCTCTGATGATCTTTGTTTCATTGTTCACTCTCTCATGCCCTTTGTTTCACTGTTTACTCTCTGATGCCCTCTGTTTCACTGTTTACTCTCTGATGATCTTTGTTTCACTGTTTACTCTCTGATGCCCTTGTTTCACTGTTACTCTCTGATGCCCTCTGTTTCACTTTACTCTCTGATGATCTTGTTTCACTGTTTACTCTCTGATGCCCTTTGTTTCACTGTTTACTCTCTGATGCCCTCTGTTTCACTGTTCACTCTCTGATGCCCTCTGTTTCATTTTTCACTCTCTGATGCCCTCTATTTCATTGTTTACTCTCTGATGCCCTCTGTTTCATTGTTTACTTTCTAATGCCCTCTGTTGCATTGTTCACTCTCTGATGCCCTCTGTTTCATTGTTTACTCTCTGATGCCCTCTGTTTCATTGTTTACTTCTAATGCCCTCTGTTGCATTGTTCACTCTCTGATGCCCTCTATTTCATGTTTACTCTCTGATGCCCTCTGTTTCATTGTTTACTTTCTAATGCCCTCTGTTGCATTGTTCACTCTCTGATGCCCTCTATTTCATTGTTCACTCTCTGATGCCCTCTGTTTCATTGTTTACTTTCTAATGCCCTCTGTTTCATTGTTTACTTTCTAATGCCCTCTGTTGCATTGTTCACTCTCTGATGCCCTCTGTTTCATTGTTTACTTTCTAATGCCCTCTGTGTCAATGTTCACTCTCTGATGCCCTCTATTTCATTGTTTACTCTCTGATGCCCTCTGTTCATTGTTCACTCTCTGAATGCCCTCTGTTTCATTGTTTACTTCTGATGCCCTCTGTTTCATTGTTTACTTTCTAATGCCCTCTGTTGCATTGTTCACTCTCTGATGCCCTCTGTGTCATTGTTCACTCTCTGATGCCCTCTGTGTCATTGTTCACTCTCTGATGCCCTCTGTTTCATTGTTCACTCTCTGATGCCCTCTTTTCATTGTTCACTCTCTATGACCTCTGTTTCACTGTTTACTCTCTATGCCCTCTGTTCACTGTTTTCTCTCTCATGCCCTCTGTTTCACTGTTTACTCTCTCATGCCCTCTGTGTCATTGTTCACTCTCTGATGCCCCCTGTTTCGCTGTTCACTCTCTGATGCCGCTCTGTTTTCTTCCCAAATCTTCCGCCTTGATCATGCGCCGTCACCCCATCCCTCTCCCACCCCATCCCTCTCTCTCCTTTCTTTGAATCTTTGAAAGTTCATTCCATAGTCGTTGAGGACTAGTGTTGACCGCCTCACCATCCCTCTGCCCCTTCCCCCCCCCTTCTCTGTTTCTTTGGTTTCCCCCATGTCTGAACTGCTCATGACTTCAGAGTACTGAGCGGTAACATAACATTAGCCAAGATGGCCACGCCGCAAGAACGGGACTCCTTAACAAGAAAATGATACCTGACAATGTACGAGAAACAGGAACATTCCACTCACCTTAAATCTTCGGAAGAATTTAGAAAATAAAGTGCCAGTGTGGGTTGATCAGCATCTTCAATTCAAACGTGAAATCGATCCTGCTCGACGGCTGCGAGACTTGGAGAATGACCAAGGCAATACTGCAGAAAAATTCAGACCGTCATCAACAACTGTGTGAGGCGCGTCTTCAAAATCAGGTGGCCAGAGAAGATCAACAATGAAGATCTATGGAAGCAAACAGGACAGGAACCAGTGGCCAAGCATATTCTGCGGAGGAAGTGGGGCTGCACTGGACACACTCTCAGGAAGCCAGCATCCAGCACTACACGCCAAGCCCTGACATGGAACCCGCAGGGGAAAAGGAAGAGAGGCCGACCTCGCAGCAGCTGGAGGCGAGACACTGAGGCAGAGATAAAGAGGCAGGGGACCAACTGGACAGGCACTCAGCGAGCAGCCCAGAACCGAGTGCGATGGCGGAGTGTTGTCGATGGTCTATACTCACCCTTGAGCTATGGGCCTAAGTAAGTATATAAGTTGGTTGACCAGACTGTTGTTCTTTGCCTTTTCCTCCCAGTCAGTTTGCAAACCCGCTGAGAAAAC
>CM031628.1:26202874-26205374 GCA_018398815.1 Conus ventricosus
TTAAAACCGAAAAGGCAGGAGTCAAATTACCACTTTCCGCGGTCACTGAGGAGAGAAACAATCAGCTTTCGAAATATCAGTATCTGACCAGGAGTTAAGTGTTAGTGAGTTTCCTCCTATTGGAGAGTGTCTCCCCATTGGAGACTGTAAGCTTGCTGAAGGCTCATTTTGAGAAGCATTTATTTTACTTTTCCCCATCCACCCACTCGAGCACATACTGTTAGTTAGGCAGAATTATCTACCACTGCAGATATCAATGCTTATCTCCCCCTATTTCTTCAATCTAAGACATAAGAGCAAGTTTTGTTTATAATTGAATATATATCATTTATCTAAAGGATCGAAAAGAAACTCTTCTAGGAATAGTGGGGCTTCATGGCTGGGATCTTTGAAGTTCACTAAGTGCACATAATTGCCATTGCACGGGGTTTTTGTTTTGTTTTGTTTTGCTTTAAGACGAGCCTGTTTCTTTAAGGTCGATGAGAACGAGTCTGGCAAGATAATCTTCACTGCTGTTATGTAGACGGAACGCCGTTGTCTATGATAATCTTCACTCCTGTTATGTAGACGGAACACCGTTGTCTATGAGGACTTTCTTAGGTGCCCAGTTCCTGGCTGCAGGTCCAGTATTGACGCGGGAGAGGAGTTGAGCTTGGAAGAAAGGATGTGGAGCGTCTTGTGTCGATGGAAGGCTTTTCCTCACGAACGATTTTGAGTAATATCGTGTGTGTGTGTGGTGTGTGTGTGTGTGTTGTGTGTGTGTACTTGCATGCGTGCGCGCGTGTGTTATTTACACCTGTCTTCTCTACTTTATGCCCTATGAAGAAGAGACATGAAGAAAGAGAGATGGAGGAAAAGATTAAGACAAAGGAGGAGGAGGAAGAAGAGGAGGGGGTGATGGAAGAGGAGGAGAAGGAGGAGGAGGAGGAGGAACAAAAGAGAAGCGGACTATGAATGCCCTCTCTACTGTCGGGGTTGGTTTATGAAATAGAACGCGTAGAGACAGACCTTCATAATAAAAGGCCCTGACTCGTTGCATCAGGGAAAGTGCTACGAAAAGGTGGTGTTTTTTTTCTTCATTCCACTGTGTCCTTATTAGTTGTATACAGAAGCCTGAGCATACTTCTCTCCATCCAGCTACACCCCCACCCCCGCCCCCTCCTACTTCCATCCCGCCCTTCCTTCTACTCCCCCATCTTGTCCTCAAACCCCTTTCTAAAAATGTTCGGGACCAACATTTGCAGAGGATACGTTGCCAGCTTGTTCTACAGAGACCACTTTCAGCCTTCCGTATGTCTTAGGGCATATATTGCACACCAGCAACAAGTTGATTTCATTGACTGATTTTTGAAGACACAGACAACCAACCCATGCCACTCTGCAAGACTACTGGTGACAGAGATTTTTTTTAAAAAATCAGTGGTTTTTAACAGTGACCATCAAACAAACACAACCTCATTTGTTGTTGATTTTTTTTTTTTACCCTCAGAAAGACTCGTCATCAGAAAAGGTAAAAGATTACGCCTATATCATCACGCAAAAAACAACAACAACAACAGCAAATCACAATCACTTGTGCTGTTCTGAGTAAAGTAATTTCAACAAGAAAAATTAAAAAAAAACATGGACGTCCAGCAGGAGATTCTGTGGCAAGACTAGTAGTGTTTCCACTGCACGCTCAACGCGTTGGCTGTGCTGGCATCGTTACACGGACACAGTGCACCATCGCGGACCCTTCTTTCCCCATGAGACAAGACCTCCGGGATTCCATTCCTCACAAGGTTTGAACGAAAACCGCGACAAATGATGCCAGTGTGGATCAGAATGTTGCGTCATGTTTGGTTTGGAAAGAAGGACAAAACAAACGCGTTTGTGATAACGAGCTCATGTTTGGAGCATGTTGTTTTGTTTTACAACATTGAACCTCATCATGTCAGAGTGTTTTTGTTTTTTTCTTTTGTGTGTGTGTGTGTGTGGTGTGGTGTGTGTGTGTGTGTGTGTGTGTGTGTGTGTGTGTGTGTGTGTGTGTGTGTTTTCGTCTCTATTTTGATTACTGGATATTGTTGACTGCTGTAAGCGTTTTTGTGTCTGGCGTCATTTATCGTGTATATGAAAACCTTTGGATAAAAGAAAGGTTGTATATATTGCATGCAGTTGTGGATTTGCGCGCGCACGCGCGCGCATGTGTGTGTGTGTGAGAGAGAGAAAGAAAGAGTTTGCGCGTGTGTATGTGTATCTCTCTCTCTCTCTCTCTCTGTCTCTCTCTGTCTTCTCTCTCTCTCTCTCTCTCTCTCTCTCTCTCTCTCTCTCTCTCTCTCTCTATCTGTGCGTGTGTGTGTGTATGTGTGTGTGTGTGTGTGTGTGTGTGTGTGTGTGTGTGTGTGTGTGTGTGTGTGTGTGTATGCGTGTGTGTGTGTGTGCGCGCGCGCTGTGTGTGTATGTGTGTGTGTGTGTGTGTGCGTGTGTGTGTGTGTGTGTGTGTGTGTGTGTGTGTGTGTGT
>CM031628.1:26210374-26217874 GCA_018398815.1 Conus ventricosus
ACGAAAAAGACTTGAACTCGAAAATTCAACTCCTCTCTCTCTCTCTCTCTCTCTCTCTCTCTCTCTCTCTCTCTCTCTCTCTCTCTCTCTCTCTCTCTCTCTCTGTAATGCATTATGCTCCTTCGCTGGTGTGTGGGTGTGTGCGTGTGTGTGTGTGTGTGTGTGTGTGTGTGTTGTGTGTGTGTGTGTGTGTGTGTGTTTGTGTGTGTGTGTGTGTGTGTGTTTGTGTGGTGTGTGTGTGTGTGTGTGTGTGTGTGTGTGTGTGTGTGTGTGTGTGTGTGTGTGTGTGTGTGTGTGTGTTAGGGCTTATTGCTGTAAGCGCTTAGGGCTTTTGTTTAAGATTAAGCGCACTAAATGTTCCTTATTATTATTATTATTATGTTACATTATTTTGACTGCAGAGAGAATGCTGTTGTGCAATTTCCTTTTTGACCTCTTCCTTTGACCTCTTCCTTTCTTTCTTTCGTATGTATGTGTGTGTGTTTATTTTTGTGTGCCCTTTGCAAGCACACTGTTAATCCCCCCCCCCCTCCCCCCCCCCCCCCCTCCACCTTGGCATAAAGGCCAGTTAGGCTGTTGTCAATAAAACTGTCAATTCTCTCTCTCTCTCTCTCTCTCTCTCTCTCTCTCTCTCTCTCTCTCTCTCTCTCTCTCTCTCTCTCTCTCGCTCTTCAACATCACCTTCCTTCCTTCCTTCCTTCCTTCCTTTCTGCTAACACATTTGATTTTTACTCGGCTCAGCAGCCACTTACTTGAGTTTGCTTCTACTATGATATGTGTTCACCTTTCTTTCTTTTAAATTTCAGACTTCTCAGCAAGGTAAGGTAAGGTAATGTTGCTTATAGCCCAGCCGACCACAAAGGGCCACATCGGGGCTGTCACCGCGTTAAAATCAACTCAGAAGTCATTCATTCACACAATTCTTTAACATACATCTTCTAAAATCCCATCCGAAATTTGGTTAAAACATCTTTCCACTGTAAATTCTCAGATCCGATGAAAAATGTTAATCTCTTTCAAGAACTCAAAGATGGCGTCAGGTGGGGGACATCTCTGAACAAGGTTTTCATGGAATCTGCTGTAAAATGTTTGTGTCTCACATCATGCAAGTCCAAACACTCTAAAGGAATGTTTCAGAGTTCTTTACCACTGAGAATGGTTTAAGACCCGAAACGTTTGGTTACTCTGCTCTCTAGGATTCCGTTTTCCACCCTGTTCTTGTGGATGTTTTCTCTCTTTTTTTTTCTCGAAAATTCACGCTAAACAGTATCCAATTTGAAAATAAAAAACAAGATGCAAAGCATTTAAACGTACTCCCAGTAAGTAGTACAAAAAAAAGAGAAAAAATGTATGCATAAATCAGTCACTATAGCACTTTCTCCCCTTTTGGTGGTAGAAATTTTGTGTGTAAGAGAAAAGAAAAAACAAATGCTAAAAAAAACAAAGCTGCTCTCCCCGGCGGGAAAATGACCCCTTGACGCCCGCGTGACAGGCGGGGATACTAACCACTATACTACCGAGGAGCTTATAGAAATTAGTTACATTTAAGTTTATACTGTACATCACAAAATTATCATTTATAGCCGTTAGTAACGGCTATTCTGGTGACATAAAACATCGAGAATCCTCCGTGACCCATAATGAACATATCTACACATTTTCAGAAAGATCGGTCCAGCGGTTTTGTCTGGAGCGAGTGGAACACATTTTGACCACGGACGGACAGACAGACAGACAGACAGACAGTATTTCTTCGTTCCCGTTGTAAAGTACCCCCTGTTCTATAAGAACTGGGAGTACAATAAATAAAAAAAGAAAAGGAAAAGAATGAAGTCAGTAAACAAAATGAAATGGCGATGGATGGTGAACGTTGAAGAAAAGACAGAGAAGACTGTGGGGAAAAAAGAAAAAAAGAGAAAAAGAAAATGAGGAGGACAGACAGTGAAGGCTGATACGAGGGCCACCCCATAAGTTCTCGGATGGGAAAAGATGGAAGTACACTGGCATTTTTTACCTAGCCCATCTTTTCAAAGTATCCTCCATCAGCGTGTATGCACTTTTCCATCCTCCTAAACCACGAATCCATCACCCCAGCCCACTCCGACTTAGGTACACCAGAAATCAAGCCCTCGGCAAACGCTCGGGCATCTTCAGGGCTCTCAAACGGCTTTCTTTTCAGTTGTTTTTTTCAAACGAGGGAACAAAAAGAAGTCACAAGGGGCTATGTCAGGAGAATACGGAGGATGAGTGACGAGCTGCACGCTGTTCTCTTGCAAGAAGTCTAAAGTTCCAGCTGCCGTGTGGGCGCTGGCGTTGTCGTGGTGGAGGAGTAGGTGGCGGATACCGGTCCGTGGTCGCCGTGCACTCCAAGCCTCGAACACTTTTGGCAGGTAGGTGTTGATGTACCATTCAGCGTTCACTGTCTTTCTTTCCAGAAGCGGTACAGTAGTCACATGGCCGGATCTTTCGAAGAAAACTGCAATCATTTGCTTTGTGCAGCTTCTTGATCTCTTAAATTTCACAGGTGGGGTTTCCCCTGGAAACAGCCAAACTGACGACTGCTGCTTGTTTCGGGGTCATGCTGGTAAACATAGGTTTCGTCACCTGTGACAATATTGGAGACCCTATCTGATCTTCCTCCGTCAAATTTTTGCAGCATAAACTGGCACCATTCAACCCTAGCCCTCATCTGCTCCCCAGTCAGCTGGTGGGGCACCCAACGGGCGCAAAGCTTCCGTACAGAGAGATTGTGCCGAAGAATGCGGTCTAAGGTTCCTGATGAAAGGTTTAGAGTATCCTTGAGTTCATCCTCCGTGATTCGAGGATTTTCTGTAATCATGGCCTTCACTGTGCTCACGTTCCCATCGGTAGAAACTGAAACTGGACATCCACAACGGTCACGATCTTCCAACGACATTGTACCAAACTGAAATTCTTTGAACCACCTATGGACTGTTGATAATGATGGAGCCTTGTCGCCAAAACAGTTTGTCAAACTTATAAAACTTTCCTTGAAAGATTTCCTTTGAAGATAGTCATAATAAATCATGGCACGAAAATCTCTCCAAGACAGGCTCTCTGCAACACTTTGAAAACCGTTCCCCTTGCCATCCATTTTGCTGTCTAGAACAAATTTGGCTCTGACGATTTTTATCATTTTTTGTGTCATAGCTTTTATGACATCGCTTGTGATGATGATATAAAAATTGAAATTATGACGTCAGTGGTTTCTGCGCATCCGAGAACTTATGGGGTGGCCCTCGTAATGGGGTGCTCAAGAGTAAACCAGATGTGTCAATGGAAAGAAAGGTGATGATGGGTGGGGGAAAGAATTAAATGTAAAAGTGGAATAAGAAGGACATTGAATAGGAGACGAATAAAATAGATAGGTCTAATACTTGTAGCGTTTCTCTTCTAGGACAGTGTGTACCTAACTTCGTTTTTATTTTTGTTTGTTTTTTGTTTGTTTGTTTGTTTGTTTACTTGTCGTTCTTGTTGTTGTTGTTGGCTGTGGTGGTGGTGGTGATGGAGGAAGAGACAAACTGTATAAAGTAAAAGTCAACTTCTGAGAACAAAGATCAATGAAAATCAGTGTTTTTTTGTTGTTGTTTTTTTAGATTGATAATGTTGATATTTATAAGTGGTTTCGTACTTTCATCTACTTATGCATTGACTGGCTCAACTTTTATCTCTTCTCCGCGACATTAATTTAAAACAGGAAAGAGCTCACTCCATCACACACACACACACACACACACACACACACACACACACACACACACACACACACACACCACACCACACACACACACGCACACGCACACGCACACACGCACGCACGCACGCACGCACAATCGCGCGCGCGCGCACGCACGCACACACACACACACACACACACACACACACACACACACACACACACACACACACACACACACACACACACACACACACACACACACACACAGAGAGAGACTGCAGACAGAAAAGGGGGGGGGGGGTGATTTAGAACCCAATTGAATGACTAGAACAGAGTGAAACGCAAAAACGAACTTAAATAAATGGCAATTCCATGCCAGACAAACTGATGTACACGCGCGCGCGCACACACACACACACACACACACACACACACACACACACACACACACACACACACACACACACACACACACAAACACACACACACTTCAAGTCGAGTCTGTCAAGTGAACTATCAAAATGTAAATTCTTTTGAAGTCCTCTTCTTATGACAATAATTGTTCCGTCTCCGAGCCAGACTGTGTACAAGCCCTGACCCCTTCACCCTCCCACAAGTGCTGATGTTGTTACAGTGAGCAACGTCGCTTTCTCACGATTTATCGAAAAGCGTGAAAATGTGGGGGTTCACCTATTATCACCCTCACGTTTTGTAGCTATTAGCGAGAAATGTGGCCAGACCATTCGTGCCCTAGCGAGGGCGAATTTTGGGTGAATTACCTGAACAGGCAGTCAGCTTGCCTACAGACTCGTCTTTCAATTCTTTGGCTTTAGTTCTAAAGACGCCCTTTCTACGTTTTCGTTTCCCGAATACAGAATTCTTCCTTCTCCTTCCAATTGTTTAAAGAGAGAGAGAGAGAGAGAGAGAGAGAGAGAGAGAGAGGAGAGAGAGAGAGAGAGAGAGAGAGAGAGAGAGAGTGAGAGAGAGAGAGAGAGGGACACTTTCACTCTTTGACACTTTGATATTTTATTGTCATTACCAAAGAGGTCTTTTGACAAGGGGGGGGGGGGGGGGGGGGGGGGGGGGTAGCAGAACAATCACATTTCCCTCTTCCTTTCCTGCAAACAAATAGTACACATTCATTCCTGGTGTGTATCAAACCAAAGGTTAAAAAAAAAAAAAAAAAAAAAATTCGTTAACATTTCCACATGTCCTCACGCACAGTAATAATGCAGTAAGATTTAAACAAAAAAATAGTAAGACTGACTCGACCATCCACTCAATCAAGTGATGACATTGTATCTTACTGATCTCTTCCACATGCGGTATAGGCCGACCTGTATGGTGTCATACCTAGCGTTGTGGGATGACCGGCTATGGAGCTGGGGGTTTAAGTTCCATCAGAATCATTTGTCTGTAGAATCATTTATCTGTGGGATCATTTATCTGTAGTATCATTTATCTGGGGGATCATTTATCTGTAGAATCATTTATCTCATTTATCTGTAGAATCATTTATCTGTAGAATCATTTATCTGTAGAATCATTTATCTCATTTATCTGTAGAATCATTATCTGTAGAATCATTTATCTCATTTATCTGTAGAATCATTTATCTGTAGGATCATTTATCTGTGAGATCATTTATCTGTAGGATCATTTATCTGTGGGATCATTTATCTGTGGGATCATTTATCTGTGGGATCATTTATCTGTGGGATCATTTATCTGTAGAATCATTTATCTGTGGGATCATTTATCTGTGGAATCATTTATCTGTGGGATCATTTATCTGTGGGATCATTTGTCTGCAGAATTATTTGTCTGTGGGATCATTTATCTGTAGAATCATTTATCTGTGGGATCATTTATCTGTAGAATCATTTATCTGTGGGATCATTAATCTGTAGAATCATTTAGCTGTGGGATCATTTATCTGTAAAAGCATTTATCTGTGGGATCATTTATCTGTGGAATCATTTATCTGTGGGATCATTTATCTGTGGGATCATTAATCTGTAGAATCATTTATCTGTGGGATCATTAATCTGTAGAATCATTTATCTGTGGGATCATTAATCTGTAGAATCATTTATCTGTGGAATCATTTATCTGTGGGATCATTTATATGTAGAATCATTTATCTGTGGGATCATTTGTCTGTAGAATCTTTTATCTGTGGGATCATTTATCTGTGGGATCATTTATCTGTGGGATCATTAATCTGTAGAATCATTTATATGTGGAATCATTTATCTGTGGGATCATTTATCTGTGGGATCATCTATCTGTGGGATTATCTATCTGTGGGATCATCTATCTGTGGGATCATCTATCTGTGGAATCATTTATCTGTGGGATCATTTATATATAGAATCATTTATCTGTGGAATCATTTATCTGGAGAATCATTTATCTGGAGAATCATTTATCTGGAGAATCATTTATCTGGAGAATCATTTATCTGGAGAATCATTTATTTGCGGGATTTTTTCGGAGCTGGCCGGCTCCCCGCCAGATGATGAGTATAGGCAGAAATGGGGGGTGGGGTGGAGCTTGGAACCACATATTTGAAGTGTTTTTTCTTTTTCTACTTCATGAAAATGTTTGTAGAGTATTTCTTAAACAATACTCTCGGTTTCTCTATCTCTAGGACATGGTTGCCACCAGGGCATGCCATGAAAGGAAGTGTATGGTGAAACCTTATCATCTAATCTGAAACGAGACAGAAACGTCATCGCATCCACATCGTCACTGATCATCATACAGAAGTTCCAGATTCCGTGGTTGGTTCATCCAGTCCTGGTTCCCCAGTGATGACTCCTTTTCCCAACACTCCCCCACTCCATTTGCACTGCACCCATGCCGCTCATTCTGCCCACTCCCTCCCACAGCCACACCCTGGCCCTGTCCCACACAACCCGAGCACCAGCAATCCACAGGGAGCAACACACCAGAAGGTGGTGGCTGTTCTGATGCTGCGTGCCCAGCACACCCGCCTACTAAGCCCTCTACTGACGACAACAAAATGCTCAGTCGCTTAGCCAGCGTGAGTAAGTTCCCCCCATCTAGAAGTGGTCACAGCGTCCGCCCAATAGCAAAAACTGAGGTCATCATAAAGGTATAGGATGAAGGGCCTCAGAATGTGAAACTTATTTTCTCTGTTAATGTTGAACAATGAGGATGAGGAGGACAACGCAGAAGCTGGGGATTTCCGTTACTATTTTCTCTGTTAATGTTGAACAATGAGGATGAGGAGGACAACGCAGAAGCTGGGGATTTCCGTTACTATTTTCTCTGTTAATGTTGAACAATGAGGATGAGGAGGACAACGCAGAAGCTGGGGATTTCCGTTACTAATGAGGATGAGGAGGATAACGCATAAGTTGGGGATTTTTCATTCTGGTCTGGGACTGCATGACAGGGTTGTGCTCCACGCTTTGGCAAGTCATCACGGCGTCAGCCAGGCCCGAGAGAGACAGACACCTGCAGGTGCTGGTCAGGAAATTGGAGCAACACTCTCATCCACTGAACAGACGAACCCCACCCCTGGGCTCCACGTACCCACCCCTGGGCTCCACGTACCCACCCCTGGGCTCCCAGTACCCACCCCTGGGCTCCCAGTACCCACCCCTGGGCTCCCAGTACCCACCCCTGGGCTCCCAGTACCCACCCTGGGTTCCCAGTACCCATCCCTGGGCTCCCAGTACCCACCCCTGGGCTCCCAGTACCCACCCCTGGGCTCCCAGTACCCACCCCTGGACTCCCAGTACCCACCCCTGGGCTCCCAGTACCCACCC
>CM031628.1:26222874-26227874 GCA_018398815.1 Conus ventricosus
CTCTGGTTGTCCATGTTGATGTTGTTAAGGGATACATTACATCACCACTGTCGTTCTCTGGTTGTCATGTTGATGTTGTTAAAAGGGACACTTACATCACCACTGGTCGTTCTCTTGTTGTCCATGTTATGTTTTAAATAGGACGCAATACATCACCACTGTCGTTCTCTGGTTCTCCATGTTGATGTTGTTATAAGGGGACACTTTACATCACACTGTCGTTCTCCGGTGTGCACGTTTTGTTAATAAAGGGAATTTACACACTGGTCGTTCTCTTTGTGCGAGTGTTGTTTAATACAGGGACATTACCTCACACAATGTCGTTCTCTGTTCTCCATGTTGATGTTGTTAATAACAGGGACACTTAACATATCACGTTCGTTCTCACCTTTTGCACAAGACCTGTGGATTGAAAGTTCCCCTCGATGTATTAAAAAAACCATCGAAAAAAATTTTTTTGTGTATCATTGTTGACGCTTTGTTTTTTTTAAAAACAATGACAAAAAAAACACAGACCTTTTATTGATATGATTCATACTTGGCGTTTTCCCCATGACAGTATTATAATCATAGCAGCGTACATTTTTTTGGTGCCTTCTTCCTTTTTTTTTTTTTTTATCCCATCTTTTCTTGTATCAAATGTTTGTGACTCAATAAACTGTTTAGAGTCTAGCTTCATGTCCCTGTGTAAAGTGACCTCTTGAGTCTAGCTTCATGTCTCCTATGTATAAAGTGACCTCTTGAGTCTAGCTTCATGTCTCCTATGTAAAAAGTGACCTCTTGAGTCTAGCTTCATGTCTCCTGTGTATAAAGTGACCTCTTGAGGTCTAGCTTCATGTCTCCTGTGTATAAAGTGACCTCTTGATTTCTAGCTTCATGTCTCCTATGTATAAAGTGACCTCTTGAGTCTAGCTTCATGTCTCCTGTGTGTAAAGTGACCTCTTGAGTCTAGCCTTCATGTCTCCTGTGTATAAAGTGACCTCTTGAGTCTAGCTTCATGTCTCCTGTGTTAAAGTGACCTCCTTGAGTCTAGCTTCATGTCTCCTATGTTATACAGTGACCTCTTGAGTCTACCCTCATGTCTCCTATGTATAAAGTGACCTCTTGAGTCTAGCTTCATGTCTCCTGTGTATAAAGTGACCTCTTGAGTCTGCTTCATGTCTCCTGTGAAATAAAGTGACCTCTTGAGTCTAGCTTCATGTCTCCTGTGTATAAAGTGACCTCTTGAGTCTAGCTTCATGTCTCCTGTGTATAAAGTGACCTCTTGAGTCTAGCTTCATGTCTCCTGTGTATAAAGTGACCTCTTGAGTCTAGCTTCAATGTCTCCTGTGTATAAAGTGACCTCTTGAGTCTAGCTTCATGTCTCCTGTGTATAAAGTGACCTCTTGAGTCTAGCTTCATGCCCTCTGTGTATAAAGTGACCTCTTGAGTCTAGCTTCATGTCTCTGTGTATAAAGTGACCTCTTGAGTCTAGCTTCATGTCTCCTATGTATAAAGTGACCTCTTGAGTCTAGCTTCATGTCTCCTGTGTATAAAGTGACCTCTTGAGTCTAGCTTCATGTCTCCTGTTATAAAGTGACCTCTTGAGTCTAGCTTCATGTCTCTGTGTATAAAGTGACCTCTTGAGTCTAGCTTCATGTCTCCTGTGTATAAAGTGACCTCTTGAGTCTAGCTTCATGTCTCCTGTGTATAAAGTGACCTCTTGAGTCTGGCTTCATGTCTCCTATTTTATAAAGTGACCTCTTGAGTCTGCTTCATGTCTCCTGTGTATAAAGTGACCTCTTGAGTCTAGCTTCATGTCTCCTGTGTATAAAGTGACCTCTTGAGTCTAGCTTCATGTCTCCTGTGTAAAAAGTGACCTCTTGAGTCTAGCTTCATGTCTCCTGTGTATAAAGTGACCTCTTGATCTAGCTTCATGTCTCCTGTGTAAAAGTGACCTCTTGAGTCTAGCTTCATGTCTCCTGTGTATAAAGTGACCTCTTGAGTCTAGCTTCATGTCTCCTGTGTATAAAGTGACCTCTTGAGTCTAGCTTCATGTCTCCTGTGTATAAAGTGACCTCTTGAGTCTGGCTTCATGTCTCCTGTGTATAAAGTGACCTCTGAGTCTAGCTTCATGTCTCCTGTGTATAAAGTGACCTCTTGAGTCTAGCTTCATGTCTCCTGTGTATAAGTGACCTCTTGAGTCTAGCTTCATGTCTCCTGTGTATAAAAGTGACCTCTTGAGTCTGGCTTCATGTCTCCTGTGTATAAAGTGACCTCTTGAGTCTAGCTTCATGTCTCCTGTGTATATAAGTGACCTCTTGAGTCTAGCTTCATGTCTCCTGTGTATAAAGTGACCTCTTGAGTCTAGCTTCAGTCTCCTGTGTTAAAGTGCCTCTTGATCTAGCTTCATGTCTCCTGTGTATAAAGTGACCTCTTGAGTCTAGCTTCATGTCTCCTGTGTATAAAGTGACCTCTTGAGTCTAGCTTCATGTCTCCTGTGTATAAAGTGACCTCTTGAGTCTGGCTTCATGTCTCCTGTGTATAAAGTGACCTCTTGAGTCTAGCTTCATGTCTCCTGTGTATAAAGTGACCTCTTGAGTCTAGCTTCATGTCTCCTGTGTATAAAGTGACCTCTTGAGTCTAGCTTCATGTCTCCTGTGTATAAAGTGACCTCTTGAGTCTAGTTTTCATGTCTCCTGTGTATAAAGTGACCTCTTGAGTCTAGCTTCATGTCTCCTGTGTATAAAGTGACCTCTTGAGTCTAGCTTCATGTCTCCTGTGTATAAAGTGACCTCTTGAGTCTAGCTTCATGTCTCCTGTGTATAAAGTGACCTCTTGAGTCTAGCTTCATGTCTCCTGTGTATAAAGTGACCTCTTGAGTCTAGCTTCATGTCTCCTGTGTATAAAGTGACCTCTTGAGTCTAGCTTCATGTCTCCTATGTATAAAGTGACCTCTTAAAGTCTAGCTTCATGTCTCCTATGTATACAGTGACCTCTTGAGTCTAGCTTCATGTCTCCTATGTATAAAGTGACCTCTTGAGTCTAGCTTCATGTCTCCTGTGTATAAAGTGACCTCTTGAGTCTAGCTTCATGTCTCCTGTGTATAAAGTGACCTCTTGAGTCTAGCTTCATGTCTCCTGTGTATAAAGTGACCTCTTGAGTCTAGCTTCATGTCTCCTGTGTGTAAAGTGACCTCTTGAGTCTAGCTTCATGTCTCCTGTGTGTAAAGTGACCTCTTGAGTCTAGCTTCATGTCTCCTGTGTATAAAGTGACCTCTTGAGTCTAGCTTCATGTCTCCTGTGTGTAAAGTGACCTCTTGAGTCTGGCTTCATGTCTCCTGTGTGTAAAGTGACCTCTTGAGTCTAGCTTCATGTCTCCTATGTATAAAGTGACCTCTTGAGTCTAGCTTCATGTCTCCTGTGTATAAAGTGACCTCTTGAGTCTAGCTTCATGTCTCCTGTGTATAAAGTGACCTCTTGAGTCTAGCTTCATGTCTCCTGTGTATAAAGTGACCTCTTGAGTCTAGCTTCATGTCTCCTGTGTATAAAGTGACCTTTTGAGTCTAGCTTCATGTCTCCTGTGTATAAAGTGACCTCTTGAGTCTAGCTTCATGTCTCCTGTGTATAAAGTGACCTCTTGAGTCTAGCTTCATGTCTCCTGTGTATAAAGTGACCTCTTGAGTCTAGCTTCATGTCTCCTATGTAAAGTGACCTCTTGAGTCTAGCTTCATGTCCCTATGTATAAAGTGACCTCTTGGCGCTGATGTTGCTGTGGTTGCTGAAAAACTGCTTGCATAATAATTATGTGTGTCGATTTTAGTCCTTTTTTGCTGTGTTGATTTTGACGTAAATATCCAAATAGAATCTCCATTCATTTTGTGTTTATTTCTTTCTTCCTTTGATATTAAACAATATTGCACAATGTAGTATATCTCGAAAGAAATACAATGTCCTGTTTATGAGAGGGGAGGGGGGGGGGGACAACTGAAATGTGTTTAATAAAAAAAACAACGTCTTTGTCGTCATTTCTGCGTCTGATAGCTGAAGAGCACGCTGAAGATTCCGTTTTTATATCACGTTCAATTACTCCCCCCCCCCCCCCACCCCTCCCCCCACCCTTTTCTCTCTCTCTCTCTCTCTCTCTCTCTCTCTCTCTCTCCTCTCTCTCTCTCTTCTCCTCTCTCTCTCTCTCTCTCTCAGTCACCCTAATCTTTCTGCAACCGTCACAATATCCACCCTCTGTTTCTCCTCCTTTGCTTCCCTACCCTCCCCCCCCCCCCCCCCACCCCCCCCTCTTTGATTTTACCTTCGCGGTCGTGGGTTTGAATCCTTTCGGAGGTATTTATTAGTCGTTTTCTCACCTCCAACCGGTTCCTGCCCAGTCTTGTACGTGCTGTAAGCTTAACTGGGAAGACTGGAAGCACACAGTTGAGTTTATCGCCGTAATGGATGTGGTTATTGAAAGTGTTGCAATATGGCCCGACATGGCATCATCTTCATCATCTGCATCTTGACCTTCAGAACAAAAAGCTCCGAATTCTATGATCTTCCAAAACTGTCTTCTGTTGACCTGTGTTTGCGAGCGCGAGCACACGCACGCACGCACGCACGCACGCACGCACGCACGCACGCACGCACGCACGCACGCACGCACGCACGACACACACACACACACACACACACACACACACACACACACACACACACACACACACACATCCCCTATCTTTGTCCATGGCAGGTTCGTGTCAAACCACCCGTGATATTCGACAAGTTCTTGGAAACTATCATGATTTGATGAAGGTCATGCCACCCTCAAGAGGAGGAAGCTCACTCTCTGTGACTCCGCACTGGCAGGAGGCTTGGTGGATGCTGCTGCTCCCATGCTGGATTAGAGCAGATGCCATTTACTTACGTAGACTTAGATGCTCCCGCGTCTTGCGACGCATGAGGCAGTCAAGGCGCTCCACTGTGCACGGTCCTCAGCCAGTCTGGTAGTGTCACTCCATCCTCTGTCAA
>CM031628.1:26251398-26256398 GCA_018398815.1 Conus ventricosus
AACTATTTGGGATTAAAAAATAAAAAGGGCCCGGGGGGGGGGGGGGGGGGGGGGAAATGCCCGCCCCGGGAAAGGGGACAAGTTTGACCCCAAAAGTTGTTGGTGGCGATCTTTTCCCCTTGCAACTTAAAATTTATCCTTTTTAAATCATCTGGTGTTATTTTTCCCAAAGGGCATGGAAAAAACAAAAGCAGACCTGCCCCTTTAAATGATCAGGCCTAAAAATACCCGGTTTCATTTATTACCCTTTTTTTTTTTTAAAACCCCCACTTTTCCCAGGCCCTGCGCCCCTAATGTTGGACCAAAAACCCCCCCGCGTTATCATTTGAATTAGTATTAACACACCTGTAGACCAATGCCCGCTAACGTTCTAATATATAAAGGGAAACCCGCTGTGGGTATTTGTGATTTGTGGTTTTTTGTTCATGCATTCATATATATTATACCACGCTTTTCCTTGACGGATGGGGCTTTGGTGTGTTTTTGGTTTTTGTGTGTGTGTGTGTGTTTTGTGTGTGTGTGTGGGGTGGTGTGCATGTGCGTGCGTTGTGTGTGTGTGTTTTTGTGTGTGTGTGTGTTGTGTGTGTTGTGGGTGTGTGTTGTGCCCGCGCCCCACGGGGGGGGTGTGTCTGTGTGCGTGCTGCTTTGCGTGCGTGCGTGCGTGCGGGGTTTGTGTGTGTGGGTGTGTTGTGTGTGTTGTTGTGTTTGTGTGTGTTGTGTGGGGTTGGGTGGTGTGTGTGTGTGTGTAAAGTGCGCGGCATTGCTGTACTTGTTTTGGGGTGTGTGGGGGTGGAAGCTTTGGTTTATTAGGGGTAAAGGATGTAGGGTGGGTCTGGTTTTGTCAGAAATGAAAGTGATTTTTTGTTGCTTTCCCACTTTGGTCTGTTTCGTGTCTTTTAAGTTTTTTTGCATTGTGGGGGGGAGGCAGGGTTAAAAATCTGTTGTCGTCTGTCTGTCTTTTGGGTCTCCCCTTCCTCTCCTCTCTTTTACACACCAACCACACCCACAACCCCCCACAACCCCAAAAACACACGACACGCGCCCCACGACGCCGCACCACGCCCGACACCCCCCCAAACACCCCCAAAACCCACCCCCCCCCCAAACCACCAACCACACCCACACCTGCACCCGACGCACGCATGAAAGCACGCCACGCAGCAAAACCCGCACCCCCACACCCACACCACCCCCACACACGCGGGGCGCGGGGCGCGCGCGCATGCACGCAGCACACATGCAGGGCACGCCCCCCCCGGGGAGAAAGAGGGAGAGTGGGGGGAAGAGAGAGCCCGGAAAATTGGGAACAGAAAAAGGGAAAAGGGGGCGCCCGAAAAAGCCGACAGACAGGGCAGAGGGGGAAAAAGGAGACGGGCCCGTGACAGAGAGGAAAGGCGGGAAAAAATGGGGGTCAAAAAAAAAACCCTACCCCCCGAAGGAGAAAGGGGCCCGCCGACGGACGGGGGCCCGGAAAGGGGACGGAGGGGACGGACGGCGGACGGACAAAACCGGCCAAGACAGCCAAACGGGAAGACGGGACGACGCCCGACCCCCCGCCATCCCCCCAAAACCCCAGAGGGGAGTTCAAAAAGTAGACGGGGGGGGCCCCAAACCAAAAAGGCCCAGCTTAAAAAGCTGAAAAAAACCCAAGAAAATTTTTAAAAAAACCCATCATTCCACTCTTGTACCCACCCCCCCCTCCCTCCTCATTTTTGACTTCAAAAGTTCCCCAAAAAAAAACAAATAAATTTTGGGAGGAAAAAAAAAACCCACCCCCGGGTGGCCAAAGGGAAGATAAAAAAAACCCCCGAAAAAAAAAACGTACAAAATTATTTAAAAAAAAAAAAATTTCCAAACTATCAGAAAAAAGCCGACAAGAAGAAAAGGGAGTAAAACCCAAAAAGCCCAAAAAAAAAAGAAAAGGGAAAAAGGGAAAAGGGGGTTTCCCCAAAAACCAAAAAACCCCAAAAACCCAAAAATTTAAAAACCGATAATCGAATGATTTTAACCGATGTGGTGGATAATCATTTAGGGGGGGGTTTCGGGGGGTTTAAGGGGGAAGGAAAGTAGAGGGGTTTTTTTTTTTTTTTTCTTTTTTCCTTTTTTTTTTTTCTTTGTTTTTCTTGGGAAGGGGGGGGAAAAAGGGAAAGAAAAAAGGGGAAAAGAGCCCCCAAGGCCCGAAAAAGGGAAAGGGCAAACTACAACAACGCAAAGGGAAGGATGAGGGTAACTTTCCCGGTTTTCCCCCACTGTTCTTCTTCCCCGGGCCCTTTGGGGGTCTAATGTGTGTGTGTTGGGGTGGGGGTGAGTGTTGGTGTGTGTGTGTGTTTGTGTGTGTGTGGTGTGTGGTGTGTGTGTGTGTGTACAGCGTGTGTTGCCGCGTGTGGTGGTGCGTCGGTGCGTGGGGCATGGTGCGTAGGGTGTGTGTGTTGTGTGTGTGTGTGTGTGTGTGTTTTGTGTGGTGTGTGTCTGTTTTTTGGGGTTTTTTTCTTTTGTCTGTCTTTTGTCTGTTGTTGTGGTTCGGGTGTTTTTTGTTTTGGGTGGTGTGTGTGTGTGTGGTGTGTTTTGGTGTGTGTGTTGTGTGTGGGTCTGTGCGTGTGTTTTTTGTGCTTTGAAAAGGCGTGGCCGGGCCTGTTTGGTGTGGTGTGGTGTGTTTGGGTGTGTGTGTGTGTGGGGGTGTGTGTGTGGGTGTGTGTGTGGTGTGTGTGGTGTGTGGTCGGCTTTGCGTGCTGCGTGGTCGTGTGTGGGGGTTGTGTGGGTGTGTGTGTGTGTGTGTGGTGTGGGTGTGTTTTGTGTGTGTTTTTGGGGTCTGTGTCGTGTCTGTCTGTCTGTCTGTTTTTTTTGGTCTGTGTCTGTGTCGGTTTTTGGGAGTGTTTTGTGTGTGTTGTGTGTGTGTGTGTGTGTGTGTGGGGTTGTTGTGTGTTTTGGGCGTGTTTTTTGTGGGGCTTGAGAGGCGTCCCAGCATGTGTGTGTGTGGTGTGTGTGTGAGTTTGGGTTGGGTTTTGTGGTGTGTGTGTGGTGTGTGTATGGGGGTGTGCGTGTGCTTTTGTGCAGTGTGTCTGTGTGTCTGTGGGCGTGTGTTTTGTCTGTGTGTGTGCCCCCCGCGCACCGCGGGGTTTGGTATGCATGGTTTTGTTAAAAATTTTGTTGTTCTGTTGTATTCTTCGGGACGTGTGTGGGGTTCTTAGGTCAGTTTTAACATTTTTGGGTTTGCGTAAATTTGGTGTAGGGTCCCTTTTCAGCCTACCCTTCCCCTCTCTCTCCCCCCTTTTTCTCTCTCCTCTTCTCTCTCTTTTTCTCTCTCGTTCTCTCTGTCTCCCCTCTTGGGTTTCTTTGTCTCTCTGTTTTTTCTCTCTCTTCTTCTCTCTCTCCCCTCTCTTCTTTTGGGTCTTCTCGGGTCTCCCCTCTCCCCTTTTCTCTGTCTCTTTCTCTCTCTCTCTCTCTGTCTGTCTCTTTTTTCTCTCCTGCCCTCTCCCTTCTCTGTCTCTCTTTTCCCCCTTCTCTCTCTCTGTCTGTCTCTCTCCCCCCTTGTTCCCCCCTTCTCTGTTTTCTCTCTCCCTCTTCTCTCTCTCTCTCTCTTCTCTCTCTCTCTTTTCTCTCCCCCTTTTCTCCCTCTCTCTGTCTCTCTCTCTCCGTTCTCTCGCCCCCTCTCTCTCTCTTTTCTCTCCCCTCTGTCTTCCCCCCCTTTTCTCTCTCTTTTTCTTTCTCTCTCTTCTCTCTCTTCTCTCTCTTTCTTCTCTCTCTCCTCCCCTCTCTTTTTAACTTTAATTTTCTTTCTCTGTCTCTCGGGTCTCCTCTGGCCCTTCTCCCCTTCTTCACTTTTCGGGTCTTTCTCTCTCTCTTTCTCTTTTTCTCTCGCTTGTTCTTCTCGGGTTCTCTGTCTAGCTCTGTCTCTCTCTCTTTCCTCTCTCTTCTCTGTCCCCTCTCTCTCTCTCTTTTTGGCCCTCTCTCCCTCTTCTCTGTCTCTCTCTATGTTCTCCGCTCTCTCTCCCCCCTCTCTCTCTCGGGCTCCCCTCTCCCCTTGTTTGTCTGTCTGTTGTTTTTCTCGGGTTTTTTTCTTTTTTTTCCCTGTTTCTCTCTTTTTATCTTCTCTCTCTCTTTCTTTCTCTCTCTCTCTCTTCTTTTTGTCCCTCTCTTTTCCCTCTTTTGTCGTTTTTGTCTTTTTTCCCCTCTCTCTGTTCTCTCTTATCTTTTGGGTCGGGTTCTCCCCCTCTTTTGGGTTTTTTTCTGTCTCTCTCCTTGTCTCTTTTTCTCTCTTCTCCTTGTTTTTCTCTCTGGGATTTTCTTTTCTCTGTGTGTGTGTGTTTCTTCTTCTCCTCTCTCTCTCTTCCTCTCTCTCTCTCTTTTTTCTTCTCTTTCTGTTCTCTTTTTGGGTTTTGTCTCCTTTCTTCTTCTGTTTTTTTTTTGTCTCTCTCTTTTTCTCTTTTACGAAGCACACAACACCCACCCCCCCCCCCCCCCCCCCCCCCCCCCCCCCCCCCCCCCCCCCCCCCCCCCCCCCCCCCCCCCCCCCCCCCCCCCCCCCCCCCCCCCCCCCCCCCCCCCCCCCCCCCCCCCCCCCCCCCCCCCCCCCCCCCCCCCCAACCCACACCACAGAAAAGCATAGAAAACCACCCCGGTGCAGCCAAACAAAAAAACAAACCCCATTTAACACTCGGATCCACACCCTGCACACCCCCACCCCTGCCCCATCCCCATCCTCCCAACATCCCATCTGCACCCATCCCCTGAACACACCCAACCCGCACCCCCATCCCCCCCTGCCCCACCAACCACACCCCGCACCACCCAAACCCCCCCTGAAAAACCCCCACACCCTGCACACATCCAAACCCTGCACACATCCACACCTGCACACATCACACCTGCACACATCACACCCTGCACACATCCACCCTGCACACATGCACCACACCCTGCACACATCCACACCTGCACACATCCACACCCTGCACACATCCACACCCTGTACACATCCACACCCTGCACACATCCACACC
>CM031628.1:26261398-26271398 GCA_018398815.1 Conus ventricosus
ATGTGGCACAAGCAACGGCAAAGGCCAATAGGATCCTTGGGGTCATCAGAAGGTCCTTTGATCACCTTACACCAGAAACCTTTGTCCAATTCTATAAGTCCCTTGTGAGGCCAATCCTTGAGTACGGTCACGCGGTATGGCAGCCAAGGTTCAAAACCCTGTGTGCGGATCTGGAGGATGTTCATAGGCGAGCAACAAAACTCATTGGCCCCCTGAAAGAAAAATCATATCCAGAGCGCCTAGCAGCACTTAAGCTGCCAAGCCTGGAACACCGCAGAAATAGAGGCAACATGATTGACACTTTTAAGTTCATGCAAGGCTTATATGACACAGACAGACCACAACTCCAGCTCCACCAAGGTAGAGACACTAGAGGGAACTCTCTAAAACTAGACAAAGGACATTGCAGACTAAACATGCGTTCTAACTTCTTCGCGCAGCGAGTGGTGTCCACATGGAACAGTCTTCCAGATAGTGTGGTGACGGCCCCGAGCATTAGTGCCTTTAAAAGAAGACTGGATGCCCATTGGGAAAGTCTGCCAAACTAATTTGACCCTCGCTGTTACAACTAGACTGCTTTTGCCATGCCACGCACGCAAGTCTAGTTTGAACAGGAGTGGTGAACAGGCCTTGTGAAATGACCGCAAACACCCAATACATCAAGTATCAAGTATGTATCAAGTATAACTCACCTCGCCAGTTGGTGAAAAGGGAAAACACATCACTGGTCCTTGAACTTTCTGCACGACCAACTCCAGGGCGAGCGAGTCCAGGCGCAGCCCAGCGACCCCTCAGCATGTCTAGGTGATGGACGACCAACTCCAGGGCGAGCGAGTCCACGAGCGGCCCAGCGACCCCTTCAGCATGTCTAGGTCATGGACGACCAACTCCAGGGCGAGCGAGTCCAGGCGCAGCCCAGCGACCCCCTTAGCATGTCTAGGTCATGGACGACCAACTCCAGGGCGAGCGAGTCCAGGAGCAGCCCAGCGACCCCCTCAGCATGTCTAGGTGATGGACGACCAACTCCAGGGCGAGCGAGTCCACGAGCGGCCCAGCGACCCCTTCAGCATGTCTAGGTCATGGACGACCAACTCCAGGGCGAGCGAGTCCAGGCGCAGCCCAGCGACCCCCTTAGCATGTCTAGGTCATGGACGACCAACTCCAGGGCGAGCGAGTCCAGGAGCAGCCCAGCAACCCCTTCAGCATGTCTAGGTGATGGACGACCAACTCCAGGGCGAGCGAGTCCAGGCGCAGCCCAGCGACCCCTTAGCATGTCTAGGTGATGGACGACCAACTCCAGGGCGAGCGAGTCCAGGAGCAGCCCAGCGACCCCCTTAGCATGTCTAGGTGATGGACGACCAACTCCAGGGCGAGCGAGTCCAGGAGCAGCCCAGCGACCCCTCAGCATGTCTAGATGATGGACGACCAACTCCAGGGCGAGCGAGTCCAGGAGCAGCCCAGCGACCCCTTCAGCATGTCTAGGTGATGGACGACCAACTCCAGGGCGAGCGAGTCCACGAGCAGCTCAGCGACCCCCTCAGCATGTCTAGAGGATGGACGACCAACTCCAGGGCGAGCGAGTCCAGGAGCAGCCCAGCGACCCCTTCAGCATGTCTAGGTGATGGACGACCAACTCCAGGGCGAGCGAGTCTAGGAGCAGCCAGCGACCCCCTCAGCATGTCAAGGTGATGGTGGGTCCTGAGGGCTGCCGGCAGCTATCCTCCCTCACTGAACGAGCAACGTCCTGCAAATGGGGAAACCTTCCCAGTCTCCCTTTCACCACGGCATCGAAGAGGTGTCAATGTAGAAGAGCCATCAAAGTCTTCACAGAACAGTGTAGTCCCTAGGAGTTGATTTACGGTGGCACCAAACTCCCTGGACAGAGCTGCTTTCTCTTGCGCCGTGTGCACAGTTATTTTCACTCTTTGCACCTTCATCCTCCCACCCCTTGAAACTGGAACGTTCCGGAGCTGCAGGTCGGGCATATTTCATACGGGGAAGTCAGGTAGAAGGGTTGGAAATGGTGAAAGAAAGGAACGCACGCAATCCGGGTGTAAGTCGCATGTGGAAGGTGTAAAAGAGCATGATACACGCACGTGTTTCATGTGGAGCGAGGGCCCCCTGAACTATATTCACCCAGAACAAGCAAAGGAGAAATTGAACTAAATGGTCTGACCGAACAGAGAGAAGAAAAAAAAACAACAAGAAAAAACAACAACAAAAAACACGTGCCCTCTCTTCCACGCTGGCAAAGAAAAACCTACAAGCGCCACGGCCAACCGTCTCTCTCTCTCTCTCTCTCTCTCTCTCTCTCTCTCTCTCTCACACACACACACACACGCACGCACGCACGCACGCACGCGCGCGCGCAAGCACGCACGCACCCACGCACGCACGCACGCACGCACACACACACACACACACACACACACACACACACACACACACACACACACACACACCACACACACAGAGGTGGATGGGTGGGGGGAGCGCAAACGCAGAGAAGGAGAATACAGTGCAGATGAAACTGAATGAAATCAACACTGTGGAGCACACCCCCTCCACATCCTTGTTATCGGACCCCCCCCCCCCCCCCCCCCCCCCCCCCCACCACACACACACATAAAAACAAAACAGCCAACGTTGATCCAAATAAAAAGCAGGGGCCAGAGGAAGAGATGGTAGGGCGGTGGGGGGGGGGGGGGGGGGGGGGAGACCACAAAACACAGAAGAAAGTTTCGAAAGAGAACACAAAAAGGGCGGCAGAAAGAAAGACGCAAAGAAAGACAGAACAAAGATGGAAAGAAAACGAAAGAAATATTATCAAACTAAAACAAAAATCCTATTCACCGGAATGACCGAATGGCATACACGCTGCAACAAGTGGCTAAAACATCCAAGTACAGGAGGAGGGCGGGGAACGAGGGGGTGGGGGTGGGGTGGGGGAGCTTCTTTAAAGTATGAAGAAGAAAAGGTCAAGGAGAAGCAGACGGAGGAGAAGGAAAAGGAGAGAAAAGAATGACAAGGAGGAGGAGAACCGCCAGAAATGAGAGTTTGCTGTCTCTTATTCCAGAGCGTGGCTCTCTCTCTCTCTCTCTCTCTCTCTCTCTCTCTCTCTCTCTCTCTCTCTCTCTCTCTCTCTCTCTCTCTATCCCTCTCCCTCTCTCTCTCTCTCTCTCTCTCTCTCTCTCTCTCTCTCTCTCTTGTCCGTCTGTCTGTCTGTCTGTCTCTGTCTCTGTCTCTGTCTGTCTGTCTCTCTGTCTCTCTCTGTCTCTCTCTCTCTCTCTCTCTCTCTCTCTCTCTCTCTCTCTCTCTCTCTCCATTTTATATATATATACATATATATGATTTTTTTTCAATCTAAGACATACGAAATAAGAGTAAGCTTTGTTTATAATTCAATATTTCTTCAATCTAAGACATAAGAGCAAGCTTTGTTTATAATTCAATATTTCTTGCAGTCATTGTAACACCAAGCTGCTCTGTAAGTTGCTGGAATGGTGCTCGGTTACTTATCCCTGGAATCAATTAGTTTATTGTAATTTAGTACCTTGCGGATTCATTCCAAGAACTGGCCCTCAGTACTTGTGTCTTAAGAGGTTATCTTTTTATATTTTCTACTTTTCACAACAAAATGTGGCTTGTTTTGCTCTTTCATTATTTTCTTGCTTCTTGGGTGGCACCTTTGGTTGGGTTTTTTTTTAACTCAACAAACATACTTCGGTATTGCACACCAGCCTTTTTGTGGGATAGCATTCTTCTTAAAACTGAAAAGGCAGGGGAGTCAAGTTACCACTTTCCGCGGTCGCTGAGGAAAAACGATCAGATTTCGAAATACCAGTATCTGACTAGGAGTTATATGTTAGTGAGTTTCCTTTCCACTGGAGATTGTTTCCCCATAGGAAACTATAAGCTTGCTGAAGGTTCATTTTGAGAAGCATGTATTATTACCCACCCAAGGCAAAATTATCTACCACTGCAGATATAAATGCTTTTCTTTCACCTATTTCTTAAATGTAAGACATAAAAGCAAGCTTTGTTAATAACTTTCTCTCTCTCTCTCTCTCTCTCTCTATATATATATATATATATATGTGTGTGTGTCTTTGATTTTGTATTGTGTTGTGTTCAGCTGTGTTGTATATGTGCGCATGCATCAAACAAAACTTCCAGAGAAAGTGTCGGTGCTAATGGAGTCGAAGGTGATAGAGGCACAGAAACAGGAGAGCTAGACGGACTGAGAGAAGAGGGCAGGGCATGGCATTCGCCGATACACACACATTACAGGTATAAAATCTCTTTCTTCGACGCCAGCTGACCGTACAGACGGACCTCCAAGGTAGACTTCACGTCAAGAGTCATTACAGCAGGGAGATAACTCTTTCGGGAAGTCACAGCAACTCGTGTGCTTCAGAGAGTGTTCTGTCGCTCTCGTCTTATCTCGTGCCACTGGTGACTTCTGCTGTTCCTTGTCTGGGTATTAACAATGGATACGCTGTATACACAACCACAAAGTTCGAAACACCTTTATTCAAACATATATTTACATACATGTTCATCCGCGTGCGCGCGCCACACACTCTCTCTCTCAATCTCTCTCTCTCAATCTCTCTCTCTCTCTCTCTCTCTCTCTCTCTCTCTCTCACACACACAGGGAGGAGGGGGGGGGGGGGGCAAACAGACAGATAATCACGTAGATAAAAGAACAACAACATAAAAGCAAAGAAGGAGAATAAAACTCAGAGGAGTCTGAATAAAATCAACACTCTGGAGCACACACCTTCTACATCCTTGTTGTCTGACCACCCGACATAAAAAAAAACAGCCAATGTTGATCCAAATCAAAAGCAAGGGGTGGAGGAAGAGTTGGCAGAGCGGGGGATGGGTGGAAGGGGGAGGGTGAGACCACAAAACACAGAAGAAAGTTTTCAAAGAGAACAGAAAAGGTGCGAGCAGAAAGACTGACGCAAAAAAAAAAAAAGACAGAACTAAAATTGAAAGAAAAAACTATAAAATGAAAAGAAATGAGAATGGCAGAATGACATACACGCTGCAACAAGTGGATAAAACGTCCAAGTAGGGGATGAGGACAGAGGGGAGAGTGGAGGGGGAGGGGGGCTTTTTTTTTTAAGTATGAAGAAGAAAATTTCAATAAAAAGTAGAACGAGAAGAAAAGGAAGAGAAAAAATACGAGGAGGGGAAGCTAAAAATGAGAGTTTGCTGTCTCTTATTCCCAGAGCGTGGCTTTTATCTCTCTCTCTCTCTCTCTCTCTCTCTCTCTCTCTCTCTCTCTCTCTCTCTCTCTCTCTCTCTCTGTACGTGTGTGTGTGTGTGTGTGTGTGTGTGTGTGTGTGTGTGTGTGTGTGTGTGTGTGTGTGTGTGTGTGTGTGTGTGCGTAAGCTAGTGTGTGTGTGTGTGCGTGTATGTGTGTATGTGTGTGATGCTGTGTTGTGTAATTGTATACGCGCGCGCATAAGACTGTGCGATAGTGAAGGTGATGCTAGTGGGATAGGAGGAAAGAGAGCATAGAGACAGAAGGACAGACAGACAGGCATATAAACAGACAGACAGGTGGACTTTTAGACAAGAGAAGAGGGCAGGGCATTCGCCGATACACACGCTGCAGAAATAAAACCTCTTCCTACCCGACACAGACGACAGCTGTCCGTACAGACGGACCTCCAAGGTAGACTTCACGTCAAGAGAGTCATTACAGCAGGGAGATAAACTCTCAAGCCGGAAGTCACAGCCACTCGTCATGTGCTCTAGAGTGTTCTGTCTTTCTTGTCTTAATCCCGTGCAACGAGTGACTGCTGCTGGACCCAGGCCAGTGGATGCAAGCAATAACAGTGGATATACACAACCACAAAATACAAATACCTACATTCAAACGCAGATTCACATGCGTGGGCACATCCTTGTTGTCTGACCGCACCCCCCCCCCCCCCCCCCTCGAAAGAAAAACAAAACAGCCAACGTTGATCCAAATGAAAAGCAGGGGGGGTTGAGGAAAGAGATGGCAGGGAGTGGGGTGGGGGATAGGGATGTGGGGGGTGGGGGTGATACCACAAAATACAGAATAATGTTTTGAAAGAGAACAGAAAATAGGCGAGCAGAAAGAAAGACAGAACAAAGATTGAAAGAAAACAACAAGTAATATCATAAATAAAAAGGGTACATTAACGAGATTGACAGAATGACATACACGCTGCAACAAGTGGATAAAACGTCCAAGTGCGGGTTGAGAGCGGGCGAAGGCGGGGGGTGGGGGTGGGGGGGGGGAGGGGTATTTTCAAAAGAATGAAGAAAGAAAAGTTCAAGAATAAGAAGTAGGAGGAGAAGAAAAATGAGAGAGAGAAAAAGAATGACAAGGAGGAGGAGAACCGTCAGAAATGAGAGTTTGCCGTCTCTTATTTCCAGAGCATGGCTTTTACTCTCTCTCTCTCTCTCTCTCTCTCTCTCTCTCTCTCTCTCTCTCTCTCTCTCTCTTCTCTCTCTCGGGTGGGGGGGGGGGGGTCGTGAACTGCGTTTCACTCGAGCAGTCAGACATCGCATCGCCTCTGCAGATTTCACTTGCGTTTGACAGATATTTGCACTGTGCAGTCCTCTACCCTTGCCAGTGCCCCCATAAGCACCATGCCAGCGGCACCGCTTGTTTTCAGAGCGAGTTGTGGCACCTTCGTCCACATCTTCTGGCTTTCATGGCAAAACGAGCGATGAAGAAGAAGGCCATGCGGATCGCCATGTTGACACCGCGAACGAGAACAGACGGTGTAGCCCTAGGCCTGTTCCTCACGTTGATTTTCTGGGGCGGACTACTTCTACGCTGTGGAGACGTGGAGCAGAACCCAGGACCCAGGTCGGACAGCTTGAGGCAGGCCCGGCTCGGCACATCAGGACGCAGGGTCAGCGTGGACAGGACTGGAGCTTCACGGCGGACAGCAGACGGACGACATCCTCATCTCCTCATCAACCCACCAATGCCGACATCATGGGTATGTTGAGGAAAATGAACTGTGATTTTAAGGAAATGAATGATAAATTTACGGACATGAAGAGGAGCATCAGTTGTCTAAATGACCAGTTCACTGCGCTACAAAGCGGTGTAAAGGATCTGAGGGAAGAGGTGGAGACTTTAAGAAAAGAAAATCGGACTGGTAAAACAGAACTCTGACCTCGTGACAAGAATGGAAAAATTAGAATTAAAAACTGACGATTTGGAGGAAGGTCTAAACGTAATAATTTGATCTTTTACGGTATTCCCAGAGGTCAGAATGAATCTGCTGAACAGTGTGAAGGTAAAATTCATGACCTCATTTCGGATAAACTTGAACTGACGCGGGACATCGAGTTTGATAGAGCTCACAGGTTAAATCAAAAATCAGACTCTCCTATCATTGCTCGTTGCTCCTCTTACAAGGACAAATTGCGTATCCTGAAAGGAAAGAGGAAATTAAAAGGGAGCGACGTTTTTATAGGAGAGGATTTTTCCACTCGTGTACGCGAAATTAGACGTGGCCTGTCCCCTCACCTGAAGGAGCAAGATCGAAGGAAAAAGAGCAACGATGATTTTTGATCACCTGCTTGTTGACGGTACAAAATATTTCCTAGACGATCAAGGTGATTTAAAAGAGTCCAGATAGGGGGGTGGCCGGCCACGTGAGGAAAATTTTCTCAACACAGGTGTGACAAGTGAGGGGAACCACAGAAAACGGGCACCGGTAGAAAACGCCTGTCACTGGTGGCAGTGGCAGTGGTGAGCGGTGTTTTGTGGGTCAGGGCGGTGAGCTTGTGCAATGTGCTGAAAACACGTGCAGTGAAGTAAAGGACACGGAATGTACAGATGTAAATAAACCGTTCTCCTTTTTGTTATGGAATGTGAATGGCTTATTTTCTAAAACTGACTGACCATTATTTTCTGTCCTTCATTTACGAATTTGATTTTGTGTGTTTAATCGAAACATTTATGGAAGAGTGTCGTGCTGATTCCTTTGTTGGCTATAATGTATTTTGTAAACCCGCCATTAAACTTTCAAAACAAGGGAGAAGGTCGGGAAGGGTAATTTGCTTGATAAGAAAGGAGTTCTCCTCCTTTGTTAAGACTATTGACGTTGATCATGATAATTTCTGTGTCTTTTTGATTGATAAAAAACTATTTGGCCTGGATAAAGATGTTCTATATTTTTGCTCTTACCTACCACCTGAAGGTTCTCGTTTTATACCCATTTTGATATTGATAGTGGTATTAATTTACTCGAAGAATGTCTCTTTCATTTGTTACTTTCCAGGGATGTTTATGTTATTTTGAATGGTGATTTAAATAGTAGAACCTCTAATATTTCACAGGATATTTCTGGAAATAATGATTCTGATAAACAGTATGACAGCCATCCTCTTAGTATTAACCGGCACTCTCAAGACTGCATTTTAAACAACTATGGAAAGATGTTACTGAATGTATGCACTGCTTTTGATCTGTGTATTCTTAATGGAGTGTGTAATGGCGACCATGAAGGTTGCTACACACACATTTCTGACTCTGGATGCAGCGTTGACGATTATTTCATATTTTCTAATGATTTATTTGCTCGTTTGTTTGATTCATGCAGGCTAAGTGTCTTAGAACGTATTGACTCTGATCATTTACCTGTGTCACTTCATGTTGTTTTTCCTAAAGAAAGTATTGTGCATGCTGCAACCTTGAACAGAAATATGTCATAGAAAAAATTGTATGGAATGATGAAAATGCTAGTTTGTTTTCAAGATATGTTATGCAGTGTAGAAACTCAAGCAAAGCTAGATAGTGCAATGCATTTATTAGATGTGGATGTAAATCGAGCGTTGAACATGTTTAATGCATGCATAAAAGAAAGTGCTGTCTGTATGAAAAGATGTATATCTTTGGATAGCAGTAAAACATCGACTGATTGGTATGATTAAAGAATGTGATACTAGTAAAAGAAAATGCAAGGAGATTATTACGAATTAGTCGTCGCACTTTAAAAATAGGAGATAGGGACTCTTATACAATTGCTAGACGGGAGTATAAACACTTGTTACAGAGGAAAGAGAAAGTGTTCAATAAGTCTTTATTAGATAAACTCGTTTCATCAATAAAGTGCCAAAAGGAATTTTGGAGTACTATCCGCAGAGTTTCTGTCAAAAGAAGACAGCCCAGAAACAGTATTACCCTTGATGCATGGTTTCAGCATTTCCAAACCTTATTAGATTCAAATGTTGATAACACACCAATCGAAGAAGTGTTTGATGTAGGCAGTGGTGATTATATGAACCGACCAATCACACGAGAGGAAGTACTATTAGCAATAGGAAAACTGAAAAATCGTAAGGCAGCTGGCCCTGACGGCATTATTAGTGAATTATTCAAACATTCTTCTAACCAGGTGGTAAACCTCTTTCTAAAATTGTTTAATATATTATTTGATAGTGGTACGTTTCCGGATAACTGGATGAATCAATTATTCTGCCATTTTATAAGAAGGGCGATGTTAATAATCCCAGCAATTATAGAGGGATTTCCCTCTGTGATATCAGTAGTAAATTGTTTGGAATGATTATTAATCATAGACTGCAGGAATGGATAGAAGAAATAACATTACAGGTGATCATCAAGCAGGCTTTAAAAAAGGTTATTCGACTATTGATCATATGTTTACATTGCTTGCACTTGTATAAAAGCAGTTTTCTTATAACAGAAAATTATATGTAGCTTTCATAGACTTCGAAAAAGCTTTTGATTCGATAAATAGAAATCTTCTGTGGCCAGTCTTGCATAAAGATGGTATTAGAGGTAAACTGTATAAGTGTATTAGAAGTATGTATGATAAAGTAAAAACCAGGGTCTGCTGTGGATCGAAACTTACAGATTATATTAATTGTTCAAAAGGAGTAAAACAGGGCGATGCATGCAGTCCCGTTTTGTTTTCTTTGTTTATTAACGAGTTAGCAATTGAAGTAATTAATAATGGTAAACATG
>CM031628.1:26276398-26288898 GCA_018398815.1 Conus ventricosus
AGCACGGGAAGAAAGAATATGGGGGAGAGAACGGAGTGGGGGTGGGGGTGGGGGGTGGGGGCCTTACGGGTGATCAAGAGATCACAAAACAAAGAAAGAAAAAAGAGAGGTTAGAAAGAAAGAAAGAAAGAAAGAAAGAAAGAAAGGTTAAAAGGAAAGAAAGATAGGTTAAAAAGAAAGAAAGAAAGAAAGAAAGAAAGAAAGGGTTTTTTTTTTTAAAGAAGAAGAAACAAACAAAGGTAGGTTTAAAAAGAAAGAAAGAACGAGAGACAGACACAGACAGACAGACAGACAGACAGAGAAGGAAAGAAAGAGAGGTTAAAAAGAATTCAGACAGACAGACAGACAAAATGAAAGAAAGAAGAAAGAAAAGAAAAGAAAGAAAGAAAAGAAAGGAAAGAAAGAGAGGTTAAACAAGATGCGAAGCATATAAACGTACTCTCAGTTTTCCAAACCGCTTATAAATCGGCCCAAGTGCTTTGTGAGATAAGAAATAAAGGGAAAATAACGGTTTTAACGGTTACTTAACCGATGTACACTTTTGAAACTGGTATTATAGTCCTCACTGGGCTAAAGCCTGTGTACATACCAAATTTCATCCAAATCGGACAATATGTCAAGAATAACGGTTTTTAACGGTCAAATTTTGAACCACTATATAGAAGTGCCATTTGTGTGTGATAACCTTTCTATATACCAAATTTCATTAAAAATCCACCTATGTATAAGAAATAACGACAGAATAACGTTTTTAACGGTTGTTTAATCCATTTTCAGCATTACATCACTTACATATGGACAGAGGCTCCGATTTGTCACAAGATCATCCAAACCGCTTATAAATTGGCCAAGTACTTTCTGAGAGATTCCATAAAGAAGAAAAACCGTCACAGGCCGTTACAACCGTTAGTAACGGCTATAACGGGGCAAACTAAAACATCAGGCATCATCCGTGACCCATAATGAACATACCAGCTAATTTTCATAAAGGTCGGCCAAGTACTTTCTGAGATATTCCATAAAGAAGAAAACCGTTACAGGCCGTTACAGCCGTTAGTAACGGCTATAATGAGGTAAACTAAAACATCGGGCATCATCCGTGGCCCATAATGAACATACCTACAAATTTTCAGAGAGATCGGCCCAGTAGTTTTGTCTGAAGCGAGTGGAACGCATTTTGACCACGGACACACAGACAGACAGACAGACAGACAGACACACACACACACACACAGACAGCATTTCTTCGTTCCCATTCTAAAGTATTCCCTGTTCTATAAGAACTGGGTGTACAAAAAGAAAGAAAGAAAGAAAGAAAGAAAGAACGCAAAAACGATCCAACCCAAAACAGGGCAACAGATGAAGAACTGTTGGTGATTCATGGATCCCTATCGCAACACTGCCAGAGCCCTGCCTTTGACGATGAGTAGCCTGCACCTTCAAGCTGCGCACGGAACAGATCACTCTAAGACAACACCCACAGCCTGTCCATGGCAGCTGGAGGTCTTGGAAAAGGACAGGCGGACATGAGACGGTCTGTCATGACGCCATGCTGAAACAGGCGGACATGAGACGGTCTGTCATGACGCCATGCTGAAACACACGAGGTCGACAGATTTTGGTGGGGCTCCAGTCAAAATAGGTGCGGCCGATGTGGCGATGCCCTTCTTCCGAGACTTGCACCATCCTCAACTTTGTGGGTCAGTGTGATCATTGTGGAAACACGCACCCTTATATTCATAAACATACGTGCATGCACACACACACACACACACACACACACACACACACACACACACACGCGCGCGCGCGCGCCGCGCGCGCACAAATCATGGCTGATTATATGCAACATTGTAGAAATAGCGTATTCTTAACACTTCTCTCCACCTCATCCTCATCCTTGTCTTTTTCTTATATTGTAACTATGGTAACAGACATATCAGGGTGGCAAAGAATCGTATTATATAACCCTACCCTCTTGACAAAAAGAAAGACTGGAACAAGTCTGTGAGAGTTACTTCGCCATTAACTATTCCCAACGACCCGATCAGTTTCGGAGAACTCAATCGAAGCTCGATCGATTCTCTTCGTCCAGTGCCCCTTGGTAAGGCCTGTGCTGTGACAAAAAATCCCACTGCAGTGGCATGATATGGATCCCTTTATGAAACACCCCCCCCCCCCCCCCCCCCTCCCCCAGGATGTCCCTTCATGGTCCGACTTACACAACGGCAGATACACCACCGAGGTAGACTTCACTCAAGAGATTCATTAGAGCAGGGAGATAACTCTCAACCCGCCACGCCAGGGCCACTCGTCAAGCGCTGCAGTGCTCTCTGTCAAGTCTCGCCATGTCTCGTGACACCAGAGTCTTGCACCATCCTCTCAACATTGTGGGGCAGTGGTGATCATCGTGGAAACACGTACAATTATATTCATAAGCGTATGTGCGTCTGCGCACACGCGCGGGCGCGCGCGCGCACACACACGCACAAACACACACAAACGGGTGAGCGCACGCACACACACACACACACACACACACCATACACACACACACACACACACACACACACACACACCACACCCACACACACACACACACACTACAACACACTACACACACACACACACACACACACACACACACACACACACACACACACCACACACACACACACACACACACACACACACACACACACATACACACACACACACACACACACACACACACACACACACACACACACAAACACACACACACACACACACACACACACACACACACACACAACACACACAACGGACACGAGATTCAAAATGGCGGAGACACTCAGCTTCTAATGTTTCTCTGGCAAAAGTTGTCGCATTAGAAGGTCCCGGGATGAAGACTAGAAGTGGATGTACGCGATCAGCTACAAGTCTGACCAGTGTGACTGCACGAAATATTAGGGCAGCTGGACGAGCGCTGACAACATCTGCAGCGAGTTGGGGAGTCCGGACCGAGCAGTCTGCATCATCAACGGACCAACCTATCGCCAAGACTCGGACGCAACATTTTCAATCAGTGATCAGCCGTGCGGTGCCGGCCTGGAGACGTCCGATTCTATGGGGGGTGCGGATCCTGATTTGAGGCAAATGATTTTGACCCTTTGCGATCGGGTATCTTCCTTGGAAGGGCTGTGCTTGGGTATCAGGAGTCGGTACAGAGCGCCAAAATGGAACGCCGTTCTACTGTAACACAGTCAACACAGACTGAAGATGCAAGTAGGCCAACAGTACGAACTTTCGTGGGGTTAGCAAAATGCCTCCACCACCGGGCCCGGGGGAACCAACCACAGGCATCCAAAGAAGAAAGGAGCCAAAAAGCATGCACAAAGTAAAAAAATCCTTCAGAAGTCGCCCGCACGCATGACAAATTATTCGGATGACCAAACGAAAAAAGTCCACTCGGCGTCTTCCAAAAAGAACAAGAAAGAAAGCGAGAATTAGATCTCCAAAAGTGCCATTCTACATGACTCTGTGCTCAATCCGTAAAACCAAACAGACTAGGAAAATCCTTTATTTCAAACCCTGCAAAGAAAGTACCTCACTCTGTAAAAACCCCAAAAAAACAAAAACACCCTGCTCCCCTTTTGCAACCAGATGCTGTTGAAACCACGTGGCGTCAATGATTTTAAAACCAAAGATGCCAAAGAAGCAGAAAATAAATTTTTCCTCTGCTTGAAAAGCGGGCCCAAAAGACCCCTACAAAATTTTTGTTGTTTAAATCCCCCGCCGAAAAAGATTCCAGTCTAGAATTTAAGAGGCAGCTGTACAACGCAAGGTCACCTCAAGCTACACAAGTCCCCAACACTCCTTCGCAGAATGAAAACATCAAGGGGGTACAACCTGAGGGACCCATCCCCCCCAACTCCAGAGGGACCGCATCCTCGCCAGAAACATCGGGCGTCATCTTCGAAACCCCTCTGGGAAACACCGAGAACCCATCACGCCTGCAAGGGTTTCACCACCCCCTACCACCCCGACCTACACACTGACGGTACAATCCTTACCTTGCCCTGAGCGACGGGGACTTTTTTCACTAGTCAATTTTTGTTCCACCTGCAAACGGGGCTGCTGAAAATCCCTTTCACTTCGCCTTAATGCGTTCGCATCGAATTTAAAATTTGTGTTTCTGTTAATCAGTTATAGACGAAGAAAAATTTTAAGTAACCCTTGTATGCCTATATAGGACTAATCGTCTTTTTCATTTTTTGTCATATTTTTTCTGACTAACGTAGGCGTATTTTTTTAGCATTGTTCAACAATCTTTTGTGTTTTTAGAGCGTGTTTAAGATTTCCTTTTTTTCTTTAACTATTGATTTTATTTACTTACGTTCGTTAATTGCGTTTTTACCCCCCTTTAATGATCCATCTAAACCCCTTAAATTTATTAATTTAAGAAGGGGAACGTTAATTTGTTTCCACAAACTTGCCTTATTTAGTTCAACACTTGCGAAAACCCTACCAAGCCTTATTTTACAATCCAAATGTGAAACGAAACAAACTCCCTAAATTATCATTTTATTATTACCCACCAGGCATGAACAAACAACCTTTACAAAAATCAATACAGCATATATATAAAAAAGGAAAAATTTATAAAGTATACCCGTCCCCTGCCCAAACAATTTTCCCCAACTTTACACTCGTGTGCAGTTCGAATTAAAAAAAGGGGAAGATTTTATAAAAAACATGTAACACTATCTTCCCAAGGACCAAATGAATTTAATACAGAATGGTTGAAAACACTCACCAGGCAATAAAAAATGGTTTAATAGCGGGGGCTTTAACGCCCTTCGCCTTTGGGACAAGTTTGCACATCCGAAAAACTTTAAAAGTAACCGTTTTTGAAAAAAAATTGTTATTCGTGTTTATACTTGCTTTTTATGGCAGCATAAAACTAGAATTTTTTCCCGACTTTCCCCCAACTCACAGGGAATCAGCAATAGATTTAACCTTGATATCTCCTATTAGCCTTGAATGTACTGGTCCTACCTTTGGTACCGGGGACCACCTCCCAATTTTAATTTTAAAAATAAAAAAAATATCGAATTCAAGAAACAAAAACCAAAAAAACTTCAAAGTGATTAAATTTAAAAAAAAAAAGCTCAAGAAATGGTTTATTTGAACGTTGTCAGAAAACGAATTTCCTTCTATTTGGGCGGCCAAATTACCATTAAAATTTCCCCATTAAACAAAAAAAATGGGGAAATATTTAACCTCTTTATCACCTTTAATTTTTAACAAAAAATTTTTTAAAAATTTAAAATAAAAAACCAAAATCAAAACCAAAAAACAATCCAATAACAGGTAAGTATAAAAAAAAATTTTTTCTAAAAATAATTTAAAAAAAAGATTTACAAAAATTTTTAAAAATTTCATAAAAAAGGGAAATAAAATTTTCAATGAAACAAAAATTTTCCCTTCAATTCAAAAAAAAAACAAACGCCGAATTTTTTTCCGAATCATGTTTTTGGAAAGTCGTCCTTAAAAAAAATTTTCAGAACGAGGAAGAAAATAAAACAATATAGAGACCAGTTCATGATAAACATTTTCATCAATCCCCAATTACCTTTATGAATGAAAGATACAATTCCAAATCCTTCCTATAAGAAAACTTCCGTGGGACTGGATAAAGTTTCCAAGAAGCTTAAACCCGCCTGAAAATTTTGTCTTATTACTGCAGAAATTGTTTCAAAAATGTTGGTTTTGAGGCGAATGCCAGAAAAAGGAAAAAGCTATCACTTTACCCGTTTAAAACAAGGAAACCCCAACAATAAGCATAGCTACAGACCAAAGCAAACCTCACATACCTGTAAACTATTAGAGAGAAAGTTTTGAGAAATTGACGAGTATTGCAAAAAAAAAAGTTATTCCAGTTAACAACAGGCCCAAAATGGCAGGTCCCGCTATTTACAATTTTAGTGAAACTAACAACGAATGTAAAAAAACAATTTGCAAGAAGAAGAAATTTTCTAGCGAAAATTTTTTTATACAAAAAAGCTTATGACCAAATCTGGAAAGCCAAGCCCTTTACAAAAGAAACAAAACGGGGTTTCGGGACATTTTTTTTCACTACATTAAAGCTTTTTGAATAAAAAAGATACTGTTCGAGAGGGAATGCAACTCCAATTCTAACTTTACATATGGGGTTTCCACAAGGTTCGTTACGCCCCTATGTTTTTAACATCTTTAAAAGTAATTTGCCTTTGCGTATCAAGCTGTTGTAAGTGCAAATGCGAAAATTATGCATCTGGATGAATGTTACAAAAAAAAGAAAAACATCAAAAAAGGGAAATTTACTACATCAAGAAGATCTATCAAAGAGAGTCGATCATATATTTACTTATATGACGAAAATGGCTGCATTTTGTACAAAAAACACATATGATTTTTTTAAAAAAGGGGCAATCCTCAAGCGCCGTTTTTTTTTTTAAATTTAAAATACGACATTCAGTATAAAGTATCGTGAAATTTCTAGGGATCTACTTAACCAAAGTTGTCCGGAATCCATATCAACTACTCTTACAAAAGGGAAAGGGAAAAGTTTAAAATTATTAAAGATTTAAGCAAACAAGCCTGGGGACAAGATTCAAAGTTCTAAAACATCTCCTACGGTCGCTGATTAGATCAAAATTGTCCTATGGGCAAGAGTTATTTTTAGTCCCCCAATTTTTACTTAAGAAACTTTAAACATTTATTTCAAGGGTTTTAGCTTGCTCTTTGTGGCCTTTTTTTACGAAAAAAACGCTTTGGGAAATTTTAAGAAATTTGGGGAACGCCTTGGACAGTAAACCCAAGTCTTCTGCGCTAAATACGTTTTTTAGAATTCACAAGAACAAAAACTTTTTATCTGAGAAATGAAAATTAAATCTGAAAAAAACTTTTCCTAAGCGAGCTAACAATATCATCATTGAACCAATTGCCACTTACTTCAGATCTACTCAAAGGTCGAATTTAAATCCAAGAATATCGACACAAATCAACGGCCCCCCCTTTTCCTGCTGGGGGTGAATAAAGCGCAGTTTGATATAAAAAACTGTATGAAGAAAAAAGAGAATCCAAACATAGAAAAATGAAGTCCAAATTTCATAAACAACACTTATTTCCAAAACATTTAAAGATAAATACAGATGGTTAAATCTAGAAATCCCGGGAGGTTTAGCTTTTAATACCAGCGTTTAAAAAAAAGGGAAAAATCAACTACATTGGGAAAAATCGATCCTTTTTTACTGCGAACTTATTCTATTTTATGGCTCTCAATTTCTATTTTTTTTTCCCTTTCAGTTATTTCAAATCTTATTTTTTGTAGATTCCCCAATCGGTTCTCTATGCTTTAAGGCAACAGATTACAAGAAAAAAAACCAAAAACTTAGAAATCAGTCAGTAATTCAGCTTTTAAATTTAAAAGGGGCCAACGTTTCCTTTTTTCTGGGGTTTCCCTTTACATCTTTGGGTTCCTTTAAATGAGGGGCTACAAAATAGCGAAAAAGGGCGCAAAGGGAAGGCCAGAATCGACTGAAATTTTATGTTCCCTTAAACCCTTCAGGGGGGTTATCACTTTGCTGGAACAAGCAGTTTGGATAGAATTAAAGGGTAAACCCCGGAAAAATAGACGCTCCAAGAATAAGAAAACGTTCTCGTGGTTTGGGTAAACAAATCAACTTTAATCATCTGGGGTAATCAAAAACAACAGATTATTCGCTTTTTACAGGTAAAACTTAAAAGCGTTCATTACAAAATACAGCAAAATTTTAGATGTTTATGGGGAACAAATTCTAGCAAGCACATCATTTTTGAATGTCAAGGTTTTTAAAACCAAACTTTCCATGATTTCTGAAAAAAAGTATTGAAAGGGGTTTTTCGAAAAGCTACTACGTTTAAAAATTGGAAATGTTTACTTCATATCCGTGGACATTTGTTAAGACAGTTGATTGTGATTTTTTTGTTAATACTTTTTAAATTTTTTTTAATGCTCATTTTTCTGATTTTTTTTTTCTCCCCCCCCAAACCAAGAGACATAAACACACAATACGGTCCCCACCCCTCCTCTTCCCCCTTTCCCTCCCTCCCCCCCCCTAATAACACTATGTGGATAACGAAATTGAAGACAACAACAACAACACAACAACACACACCACACCACCCCAAAAAACACAATCGCGCACGCACATGCGCACATAACCCCGCTGGAAAGAAAGGAGAGGAAAAAAGGGGAGAGAGAGAGAGAGAGAGAGAGAAAAGAGAGAGAGAGAGAGGAGAGAGAGAGGAGAAAGCCACACTCTAGAATTTAAAAAGGAACACCTTTTTTTTTTGCACCCTCCCCCCCCTTTTTCGTCTTTCCCTTTATGTATTAAATGTTCACCGACATATTGAATGGAAAGAACGATTTCCCAAAACCAAAGAAACGCATTTTGCTGGAACGACACACACACCCCACACACACACACACACACACACACACAACACACACACACACACACACACCACCACACCGATAATAGAAATAAAAAAGTAGATAATAGAAGATAATAATAGATAGACAGACAAAGTAAATATAAAAAATGCACTCGCCGCCCCTCGTAAACTGTTTTTTTGTTAGTTGGTTTTTTTTTGTTGGTTTGTTTGGGGGGTTTTTAAAAACCCAAATTTCGCCTATCAAAGCTATCCAGGTCATCAAAAGGAGGCAAGCTAAAAAAACAGTAAAACAAAAAAAAAGTCACTAAAAACAAAAGGTTGAAGCAAACTTCTGCCACCTTTTTTTTTACACTGTTTATTACACATTCCTCTTACCACACCTTTCTGACATTTACTGCCCAAAATGCTTATTTAAACCTTCTAAAACGTCATCAAGGCTCTAAAAAACGTCGTGGGAAAACGGTTTACAACTTTTGACTACTAGGGGGAAAACCCGGCCTTCAAACGATAGGTTTCGGGGCGTTGGGTCATCACCATGGAGCGTGAAACTTCTGGTACAGCTCATCCAATATGGCGGCTTTCTCGGACTCTGGGCTCATGGTTGACAGACTGGAGTAGAAGGTGGTGTGGCTCCACACTCTGTTGACAGTGACCACCTTGTCCGCAAAGGCTGCTCGAGTTTCTTTGGTATCTGTAATCGCAGAAACCGTGCGTGTTGTCAGTGTGACAAAACAACAATGAAGGGCGGCGAAGAAGAGAGCACAAGAAAGTGAAATGCTTGACTGAAAGAAAGAAAGAATGAATGAATGAATGAATGAATGAATGAATGAATGAATGAATGAATGAATGAATGAATGAATGCATGCATGAATGAATGAATGAAAAAATGAATGAAAGAGTGAATGAATGAATGAATGAATGAATGAATGAATGAATGAATGAATGGGTGGCTGGGAGAGAAAGTGAAAGAATGAAAAAGAATGAGAAAGAAATGAGGAAAAAAGAAAAAAGGACAATGGAGGGGGAGGCACCGTGACAAAAATGAACAGAGAGACCGACCGATAGACAGACAGACAGAGACAGGGACCGTTAGAGTGAGGTTGAGGGAGGGAGGAAAGGCGAATGAATGAATGAATTAATCAATTAACTAATTAACGAATAATGCGTAATGAATGAATGGATGAATTGTTTATTATCGTTAAGCTTGAATAGACCATTCACATCAGGAGGAGGATGGGGTGAAGGATTGTGTATAAATGGAAAAAAATCCAAAAGAATATTCAATGGATTCATCCTAACGTTACGTTTTGGAATCCGAAGTGGTGTGTGTGTGTGTGGTGGGTGGGGGGGGGGGGGGGGGGGGGGGGGGGGGGGGGGGGTGGGGGGGGGGGCAAATCCAAACACATCCAACATTGGTGATTATTGTTCTCTTTGCTGTCATAAATCCCTGTTTTAACTGCAAATCACATGAGCATGGTATAAGGTCTCGACAGGTCGCCAAGATTTCGGTTGTCAACAGCTGTACTGTCATCAGTGTCCTCCTTCAAGTCTTCCCCGGAAATGCCGTGACACTGTCCGTTTTCTTTGTGTCCATCTATTGACGGGGTTCATCGCTCCACGATTTCCCTGGAAATTCCGGCGAACCTGTCTGTTTTCTTTGTGTCCATATATTGACGGGTTCATCGCTTCACGTCTTCCCTGGAAATGCCGATGACGCTGTCTGTTTTCTTTGTATCCATCTATTGACGGGTTCATCGCTTCACGTCTTCCCTGGAAATGCCAGTGACGTTGTCCGTTTTCTTTGTATCCATCTATTGACGGGGTTCATCGCTTCACGTCTTCCCTAGAAATGCCGGTGACACTGCCCGTTTTCTTTGTATCCATCTATTGACGGGGTTCATCGCTTCAACGTCTTCCCTAAAATGCCGGTGACACTGTTTTCTTTGTATCCATCTATTGACGGGGTTCATCCCTTCATTTTTTCCTAAATCCTGCCCCTTTTTTTTTTTAAATTCGGGGGAAACCTTGGAAACCCATTTTCCCCAAAAATATAAATCAGTTTTGCTTTTCTTTTTTTTTTCCCTTTCACCCAAACTCCTGGGAACTTCCTTTTAACCCATCTCTAAAAAGGGGTGGTTTTTCAGTATGACCGTTTTATCCCCCCTCCCCAACTCCAATTCGGGAATCAGCTTTGAAGGTCAAACCAAGAAACCCCTTTTTAAAAATTTTTTTACAGCAAAATGGGGAAAACCAAAACCTAGTTTCTACCCCCGGGCACTGGGGAAAAGGAAAAAAAAATGTTAACCCCGAAAAATCCCCTTTAAAAAAGGCCGGAAGCGCCCGACCCAATTTCCCAAAGTTTCCCCCCCTTTTCTTCCCCCCCGGGTTTAAACCCCCAAAACCTCCCCCCTTTTTTTCACAGCCCCAGAGGGGGGGCACTTTCCTTTAACCATCCACATTTGGGGCCCAAACCCTTGCGTGCCCGGGGCCCCCCCAAAAAACCCAAACAAAAACCAAACAAGGGGGGGAAAATAAATTTGGGAAGTTTGGGAAATTTTGGGAACCCCCCCCTTTCATTTTCCCCCCGGATAACAAACGAAAAAAAAATTCTACATTTAAGGGGTTTTTGGGGGTTTTTTTTTTGGGGGGGGGTTTTATTTTTAATGAAAAAAAAAAAAATAAAATTAAAGGAATAAACGGGCATTCCAAAATTTTGAGGGGTTTAATACGAAAAAATTTTAAATTAAAAAAAAACCCCCTATTTTAAAAAATAAAAAACCCAAACTTGGCAAAAATTTCCAAATAAAAGCTTTTGGGGTTTTTTTAATAAAAAAACAAATAAGACCTTTAAAAAAATGGAAATTTATTTTCCCCCTTCACCCAAAGGAACTTAGCAATTTTAAAAATTTTTTGCAAAAAATTTATCTTTTTTTAAATTTAAAAAAAAGCAATTTTTTTTCTTTGTTTTAATTCTTTTATCCCTTCACCTGTGGACCCGTGGTTCTTTTTTCCCCATTTTTATACTTTTGAAAAAGGGGTTTTTTTTTCCCTTTTTTTTCCCCCACTTTTTTTGGGCCCATTTTTTACCCTTTCACGGCGGGAGGGCGGGATCTTTTTTGCCCTTGGAAAACAGTCAGGACTGGGGGTTTTTAAAAAATCCCAATTCCCTCTTCTTTTAAAAAACCTGGCAGAAAATCCAAAAGGGCCGAAGTTTAGGGTTTTTTTCCCGCTATTAAGGGTTCTTTTTATAAATATTATTTTTTAAAAATTTTTTTTTTTTTTTAAGAAAAATTTTGACCCAACAAAAGATAAGAAGGAGCCCCCTTTTTCCCAAAAATTTAATTTTCAGTTTTTAAAATATATTAAAATATAAAAAAAAAAAAAGGGGGGTTTGGGGGGGGGGGGGGGGGGGGGGGGTTTTTTTTTTGGGGGGGGGGGGGGGGGGGGGGGGGGGGGGGGGGGGGGGGGGGGGGGGGGGGGGAAAGGTTGACACTTGAAAAAATCATACAAAAATCGTGTTTTCCCTTCGCTTGATTTTGTTAAAAGGGGGGGAAGAATGAATATAAGGGGCAAAGTATAATTGGGGGGGGAGGGGTTTTTAAAAAAAGGGGGGGGGGGGAAGGGGAAGTTTCCCGTTTAAAAACACCCCCTACAGATTTTTTACTTTTTCAACAACCTATTTTATAACCTCCCAACCCACCCCCCACCCCCCCCCCCCTAGTGATGGAAAATAAGCCCCTTCCTTCCCCCCCCCCCCCCCCCACAACACCACATTACCCCCCTCCCCACCCACCCAACCCCCCTTTTTTTCCAAACCCCCCCCCCCCCCCCCCCCCCCCCCCCCCCCCCCCCCGGGCAAAAACCCCAAACGCCCCCCCAAACATTTCACATTGCTTTATGCTTCTAACTCACTAAAACGAGAATACTGACTGGAAATGTTTTTTCTGAACTTGTATACTAATCGCAAAACGAAAAAATACATTTTTTCCACAAAACCATGGCATTATAAGACAAAAACCTACTGGGGAGAACAAATC
>CM031628.1:26293898-26331398 GCA_018398815.1 Conus ventricosus
GTGTGTGTGTGTGTGTGTGTGAGAGAGAGAGAGAAGTGCATATACTATTGCACTTGTGGTTCGATGTCTTTCAGCCTGTGAGTGGATACCATTATCAGCCAACAGCAGCTCTCCTTTCCCGGGCTTTGGTTCCTGCCTTTTCTCTGCCACCTATCCGTCCGCTTGTTATTTGTCTCTCTCAATACTTTTCTCTATCCGGTCCCCTGTTCACCCATCCTCCCCCCTGTCCTCCCCCCTGCCCCCCTGCCCCCCCTGCCCCCCTGCCCCCCCCCCCCCTGCCCCCTCCCTCCCCATGCACACACCCACCTACACCAAACCCACCGCCACCCCCCCCACCCTCACCCCCTTCCCCACTTTTTTCTTTTCATTTTCTTTTTATCTTACGTCTCGCCTGTGTCTCCCTAAATCTTCTTCCGTGTCCTCCTCCCCTCCCTTCCCCCCCCTCCCCCTCCCCCCCCCCCCCCCCCCCCCCCACCTCGACAGTCACCCTCTTCATCCTTTTCCTACTAGAAATGTTTCTCACCTCCTTTTCACAATCCATGTCTCATCTGGCCGTTATGCTCCCACCCCCCCCCCCTCCTCTCCCCCCTTCTTCCCCTCCACTTCCTGTGTTGTTGTGTTTTTTCTCCTTTGTTTTCCAGAACATTATCTTTTCCCCCGCCACCTTCCCGCTTCTTCTTCCTTTTCCACCCATCTATCGCTTTTGGTATGCTGATCAACATGACACAAGATGATACTTTATGATCATAATAATAATAATAATAAGATTAATAATAAGAATAATAATAATAATAATAATAATAATAATTATTATTATAATTATTATTATTATTATTATTATTATTATTATTATTATTATTATTATTATTAATTATTATTATTTATGGCCCTTAATCTTACATCATAAGTCCTAAGCGCTTACAAATACATAAAAGGTTAACCAAAAAAAAAACATAAATAAGAAGATGAATATTGCAATAAATACCATGCATCTACAAACAAGGGTGCCTACTGACACCCATCCAGCGCGCGCACCCCCCCCCCCCCCACACACACACACACACACACACACAACACATGATCCAACACACATTGTCGCACAACAAAGGACACAATAGCATGCGCGCGCGCGCACACGTACACACACACACACACACACACACACACACACACCACACACACACACACACACACACACACACACACACGTCGCAGAATCAGTTTGATAGTCGATTTTCTCGGTGTGTGATCATTTAAGACTTGAAATCATTGGCGTGGTCCCAGTAATTTCATCATTCTATTTTAGCAACGGAAATTGTTTAAACTCATTGTTCTTGCTTTAGTCCTCTTAATACTTGCGGTTTTTCACTCAGTGTCGAAATGCTGAGATTTCATTTTTGTTGTTGAGAAAATGTCACATTCTGTGAGTGGGTGGGTGGGTGGGTGGAGTTGTGTGTGCGTGCGTGCGTGCGCGCGCGCACGTTTGTGTGTGTGTGCGTGTGTGTGTGTGTGTGTGTGTGTGTGTTGTGTGTGTGTGTGTGTGTGTGTGTGTGTGTGTGTGTGTGTGTGTGTGTGTTTCCCTTCGGTTGTGTGCATGTATGAGCGTGTGGGGCATCAGAGAGGAGGGGTAATGTGTGTGGAGGAAGAGGGAAGGAGGAGGTGGATGACGATGATGATCACACACACACACACACACACACACACACACACACACACACAACACGACACACACACACACACACACACACACACACACACACACACACACACACACACACACACACACACACACGCACACACATGCACGCACACACATGCACGCACGCACGCACGCGCGCGCACACACACACACACACACACACACACACACACACACACACACACACACACACACAACACACAAACACACACACCTCACCTCACCTTCATTATCTGCACATTTATCATGGCACCATTTCTGAGAGCAATTCCACAGAACCCAATCTCCACATACCGAGCGAGCAGACTTCTCATACGCGACAGAAAAGACCGATGTAATCCCGCATTCGCATTTATTTCACTTTCAGCACCGGCAACGTGCTCTTCTCCCCACTTGATTGGCTCGAACTTAAGAGGATAGCAAAAAAAAAACAAAAAAAAACAACCATGTAGCACACACACACACAACACACACACACACACACACACACACACACACACACACACACATACACACACACAACACACACACACACACACACACACACACACACACACACACACACACACACACACTAAATCAAAGACATCAAAATTCAAATTTTCTTCTCAACAGCGATTTGTCTCAGGTCGCGGAAAAATTCAATCCAAGATATTAGGTCCCAGCCCAGCATCTGTTCATGCATACTATCCATAACCGTGTTTACAAGACCCGCCCCCACCACCCCCACCCCCACCCCCACCCCACCCCCCATCATCCGCCCCATCTCCACTACATGTTCGACCAATTGCCCGCGACGCCACTTATTTATTTATGACATAACCCTTTAACGTTGAAGTATATCCGATGGCTGATCACCATGCGCTGTGTCACCGCATCCAAAGCGATTTTTTTACCTCGGAGTTAACATTGGTTCTGACTCCATTTCCCATACAGTCCTTCGAATGAGACTATAAACCCAGGTTCCATGTGTGAACGCACGCATAATATCTTGCAGACACGTAAAATCCCATCACCAACTTTCGGAAGAGAATGCCAGTTTGGCCGTTGGTATGGATGACACGTTACACATTGCATGCACCCTGCGTGAGAAATGGAAAGAATGAAGGAAGTAAGGAAACTGAGTGAAAGATATTGAACAATATTGACTGGATGACACGGGAAACGACTGAATGAAGCACCAGCTGGCAGCTCTTCAGTCGGCACCACCCAGGTAGGCAGCCGGTTGTGTAGACGAGTGTGGATTGTAAAGCGCTTAGAGCTTGGTCTCTAGTCGAGAATAGGCGCTATATAAGTATTCATTGTTGTTGTTGTTTTTGTTGTTGTTGTTCCTGCTGTCGACGATAGGGGCGATGGGATGTGGCCGCACTGCACGATTAGGATTTGGCACTAAAACACTAATCAATCCATGCATGCATTTTGAGGCCTACCATAAAGTTGAGCCAGCATTGAATGTAAAACTGATAATTGATCAAAAGAATTAATCCTCACCAATTATTTCCCTTGTTTGAGAGGATTTTCACCGATGAAATCGCAAACAGTCTTCAAATACATGACCTCCTTAGTTTCAGGCCTTTGCACTCACCCGTGACCCTATCTTTGAACCACTTGAAGAGCCATAAGATTCCAATCCTTTGATTTTGATCTGTCTGCTTGAAACCACCTGGGTTGTATCTTGATGGCAATATGAAAGAAAATAAGGAGAATCAGCATTCAGACACACTAAAAGTTCTCCAAACAATCTAACTGTGCCAGTCTATAAATACCCGACTCCTTAGGCAAGGCCTTGGCGCATAAATGTTTTGGTGTGCAGCCTGTCAAACACCGTAAAGTAAAACAGACCCATTGACGTGTGATAGTTTTGAGGAACTTTGGCCAGAATTAGTCCCTTTCTTTCAGGCTTATGTCCCTTTTTGAGGGTTGGCTCGAAGTTAGATAGATTAGATAGATAGATAGATGATAGTAGAAGGTAGATAGAAGACAGGCAGACAGACAGACAAAACAGACAGATAGATAGATAGATAGATCGATAGATCGATCGATCGATCGATAGATAGATAGATAGATAGATAATAGATAGATATTCAGTGTGTAAAACACGCGCACATACAGGAGCGTATTTACCTGCTGTTCCCCACCCCCAACAAAACATGTGCGCAGACCGACGCAAAGGCAACACGACATGAAGTCTCGTACACACGTACTCACTGAAACCTGCAAAAGGGCATCTCTCTCTCTCTCTCTCTCTCTCTCTCTCTCTCTCTGGGGGTCGTGAACTGCGTTTTCCACTCGAGCAGTCAGACATCGCATCGCTCTGCAGATTTCACTTGCGTTTGACAGATATTTGCACTGTGCAGTCCTATCCCTTGCCAGTCCCCCCATTAAGCACCATGCCAGCGGCACCGCTTGTTTTCAGAAGCGAGTTGTGCACCTTCGTCCACATCTTTCATGGCTTTCATGGCAAAACGAGCGATGAAGAAGAAGGCCATGCGATCGCCATGTTGACAACCGCAAACGAGAACAGACGGTGTAGCCCTAGGCCTGCTCCTCACGTTGATTTTCTGGGCGGACTACTTCTACGCTGTGGAGACGTGGAGCAGAACCCAGGACCCAGGTCGGACAGCTTGGGGCGGGCCCCGGGCTGGGCACTCAGGACGCAGGGTCAGCGTGGACAGGACTGGAGCTTCACCGGCGACAGCAGACGGACGACATCCTCATCTCCTCATCAACCCACCAATCCCGACATCATGGGTATGTTGAGGAAATGAACTGTGATTTTAGGGAAATGAATGATAAATTTACGGACATGGAGAGGAGCATCAGTTGTCTAAATGACCAGTTCACTGCGCTACAAAGCGGTGTAAAGGATCTGAGGAAGAGGTGGAGATTTTTAAGAAAAGAAAATCGGACCTGGAAAAAGAGAACTCTGACCTCGTGACAAGAATGAAAAATTAGAATTAAAAACTGACGATTTGGAGGGAAGGTCTAAACGTAATAATTTGATCTTTTACGGTTTTTCCCAGAGGTCAGAATGAATCTGCTGAACAGTGTAAAGGGTAAAATTCAGGGACCTCTTTTCGGATAAACTTGAACTGACGCGGGACATCGATTTTGATAGAGCTCACGGGTTTAAAATAAAAAATCAGACTCTCCTATCATTGTTCGTTGCTCCACTTACAAGGACAAATTGCGTATCCTGAAAGGAAGAGGAAATTAAAAGGGAGGGGACGTTTTTATAGGAGAGGATTTTCCATCGTGTACGCAAATTAGACGTGGCCTGTCCCCTCCTGAAGAGAGCAAGATCCGAAGGAAAAAGAGCAACGATGTTTTTTTGATCACCTGCTTGTTGCCCGGTACAAAATATTTCCTAGACGATCAAGGTGATTTAAAAGAGTCCAGATAGGGGGGTGGCCGGAAAGTGAGGAAAATTTTCTCAACACAGGTGTGACAAGTGAGGGGGACCACAGAAAACGGGCCACCGGTAGAAACGCCTATCACTGGTGGCAGTGGCAGTGGTGAGCGGTGTTTTGTGGGTCAGGGCGGTGAGCTTGTGCAATGTGCTGAAAACACGTGCAGTGAAGAAAAAGGACACGGAATGTACAGATGTAAATAAACCGTTCTCCTTTTTGTTATGGAATGTAAATTTGGCTTATTTTCTAAATGACTGACCATGATTTTCTGCCTTCATTTACGAATTTGATTTTGTGTGTTTAATCGAAACATTTATGGAAGAGTGTCGTGCTGATTCCTTTGTTGGCTATAATGTATTTTGTAAACCCGCCATTAAACTTTCAAACAAAGGGAGAAGGTCGGGGGGGGTAATTTGCTTGATAAGAAAGGAGTTCTCCTCCTTTGTTAAGACTATTGACGTTGATCATGAAAATTTTTCTGTGTCTTTTTGTTTGATTAAAAAACTATTTGGCCTAGTTTAAAGATGTTCTATATTTTTGCTCTTACCTACCACCTAAAGGTTCTCCATTTTATACTCATTTTGATATTGATGTGGTATTATTTTACTCGAAGAATGTCTCTTTCATTTGTTACTTTCCAGGGATGTTTATGTTATTTTGAATGGTGTTTTAAATAGTAGAAACCTCTAATATTTCACGGGAATATTTCTGAAAATAATGATTCTGATAAACAGTATGACACCCATCCTTTAGTATTAACCGGCACCTCAAGACTGCATTTTAAACAACTATGGAAAGATGTTACTAAATGTATGCACTGCTTTTGATCTGTGTATTCTTAATGAGTGTGAAAATGGCGACCATGAAGGTTGCTACCATACATTTCTGACTCTGGGTGCAGCGTTGACGTTTATTTCATATTTTCTAATGATTTATTTGCTCGTTTGTTTGATTCATGCAGGCTAAGTGTCTTAGAACGTATTGACTCTGATCTTTACCTGTGTCACTTCATGTTGTTTTTCCTGAAGAAAGTATTGTGCATGCCTGCAACCTTGAACAGAAAAATGTCATAGAAAAAATTGTAGGGAAATGATGAAAATGTAGTTTGTTTCAAGATATGGTTATGCAGGTAGAAACTCAAGCAAAGCTAGATAGTGCAATGCATTTATTAGATGTGGATGTAAATCGAGCGCTGAAAATGTTTAATGCATGCATAAAAGAAAGTGCTGTCTTATGAAAAAGATGTATATCTTTGGATACAGTAAAACATCGACTGATTGGTATGATTTAAAAAAGTGAACTAGTAAAAGAAAATGCAAGAGATTATTACGAATTAGTCGTCGCACTTTAAAATGGAGATAGGGACGCTTATACAATTGTAGACGGGAGTATAAACACTTGTTACAGAGGAAAAAAGAAAGTGTTCCAATAAGTCTTTATTAGATAAAATCGTTTCATCAATAAAGTGCCAAAAGGAATTTTGGGTACTATCCGCAGAGTTTCTGTCAAAAGAAGACAGCCCAGAAACGTATTACCCTTGATGCATGGTTTCAGCATTTCCAAACCTTATTAGATTCAAATGTTTTAACACACCAATCGAAGAAGTTTTGATGCAGGCAGTGGGGATTATATGAACCCACCAATCACCAAGAGGAAGTACTATTAGCAATAGGAAAACTGAAAAATCGTTAAGGCAGCTGGCCCTGACGGCATTATGGTGAATTATTCAAACATTCTTTAACCAGGTGGTAAACTTTTTCTAAAATTGTTTTTAAAATATTATTTGATAGTGGTACGTTTCCGGGTAACTGGACTGAATCAATTATTCTGCCATTTTTTAAGAAGGGCGATTGTTAATAAACCCAGCAATTATAGAGGGATTTCCCTCTGTGATGTCAGTAGTAAATGGTTTGGAATGAATTTTTAATCATAGACTGCAGGAATGGATAGAAGAAAATAACATTACAGGTGTCATCAAGCGGCTTTAAAAAAGGTTATTCGGGCTATTGATCATATGGGTTTTCATTGCTTGCACTTGTACAAAAGCAGTTTTCTTATAACAGAAAAAATTTTATGTAGTTTCATTTGACTTCGAAAAAGCTTTTGATTCGATAAAATAGAATCTTCGTGGCCGTCTTGCATAAAGATGGTATTAGAGGTAAACTGTATAAATGTATTAGAAGTATGTTGAAAAGTAAAAACCAGGGTCCGCTGTGGATCGAAACTTACAGATTATATTAATTGTTCAAAAGGAGTAAAACAGGGCGATGCATGCAGTCCCCTTTTGTTTTTTTTGTTTAAATTTAAAAGTTAGCAATTGAAGTAATTAATAATGGTAAAAAATGGTGCTTCACTTTCGCTTGATTCTTTTGAATTGTTTATCCTTTTGTTGGCTGTATGTGTTTTTTTGATGTCAGAAAAAGGGTTTTAGGTTTACAAACACAACTTAATTTGTTTACACTGCGCTGCTAGATATCTGCAGTTAACAGTGAATATGGATAAAAGCAATATTATAGTATTCCGTAAAGGTGGATATTTAAGTGCTCGAGAAAGATGGTTGTATGACGGTAATCTTTTGCCCGTTGTCAATGCCTATAGATATTTGGGTATTTTATTCTCAACTCGTTTGAGTTTTGTTGGTGCATGCAAAGACCTGTCCAGTAAGGCTAAAAATGTTTTGATTTGTATCAGAAAAAGTTACATGTTCTTAATAATTCATCTTTACATTATTTATCAAACTTTTGATAACCAGGTTCAGCCAATCGTACAATATGGCTCCGAGTTATGGGGGTTAGATAAAGCGGCTTTCTTTCTGGTGAATCGGTCCATGTTTTCGCATTGAAGAAGTTTCTAGGATTGATAGACGTACTCCCAAAAGATCTTATTTATGGCGAAACTGATCGTTTCCTATTTACATTGTCTCTGCCGTTAAATGTATCCGAATACTGGCTGAAATTACTTTTCATGGATGATGCCAGAATACCTCGTAAAGCGTATAATTTGTTGCATGATTTAGATACTAAAGGTAAAAGTAACTGGGTGACAAAAGTGCGACTCTGTTTATTTTAATATGGATTTGGATTCGTCGTTGAACCAAGGAGTCGATAATATAAAAGGCTTTTTGCAACTTTTTCGCCAGCGACTAGTGGACTGCAGAGGGGAAATGGTCTGACCCTATTCATAGTAGTGAGAGGTTTGATTTTTATAGGAATTTTTCTATTACTCATAACTTGAAAACTTATTTGAACATAGATATAGATAGACATTTAAAGCATGTAACAGCAAAATTTAGAATTGGCATATCAGAATTAGCTTGTCATTTCCTTAGATATCGAACGCATACTGTTTGGGATTTGATGTGTCCTTTATGTAGAGAGTACAGGAAACAGAAATACATTTTGTTCTATGCTGTCCAGCTCTCAGAAACATCAGAGAAAAGTACATCAAGCTAAATATTATAGACAGCCATCTTTGTTTAAATTAAACTACTTCTGTCTTTCCCCTTTTGCTTTAGTTGCTAAACAATTTCATTGTTTCTGTACAAAGCCTTAAATTGAGAGAAGTTTTCTTCTTGAACATATGACAACGATTGCTTTTTGTTCATTATGTATTATAATTGTTTATCTTATTGTGCTGTGTATGTCACACACCCTTCGTTAGGGGCCATGGCCTATTACGAAAAATTATCTGAATCTGAATCTGGAAACTGAAACTCTCTCTCTCTCTCTCCTCTCTTCTCCTCTCTCCCCCCTCTTTTCTCTCTTCTCTCTCTTTTCTCTCACACACACACACACACACACACACACACACACACACACACGCACGCACGCACCACGCCGCACGCACGCACGCCCCGCACGCACGCACGCACCACACACACCACAACACACACACATACACACACCACACACACACACACACACGAGATCACCAAGTAAAGAGACGAAGAAGAAAACTGAAAAAGAAAAAACGCAAAGCAAGACCAGGAAAAAATGACGTCACCATGACAACTCTCGGGGATACAAGATCCCAAGAAAGAAAGAACCGTACGAAAATAAGAAGACGGTGGGAGAGGGGACAGGTGGACGGGAGGTGGGGGAAAGTGTGGATGTTAGAAGGAAAAACAGCTCCTCCCCTTTCCGCAGAAAGCAAATGAGAAAACTAGGTGGAGGACTCTCAGTGAGACACGGGTACCACTACCCGAATCGTGCTTGAGGTAAAACGTTTAAGAATTAAGGAGGGGTCGCAATAGCCCAGTAGTAGAGCGCCAGACTCGTAATCTTGGGGTTGAGGGTTTGAATCTCCGCCGGGCCGTTTCGGTACAGGGGATTTTTCCCTCGGAGTTAACATTGGTTCTGACTCGAGTTAACATTGGTTCTGACTCCATTTCCGATACAGTCCTCCTCCTCAGTTCTCTTCTTCTTCTTCTTCTTCTTCTTCTTTTCTTCTTCTTCTTTCTCCTCCTTCTTCTTCTCCTTCCTTCTCCTCCTCCTCCTTCTTCTTCTTCTTCATCTTCTTCTTCTTCTTCTTCTTTCTTCTTCTTCTTCCTCCTCTCCTCCTCTCCTCCTCCTCCTCATCTCCTCTCTCTCCTTATTCTTCTTCTTCTTACTTCTTCTTCTTCTTCTTTTCTTCTTCTTCTCCTTCCTCCTTCTCCTTCTTATTCTTCTTCTTCTTCTCTCTCTCCTCCTCCTCTCTTCTCTTCTTCTTCTTCTCCTCCTCCTCCTCCTCCTCCTCCTTTATTTCTTCTTCTTCCTCCTCTCCTCCTCCTTTTCTTCTTCTTCCTCCTCCTCCTCTCTCTCCTCTCCTCCTCCTTCTTCTTCTTCTTCTTTCTTCTTCTTTCTTCTTCTTCTTCTTATTCTTCTCTCTTCCTTTCCTCTCTCCTCTCCTCCTTCTTCCTTTATTTCTTCTTCTTCTTCTTCTTCTTCTTCTTCTTCTTCTTCTTACTTCTTCTTCTTCTCCTTCCTTCTCCTCCTCCTCCTCCTCCTTTATTTTTCTTCTTCCTCCTCCTCCTCTCCTTTCGTCTTCTTTTCTTCTTCTTCTCCTCCTCCTCCCCCTCCTTCTCCTCCCTCCTCATCTTCTTCTTTTTCTTCTTCTTCTTCTTCTTCTTCTTCTTTTTTCTCTTTTTTTCCACTTTAAAACAAAATTCAGAAGAAAACGTCGATATATAAGAGATGGTGATGGACGTCACCACATTTACGTGTATACGTGACGTCATTATTTCGACGGAGAGTGTGTGTTTGGGGGAAGTGGGGGGGGGGGGGGGGGGGGTGCTGCTGGTTTCTGTAGGTACTGGGGTGATTTTTTTTTCTCTCCTAGCGGACCATTGTAGTGGTTTTTGTGGTTTGCTTGTTCGGTGGGGTGCAAGGTGTTTTTGCTTTTGTCATCTCTGGTTTTTGTTGTGTCCTAGTTGTCTGTCGCTAGGTCAGTACCTGCCACTGTGTCTGTGTTGTGAGATGCAGGACAAGACGGTGATGGAGGGGGGGGGGGGGGAGACAGTTCGGCCCCCTCTTCTCTCTCTCTCTCTCTCTCTCTCTCTCAAGGAATTGGAACTCTCTCTCTCTCTCTCTCTCTCTCTCTCGGGGGGATCACTTCGGCTGGCGAAGTGTTGACACTGACTGACAGGAGCTGCGACATTTAAGTGAAGTTCCTTAATCTGAGCTCTACATCAACCCGGAGAGTACCTGGTCGTCATCATGCCGGAAGCTGCTTTAAGTTTTCGGTCGGTGTGCGGAGGATTTGTGCCGGTCTTCATACATTTTATGGCTCGACGAGCGTTGAAGAAGAAAGCCATGTTCTTTCGGACATTAAAACTACGCAAACGGGTACACGGTGTCGTGGTTGGCTTGCTCTGGCCTATTTGTACGCCGGCGTTTTTCTACATTGCTGTGGAGACGTGGAGCTGAACCCTGGACCTGGACCTGGCGGAAAGGCGGAAAAGTCTTCGGCAGTCCCGCTTGAGGAACACCAGTGACGGCTCTGCTGGAGCTTCTTCCCTTCTCGGACAGCCGGTGACCGACGCTGAAGGACATCATGGCGACCCTTCACAGTAGTTCAACGAAGTGAAGGAAGATATCCGTCAAGTTAAAGACATGTTTGCTGGACTGCGGGAAGAGATGATTGAACTGAAAGAGGAAGTGATTAAATTTAAGAAGTGAAAATCAAATCTGAAGAAGACAAAATGAAAGACTCTGGGAAAGGTTGAGAAATTAGAAATGAAAACTGACGACTTGGAGGACGGTCCAAAAGAAACATGTCATCTTTATGGTATCCACCGACAGGAAAATGAAACTAAAGAGCAATGTGAAGGTGTGATTAGAGATCTACTGACGGACAAACTGGACGACACGGCATTGACTTTGACCGACTCCACAGACTCAAAAAAAAGAAAGGACTCCCTATTATTGGCGGTGTACCTTTTTTAAGGACAAGGAAAGAATTCTTAGTAAGAGAAGTAACCTTCGGGGCAGCAACATATTCATTGGGGAAGATTTCTCCGCGGGGTTAGGGAGATTCGACGGAACTTGTCCCTCATCTAAAGTCAGCCAGAAAGAAAATAAGAAGGCGACAATGGTTTTTGACACCTGATTATTGAAGGGAAGAAATTTGTGTTGGACCATCAACAAAATCTAATGCCAATGCAATAGGAATACGGCCGGCCTAGCACACATAAAGAACCGTATACATTGTTATGTCTTAAAAAAGATTTTGTTACTGAAGTTGTACATAACACAGAGGGACAAAAAAATAGAATCACCGTCTTCCCCTAGTTGTGACAGAATTTATTCACGTGCTCCCCGTGAGCTTGTGACAGAAGATGACACCGCAGCTATGCCAGCTCCCGACTGCGTGCGCGAGGATAATATGAACACATTACCTTCCACCAGCGTTGTTGATGTGTATTTTGAGAGTGGTAGTGAGAATTGTACACAGCAGAGGAAGGGTGCATGCGTACGAGAGCGAGAAAGGAAAAAACGTGTGTGTGGATGGAAATCGTTTGTCATTTTTACATTGGAATGTCAATGGATTGTTATCGAAGATTGGTGATTCTAGCTTTCTCTCTTATATAACATCGTTTGACATAGTTTGTCTTGTTGAAACTTTCGTTGATTGTTTACAACCTCTTTCTTTTCATACCCATGAAATTTCTGTAACCATGCTTTACAATTCACACATCAAGGAAGACGATCAGGGGGAATAATTTGTTCTCGTGAAAAAAGAACTTTTGCAATACGTGAAAGCAATTGATGTTGATTACAACAATGTTATTATGTTTGTAATTTCTAGAAGTCTACTTAATTTGACCAAAAATGTTTTGTATGTATGTACATATGTACCCCGGAAAATTCACCATACTACTCGTACTTTGATGTTGATAATGGTATACATGCACTAGAAGATATTCTCACAGATAAGGTCTTTGAATTTCCTAATATGTATATTCTTTTAAGTGGAGACCTTAACAGCAGAACTTTAATGTCGGTCAGGATACAGGTGCTAAGAGCAATGTTTATAGTGCATGTTTAAAAAAATGATTCTTTTCGTATTAAAAGGGAGTCTGAAGACAAGTATTAATAGATATGGTAAGTGTTTACTAAGCATGTGCACAGCTCTAGAATTGTGCATTTTAAACGGAGTATGTAATGGCGACCGCCAAGGTCGTCTCACATACGTTTCTGATACAGGTAATAGTGTTAATGATTTTTTCTTGGCCTCTGTGGATCTTTATGTATGTATTGTGTCATTATGTTCTATGTATGTACAAGAACGCATTGAGTCCGATCACCTGCCTTTAGAGTTTCTGTGAACTTTTATCAGGACTATAAACTTCATAGGGATCAAGATAATGTGATTGAAAAACTGTAAGTTTATTGAAAATTTGTATGGCGGGAACAGAATGCTGATTTGTTTCATGCACTGATGAACAATGAAGGTACTAAATCTTTATTTGAAGCAGCAGCTGACCTCATAGATGTGGATATTAACTGGCATTGAATACGTTTAACAACTGTATGAGAAAAACAAGCGGAGTGTATGAAAACAAGGATCAGAATTGATGGAAGAACACGTACGATGCGTGGTTTGACTAAGATGTCAGACAGCTAAAATGTCTACAGAAAGCTTCTAAGAATATTTTGCAGAACATTGGATGTCATGACGGTCGAATTATGTATTATCCGAAGAGAATATAAGAAGCTATTACAGAAGAAGGAAAAAGAATACAACACTTGTTTATTAAATAATCTTGTTAATTCGGTGAATGATACGATGATTTTTGGCGTAATGTACATAGGGTGTCATTCAAGGTGTTCTCGCACACATAATGCGATTTCTGTTAACGAGTGGCATAGACATTTCAAAAACCTCCTTGAAAAAGATGTGGACAGCACAATAGAAACAGAAACGGTAAATTATCGGAAAGCACAGATGAAATTAGTTTTCTGGATGACCCAATCTCCAAAGAGGAAGTTATAGTAGCTATAAGAAAGTTGAAAAACGGCAAATCTGCTGACCCAGATGGCTTAATTGGAGATATGTTTAAAAATGGTGGCGAGGACTATTGTTGAGTTCCTTGTTAGATTTTTTCAATGCTCTTTTTGACAGAGGAATATACCCTGAAGGCTGGATGGAATCAATCATAGTGCCATTGTTAAAAAAGGAAATGTTAATGACCCTGGCAACTACAGAGGAGTGTCACTTTGTGACATTGGCAGCAAGTTATATAGTTCTATTATAAACTACAGGTTGCAGATATGGGTAGAACAGTATAATATCATGACGAATCAGGCTGGTTTTAGAAAGGATACTCTACAGTGGATCACATGTTTACATTATTAGCAATTGTACAGAAGCAGTTTTCATTAAATCGTAAATTCTACGTTGCTTTTATTGATTTTGAGAAGGCCTTTGATTCTATTTCAAGGAAACTTCTATGGCCAGTTCTTCAAAAGAATGGTGTTAAAGGGAAGCTGTTTCGGTGTTATAAAAGGTATGTATTCTAATGTGAAAGCAAAAGTAAGAGCGGGCAGTGAACTCAAGACTGTATTTTGTGCACACAGGGTGTGAAACAGGGAGATGCTGTAGTCCTGTATTATTTTCGTTATTTATAAATGAATTGGCCACAGAAATAATTGAAAAGGGACGTCATGGAGCCACACTGTCACCTGAAATCTTCGAATTATTTATCTTGTTACTAGCTGATGATATTGCTTTGTTATCAGAAACTCCTGTTGGACTCCAAACCAATTAAATAACCTCCATAATGCAGCTACAAGGCTTCAACTTAAGATAAATATGGAAAAGAGCCGCATTGTAGTTTTTCGAAAAGGTGGATACCTGGCAGCAAGGGAGAGATGGTTTTTAAATGGCGAGGCAATGGAAGTTGTGAATTGTTACAAATATCTTGGCATCTGTTTCACTACCCGTCTTAGTTTTTTGCCTGCCTGTCAGGACCTTGCGAGCAGAGCAAAAACATGCGGTACTATGTATATTGAGAAATTGTATATGCTTAATAACAACTCTTTGGTTGTGTTACTTAAACTTTTTGATGCGCAAGTCCAACCAATTGCTCAGTATGGAGCAGAGTTATGGGGTATGGATAGGCTGTTGCTGAAATAGAAAAAGTTCACTTGTTTGCTTTAAAAAGATTCCTGGAGTGCAACCTAAAAACGCCAAATGATTTTGTATATGGGGATACAGGTCGATATCCTATGTACATCAACTCCTATTTACGATGTATTAGTTACTGGCTGAAATTTCTACGTATGGATGAGAAAAGATTACCATATAAGGCATATAAAAATGTTGCTTAGTTTAGAATTAAAAGGTAAGAAAAATTGGGCGTCAGGACATTCGAGATTTTTTGTATCAAAATGGGTTCGGGTTGTCTGGGTCAATCAGGTGTGGAAAATGTCAATATCTTTTAAAGAACTACGTCAAAGGGTTTATTGATAACCGATGGCAAAAATGGGAGAGAACACGTTCAAAATAGTGACAGGTATGCTTTTTATAGAACATTTAAATCATCTCGGAATTGTGAAGCGTATCTTTTGCTGGACATTGATAGACATTTGAAGACCTATATGGCAAGAATGAGATTTGGAATAGCCGAGATATCCGCACAGAAGAATCGGTATACTAATGCTGATGAAGATTGCTATTTATATGTCCATTGTGTAAGAATGCCAAAGGGATGAACAACATTTTTTGCTGTGCTGCCCTGTCTTCCAGGATTTAAGAAATGATTTTATTCCCCCTAAATATCTAAAAAGCCCATGCCTGTTTAAAGTTGTATTGCTCATGGCAAATCGGAACGAAATTATATTGAAGAATGTTTGCATATATTTGTATAAAGCATTTAAAAGACGCACTATACTACTCAGCTAAAGTATTCTTAGATTACCAGTCAGAATGGATTAATGCTCAACTGTCATGACATTTGATATAATTGCCTAACTATTCGCTGTTTACGCAAAAGTGTATTGTCCGTGTATTGTATTGTACCCCTTCAGAAGGGGCTATGGCCTATACTGAATAAACTTCCGCTTCCGCTTCCGCTTCCGCTTCTCTCTCTCCTCTCTCTCTCTCTCTCTCTCTCTCTCTCTCTCTCTCTCTCTCTCTCTCTCTCTCAAGGAATTGGATCTCTCTCTCTCTCTCTCTCTCTCTCTCTCTCTCTCTCTCTCTCTCAAGAAATTGGAACTCTCTCTCTCTCTCTCTCTCTCTCTCTCTCTCTCTCCACACACACACACACACACACACACACACACACACACACACACACACACACACACACACACACACGCACACAAACACACACACACACACACACACACAAGGAATTGGAACTCTCTCCTCTCTCTCTCTCTCTCTCTCTCTCTCTCTCTCTCTCTCTCTCTCTCCTCTCTCTTCTCTCTCTCTCTCTCTTCTCTCTCCCTCAAGGAATTGGAACTCTCTCTCTCTCTCTCTCTCTCTCTCTCTCTCTCTCTCTCTCTCTCTCTCTCTCTCTCACACACACACACACACACACACACACACACACACACACACACACACAAGGAATTGGAACACTCTCTCTCTCTCTCGCTCTCTCTCTCTCTCTCTCTCTCTCTCTCTCTCTCTCTCTCTCTCTCTCTCTCTCTCTCTCTCTCTGTGTCGAGGAATTCGAACCATGTGTTGGGATTAAGGAGGTGGGAATGGTAGGCTAGCAAAGGATGATAGTCTGAAGGGAAGTGCCCTGATTAGATTGGGTCGTTCACGTGTGAGCTTGTTTTTATGTTATATCAATATCTGTACTTTCCCTAACAATGTGAGCGATATGTTGGTTTTGTTAATTCCACCATGTATGTTTTTTATACTTCAATGATGCAGTATGTCAAGTCGTATGAGTACGCCCCCCCCACCCCCCCCCCCCCCAACCCTTGCGTTATTGGTTTGTTAAGGTGAAGGCGAGAAAACGTCAAAAGCATCAGGGCCTCCCTCCTCTCTCTCTCTCCCCTCTCTCTCTCTCTCTCTCTCTCTCTCTCTCTCTCTCTCTCTCTCTCTCTCTCTCTCATGAAAGCAGTGCGTTATTGGTTTAAACTGCAAAAGTTACCAATTGCAAGAATACCAAAACAAGCATATGAAATGGAAAAATCAAGAATGTTGCAATCCACAAGACATTCTGATATACATTCAAACTGGGCAAAGTCTATAAAAAAAATTGTCTTGATTCACATGGTTTTTTCTTTTGTCTGGCTTAACGGTGGAGTTGGTCACGAAAAGTTGTTTCTACAGGAACTAAAGCAACGAATGATCGATTGCTATCAGCAAGAGTGGAACACCAAACTGTCAAATAGTGACAGGTATTCTACTTATCGTTTGTTTATAATTATCATTACTACAGCCTGAAAAGTATCTTGCAGATATCACAATCCCAAAGTTTCGAAAAGTTCTTGTAAGGTTTCGACTAGGAATCAGTGATATAAAAGTCCACGACAGATACATAAATAACTCAAAAAGCTGCCCTTTTTGTGACAAAACTGAAGATGAAATACACTTTTGCTGGAATGTCCATCATATCAAGATTTAAGAAATAAGTATATCATGAAATATGTAACAAATGTACACGGACCATTGTTGAAGTTTTTGCTGCAAAACGAGAAAAGGGACGTAATTGGCTCTGTTGCGATGTATATCTTCTATGCCTTGAAGAAAAGAGAAGAATTGTTTACTGGGGAGAGAACATTAGGAGTACCATATGTTTTCATAAATTTATCTGTTTTACCTTGTTTCGTGGTCGATACGTCTTGTGTATACTTAGGGATCATGATGAAAAATGTGTGTGTGTGTGTGTGTGTGTGTGTGTGTGTGTGTGTGTGTGTGTGTGTGTGTGTGTGTATGCTTGTGTATGTGTGTGTGTATGCGTGTGGTTTGCGCGCGCGCAATTGTAAGTGCGAGCGAAATTATATGTGCGAGCTGTGCGAGTCAGGGAGAGCGCTACATACGGGTGTGATTTTGTATGTATCTTTCGGTATAATTAATTTACGATTATACAGTTGGTGTGAACAAGTTTTGTAAATGATCGTGATCAGTTGAAATGTTACAGCGTCAGTGTGTACGTGTGTGATTTCATTTTTGTTTCTTGGCCTTGTTTTTTGATCTTGCAGAGAGGTCGGTGGCCTTTGCAATTAAAATTTTCCGAGTTCCGAGTAGTCTCTCTCTCTCTCTCTCTCTCTCTCTCTCTCTCTCTCTCTCTCTCTCTCTCTCTCTCTCTCTCTCTCTCTCCCTTTCTCTTTCTCTCTCTCTCTCTCTCTCTCTCTCTCTCTCTCTCTCTCTCTCCTCCTTTCTCTTCTTCTCTCTCTCTCTCTCTCTCTCTCTCTCTCTCTCTCTCTCTCTCTCTCTCTTCTCTCTCTTCTCCTTCTCTCTCTCTCTTTCTCCTTATCTCTCTCTCTCCCTCTCGCTCCCTCTCTCTCTCTCCCCCCCTCTCTCTCTCTCTCTCTCTCTTGATTTGAAAGTGAATTTAAGCAAAAGTAATATAATTGTGTTTAGAAAAGGTGGCTACTTAGCAGCAAGAGAAAATTGGACATATAATAATGCTGTTATGCCTGTCGTAAATGCTTATAAATACTTAGGTATACTGTTTTCAACAAAACTCAGTTTCACATTGGCTTGCAATGACCTTGTAAGTAAAGCAAAGAAAGCTCTGCTCTGCATTATGAGAAAATTGTATATTTTGAAGAATACTAGTTTAGATTTATTGTTGAAGTTATTTGATTCACAGGTTCAACCCATTGCTCTATACGGTGCAGAACTTTGGGGACTAGATGATGCAGCCCGTCATTGTGAAAAAGTGCACCTCTTTGCATTAAAGAAATTTTTAGGAGTTGAAATGCGAACACCCAATGACTTTGTCTATGGGGAGACCAATAGATATCCTATCTCTTTGAATTCTGTGTTAAACTGTATCCGATACTGGTTGAAATTAACAAAAATGAATGATCACAGATTACCTCGGAAAGCCTATATGATGTTATGCGACCTAGATGCAAGAGACAAAAGAAATTGGGCTTCAAATGTCCGTTGCAAATTATATCAATTTGGATATGGCTATGTTTGGTTAAACCAAGGAGTGCAAATGATAAGTCATTTCTGTGTGAATTAAAAGACAGATTGATTGCATGCAGGTGGCAGGAATGGGACTTTCATGTCAAAAATAGTGATAGATTTACCATGTATCGGACATTTTGTTCGGTACACGATGTCAAACGTTATCTACGAATGGATTTAGCTAAACACTTGAAGTTGACAATGACCAAATTTAGACTGGGAATTTCAGACATAGCAGAACACCGGTATCGTTACAGTAAATATACTGGGATAGATTTGACTTGTCCATTATGCAAAAATGGAAAAGAGGACGAACTTCATTTTGTTTTATGTTGTTGTAAATTATCCAGTCTAAGAGCGCAATATGTACCGACAAAATTTTCCAAGGATCCCTGTCAGTTTCGGTTAAGCCTGCTAATGGCATCTCAGAATGAAAGCATAGTAAGAAACTTCTCAATTTACTTATTCAAGGCATTTCAGCTTAGATCAGTCATGACTTCGTGACGGAGTAGTCCAACCAGTTTTTTTTTTTTGTGTTATGTATAGTTCTCATATTGATGTTGTTATGTTCTCCATACCCCCCTTCATAAGGGGCAATGGCCTTTATATGAAGTAAACCATCTGAGTTCTGAGTTCTGAGTTCTCTCTCTCTCTCTCTCTCTCTCTCTCTCTCTCTCTCTCTCTCTCTCTCTCTCAGATCAATACAGAGAGAAGAGCACTGGTACATGCCTGTTTGACAAAGGTGCACGGTTCCACCTCTTCCTCGGCACTCTCCTGGCCACGTTCAGATCGGTCCATCTAGGGATGCCCCAAAGCTTACCGTCTGTCAGAGGCCTTTCGTGCTTACACTGTATCACGCTATAGTGTAGCATAGTGCAGTGTAGTGTAGTGTAGTGTAGTGTAGTGTAGCATAGTGCAGTGTTGTGCAGGTAGTGCAGTGTAGTGTAGTGTAGTGTAGTGTAGTGTAGTGTAGTGTAGTGTAGTGTAGTGTAGTGTAATGCAGTGCAGTGCAGTGTAGTGTAGTGTAGTGTAGTGTAATGCAGTGTAGTGTAGTGTTGTGCAGTGTAGTGTAGTGTAATGCAGTGCAGTGTAGTGTAGTGTAGTGTAGTGTAGTGTAGTGTAGTGTAGTGTAGTGTAGTGTAGTGTAATGCAGTGTAGTGTAATGCAGTGTAGTGTAGTGTAATGCAGTGTAGTGTAGTGCAGTGTAGTGTAGTGTAATGCAGTGCAGTGCAGTGCAGTGTAGTGTAGTGTAGTGTAATGCAGTGTAGTGTAGTGTTGTGCAGGTAGTGTAGTGCAGTGTAGTGCAGTGTAGTGCAGTGTAGTGTAGTGTAGTGTAGTGTAGTGTAGTGTAGTGCAGTGTAGTGTTGTGCAGGTAGTGCAGTGTAGTGTAGTGTAGTGTAGTGTAGTGTAGTGTAGTGTAGTGTAGTGTAGTGTAGTGTAGTGTAGTGCAGTGTAGTGTTGTGCAGGTAGTGTAGTGTAGTGTAATGCAGTGCAGTGTAGTGTAGTGTAGTGTAGTGTAATGCAGTGTAGTGTAGTGTAGTGTAGTGTAGTGTAGTGTAGTGCAGTGCAGTGTAGTGTAGTGTAGTGTAGTGCAGTGCAGTGCAGTGCAGTGCAGTGTAGTGTAGTGTCGTGTTGTGTAGTGTAGTGTAGTGTAATGCAGTGTAGTGTAGTGTAGTGTAGTGCAGTGCAGTGCAGTGTAGTGTAGTGCAGTGTAGTGTAATGCAGTGCAGTGTAGTGTAGTGTAGTGTAGTGTAATGCAGTGTAGTGTAGTGTAGTGTATTGTAGTGCAGTGTAGTTTAGTGTAGTGTAGTGTAGTGTAGTGTAGTGTAGTGTAGTGCAGTGCAATGTAGTGTAGTGTAATGCAATGCAGTGTAGTGTAGTGTAGTGTAGTGTAGTGTAGTGTAGTGTAGTGTAGTGTACTGTACTGTAGTGTAGTGTAGTGTAGTGTAGTGTAGTGTAGTGTAGTGTAGTGTAGTGCAGTGCAGTGTAGTGTAATGCAGTGCAGTGTAATGCAGTGTAGTGTAGTGTAGTGTAGTGTAGTGTAGTGCAGTGTAGTGTAGTGTAGTGTAGTGTAGTGCAGTGCAGTGCAGTGCAGTGCAGTGCAGTGTAGTGTAATGCAGTGCAGTGCAGTGCAGTGCAGTGCAGTGCAGTGCAGTGCAATGCAGTGCAGTGCAGTGTAGTGTAGTGTAGTGTAGTGTAATGCAGTGTAGTGTAGTGTAGTGTAATTTTGTGTAGTATAGTGCAGTGTTTTGCAGGTAGTGTAGTGTATAGTAATGTTGTGTAGTAGAGTGCAGTGTTGTGCAGATAGTGTACTGTAGCGTAGTGTAGTGTTGCGTAGTGTGGTGTAGCATAGCGTAGTGTAGCATCGTATGCTGTAGCTTTGTGTAGTTCACCGTATTGTAGTTTAGCGTAAGGTGGCGTAGTGTATTGTATTGTACTGTAGTGTGGTGTAGTGTTGTATTGTACTGGACTGTAGACACACACACACACACACACACACACACACACACACACACACACACACACACATACACACACACACATACGCACGCACACACACACACACACACACACACACACACACACACACACACACACACACACACACACTGTCACGCACGGACATTCAAGGTGCATAATTGTGCATATTGTAAGGTGGTGTTATTGCAGCGGTCAGTTCTTTCTTTTTCCCATGTCAATATTTGGGAGTTACGATGCGTGTTTTATTTGTGTGTGTGTGTGTGTGTGTGTGTGTGTGTGTGTGTTGGTCGAGTCATTGTTGGTAGGTGATCGACCAGAGAGGGTGAAGTTTGTGCCTATGTTTGGCTGTATCTATTCTTGTGATTTTGTGGTCTGTTGCCTTGGTGATTTATGGGTGATCGGTTGACCAACTATTGGAGATCGGTGCTTGCATATGGTTGTGTCCACATTTGGTCTTGTGTACAGGCTATTGGTGGTTAGCGATTGATGATTGGAGGGATTTATAATCTAGAGTCTGTGCCGATACACAGTTGTTCCCTTATTGGGAAGTGTGGTCTCGTCACCCTAGGTGACTTATTGCTGATTGGTTTCTGGCAAGTTGGTGTTTCGAGTCTGTATACGACTGTCGCTGTCTATGCCCCTGTCTGGAGTTTTGTCGTGCCGTTCCCTGGGCAACCTGTTGATGATTGGTCGAAGTCAGGGTGTGGCCTTGTCAGTTTCATGGTGTCTGTCAACTCTTAAGTGTCGTCTGGTTTTTTTTGACTGTCTGATTTAGTTGTTTGCGACTCCTGGCTCGAGACGGAGGTTTTCTGATCCAGCGTTTGGTGAGGCAGTTTTGCCACTTTGTTTAGTGGGCTGCCAGGAAACCCATCGGTGTGTCCTTGTGACAGCTCGGGTATTCCAAGAAGAAGTTATCGGTGTGTCGGTGTCTGCCACCAGTGCCTTCAAGGGAGCGGGGGTTTCCCCGGTCTGGAGCTGCTCTGGCGGGTGTTTGTCCTGTATTGTCTTCGTTGGTCATCGTAACTCCAGGTGAGAAGTGTAGGGCAGCTTGTTCATTGAAGAAGGGAGTTGGAGGTAGATGATTCTGGATCGAAACGCGTCGTTTGTACATAGGCGAAATGTGAGAAGTGCGATTCAGTTTAGTATGAAAAACAGGATCTACGGGGCCGTAAATCGCGCCGGCTTGTAGACAAGGGGGGAAGGAGTGAGAGGGAGGTGTCATATGCTTGACGCGCGCTACTGTTTCGGGCGAGAGGTTATCGTCATGCGCGCGCGCGCGCGCGCGCCGAATGTCGGTATGTCCGGCGGTTGTTGTTTTCATTGCATTGTGTTTCCGTTGTTTGTTGAAAAAAAAAAAAATAAAATAAAAATAAAAAATGTGTTGTTTTAAATTCCGGTAATTATCGAGTTAAACCATAAGTTCGTATATATGAAAATTGATGAGGATTATAATAGGTTTTTCTTTATTCTTATTTTTCTTTTGATTGGAGAAGAAAAGTATTTCGTATGCCCCTCTTTTCTTATGAAGGATGGCTGTTGCACCGAAGCGATAATAGGAGGGGGGATGATGGTGTTCTTTGACCTCGAGTAGGGGGAAGAGGGAGTGTGAAGGTGGTTATTGTAGTTGGAAAGAAAATGGCATATGGTTGTTTGTGTGAAGTTGGTGAATTATATGATATTGGTGGTTTGAAGTGATGAATATTTGCGGTATTATGCATTAATATATTTAATGCATTATGTTTTCTTTTTGTGATTATGATTGGAAGTTGGAATAGGTAGTTTTTAAATTTGTTGTGTTGTTTTTAAGTTGGTGCAGTGATTTGGTTGCAAGTTGTAATTGATTAGGCGTATGCCTAGTCACGTACAGCCCAGCAGGGGGACGCCGTCCTGTCGCTCCGCTTTTGTTAGTATGTCTGGGTCTTCGTTACTATATATGGCCTCGCCGGTCATTTGTTTTCGATCGCTATCGGTTTTGGTGATACTGCGCTGTTTGAGTTCAGGGCAGTGACTGTGGTCATTCATTTTATTATTGGATTATGATATCATATCGGGGTTGACCTAATATTGTCTCTTATTCAGAAGCGGCGAGCGCTTCCGCTCTCCGGTGTTGTTGTTGTTGTTGAATCGTTTGGCATTCATTATATGCCGTTAAAGAAAACAGTATTTCTTTATTATTTTTATAAATTCCTTGTGGATAATTTCGTTGATTGATTTATGGCATCATCCTGTCCCACTTGGGTACATACCGTTTGAGGTGTGTCGATTAAGACATGGAATAATATAATATTGATAGTGTGGTATATGAAAGGATGGTTGTTAATAATTTTTGTCATATTGACAGTATTATTAATTGACTTTGTTGGCTTTGATACTCCAGAATATGGAGAAAGCCGGGGTGTTTATAATCGGAAGTTAACAACTGGTTTGGTTTTTTTTTCTGTGTGTGTTTTTTGTGCACTCTTTTTTATGGATATTGTAGGCTGATTTATGTCCCGTTTGGTAGAATTGTCAGTGGCAGATTGGGTTGTTGGTGTATGTGTTACACTTGGTTTGATGGCTCAAATGCCTTGGCCGACATTGAAGTCGCAGAGACAATGGGTTGTCGTTCTGGTGTGCCCGAAGTTCTGTGATCAGTTGCAGGCCAGGGTTTGACCGCTCTGCTGCTGCAACCTCTGGTGTGAGGCATCTTACCTGGTACTGCCCTGTTTCCGACTTCTTTCTGGACGACCTCTAGGTCATCGCTACGAACGACTGGGAGGGGGCGAGCTCATCCTTCTGCGAGCGTCGGAGCTCCCCCTCCTGCTGCTGAGATCTGCCGAGCTGCTGAGCTCTTCATTTTCTTCAATGTGTGTCACAGTGTACTTTGAATCAGTGACTCCGTGTTGAACCTTGTGACATCGTCGATTCTTCAGCGTTCGGCGCTTCGTCTGCTGGGGCATCAGGACCTCGGTGACAGTGTGGTCACCAGTGCACAAACCGTGAACGTTCGTGAAGGAAGGGGAAAAACTTGGAGTGTGGAAATTGATTGTGTGAAAAAAAGATGGTTCGAGTATGCGAAGGGTGAATGGTATTGTGCGTGAGTTGTTTATAATTATAATTATAATTATATATATATATATATATATATATATATATATATATATATATATGTATTGTGTGGAGGGGGAATTGAAGCGAATTGGGTTTTTTTTTTTTTTTTTTTTGGGGGGGTCGTTGTGTCCCCTTTGTGGTTCGCATCGCGCGGGCACTTTGGGTTCGGTGGGCCATCCTACCTCTGGATGACCCAGCCCCAGGTTACCACGTGATAGTCCCTGGAGTATCCCTGGTCCGGAATTAACCCTGTGTGGGTTGGGGTCCCTTGAGGCTTCCTGGATTTGAAGGTGGGGTGTCGGGGCATTTTATTGTGTATTGCTGATTTTGGTGGGGTTTTTTTTTTGTATTATTGTTTGAAGATTGTTTTGCTGATAGTGTGTGGGTGAGTGTGAATTTGAATAAAATTTGATTGTTTGTTGCACCTATTATTTGGTGTTTTGTATTTTTGTTCTGTGGTGTCGGTAGTTTTAGAGTGTGGGCGGGGTAGATTAAGAGTGGGTACCCTTCTACATTCGGGTATCCCTGTCACCGCTCTAGGCGTAGTAACAACACACACACACACACACACACACACACACACACACACACACACACACACACACACACACACATTCATGTGCGCTCCCGACACGTGCACACGCACATGGGCGCAGAGAGAGAGAGAGAGAGACAGACAGACAGACAGACAGACAGACAGACAGACAAAGACACGAAGAGAGAGAGAGAGTGAGAGACTGACAGACAGACATACAGACAGAAAGACAGACAGAGAGACAGAGACACGAAGAGAGAGAGACAGAGGCAGACACAGACAGAGAGACAGAGACACGAAGAGAGAGAGACAGACAGACAGACAGAGAGAGAGAGAGAGCAGTCAAGAGGCAGTGTCGTGTGTGACCACCATGCTTATCTGTCTTACCACGGCTTTCCTGATATTCCAGCCGCTGAAGTGGACTGTGGAGATGGAGCTCTGGCGCCGCTCAGCCCACGCCACTCCCCAGGACTGTTCTGACATTGATCCTGAGCTGAGGCCCCTCCATGGGGGTCCACTCTACGGCCACTCCTGTCCAGCTCTGGTGGCCCATAGCAGACACCAGGCTTTATACGGAGTTGGCATAAGTAGACGTAGGGTTTTTCTCCCAGCGGATCGCTCCTTTGGGTGAGGAACTGACCAGCCGTAGCGGACAGTACATTGTACAGTACATTCCTGTCGACATCAGTGGCCTGCGAGATCATTCCACTTTACCAGCTTATGGACTAAGAGGCCCGCACTCAAATATGTGACACATGGAGATAGATTGTAAATGCGGGCCAAATGCCTTTAGCCTTCTGGCCTTTGAGGCAGTGGACTGTCAGAGATTCGTTGTATCTGGAGCACTGCATAATGGCGCGCAAAGCCCATCTCGCACCTTCTACCACCTTCAACTTTCCCGGGACTAAATAAGGTGTCCAATTACCGCTGGTTGGACAGAAAGGATTTACAAGCTGAAAAATGTCGATCCAAGGAGTGGTTGGAACTCACGACCGTCAGCTCAGCGGGGAAAATCTCTGCTCATTTAACTACGGGCTCCTCTACTTTCTAAATACAGAGTCCCAGAACCTCCGTTGATGGCGAACGAAGGCTATACGGCAGCATTGTGAGAGCTGGGTCCTTTACTGGCGGACTTTCAGAAATCTACAGTGCGATGATCGAACTCTGTGCTAGCTGGGTGGGGGGTGGGGTGGGGGGGGGGGGGGGGTTCTGTATTACGCTGGAGCTCTTCACCAAGAAGAATCAAGAAGGCGCGAGTCAGACTGATGACGTACACACTGCAGGGGCACAAGAACGTCACAAAGGATAGGCTGATGACGTACACACTGCAGGGGCACAGGAGCGTCACAAAGGACAGGCTGATGACGTACAGACTGCAGGGGCACAAGAACGTCACAAAGGATATGGCATCAAAGTAAGTTTGTTTGTTTGTTTTTCTTTTTAGAATGTGTGCGTGTGTGTGTTTGTCTGTCTGTTTGTCTGTCTGTCTGTGCATGTGGTCCCAGTCTTTCCAGTTGACTTCACTGCAAACGCAACTCCGGGTAGGAGGCGGCTGGGGCAGAAGAATCCCACAAATAAATGAATCGCTCTAATTCGAATCGAACCCACGACCTCTCAGCCGGAAATCCGCGACGCTAACCTATTCGCCATTTGAATCTAGAATGTGGTAAAACTCCTCCTAACGTTGGGCCATGCCCAGACTGGAGTAGAGGGCAGACGAGGATGGCTGAAGATTACCTGTTCAAGAGGTACCCCGATAACCTCTGAATTACGGGATTGGAGTTGATGATAAAAGTCAGTTAGACAAAAGCCTTTGCCACACTGCTTTTCTCTGTAGACTGTATCACCGTGCATTTCTCTGCAGGCTGTATCACACTGCATTTCTCTGTAGACTGTGTCACAGTGCTTTTCTCTGTAGACTGTATCACAGTGCATTTCACTGTAGACTGTATCACAGTGCATTTCTTTGTAGACTGTATTACACTGCATTTCTCTGTAGACTGTGTCACAGTGCTTTTCTCTGTAGTCTGTATCACAGTGCATTTCTTTGTAGACTGTATAACAGTGCATCTCTCTGTAGACTGTATCACAGTGCATTTCTCTGTAGACTGTATCACAGCCCATTTCTTTGTAGACTGTATCACAGTGCATTTCTGTGTAGACTGTATCACACTGCATTTCTGTGTAGACTGTATCACAGTGCATTTCTGTGTAGACTGTATCACACTGCATTTCTCTGTAGACTGTATCACACTGCATTTCTGTGTAGACTGTATCACACTGCATTTCACTGTAGACTGTATCACACTGCATTTTCTGTAGACTGTATCATAGTGCATTTCTCTGTAGACTGTATCACACTGCATATCTCTGTAGACTGTATCACAGTGCATTTCTCTACAGACTGTATCACAGTGCATTTCTCTGTAGACTGTGTCACACTGCATTTCTGTGTAGACTGTATCACAGTACATTTCTCTACAGACTGTATCACAGTGCATTTCTCTGTAGACTGTATCACAGTGCATTTCTGTGTAGACTGTATCACACTGCATTTCTCTGTAGACTGTATCATAGTGCATTTCTATGTAGACTGTACCACACTGCATATCTCTGTAGACTGTATCACAGTGCATTTCTCTACAGACTGTATCACAGTGCATTTCTCTGTAGACTGTATCACAGTGCATTTCTCTGTAGACTTTATCACAGTGCATTTCTCTACAGACTGTATCACACTGCATTTCTCTGTAGACTGTGTCACACTGCATTTCTGTGTAGACTGTATCACAGTGCATTTCTCTGTAGACTGTGTCACAGTGCATTTCTCTACAGACTGTATCACAGTGCATTTCTCTGTAGACTGTGTCACAGTGCATTTCTCTGTAGACTGTATCACACTGCGTGTCTCTGTAGACTGTATCACAGTGCATTTCTCTGTAGACTGTGTCACAGTGCATTTCTCTACAGACTGTATCACAGTGCATTTCTCTGTAGACTGTGTCACTATACATTTCTCTGTAGACCGTATTACACTGCATTTCTCTGTAGACTGTATCACAGTACATTTCTCTGTAGACTGTATCACACTGCATTTCTCTGTAGACTGTATCACAGTACATTTCTCTGTAGACTGTGTCACAGTGCATTTCTCTACAGACTGTATCACAGTGCATTTCTCTGTAGACTGTGTCACTATACATTTCTCTGTAGACCGTATTACACTGCATTTCTCTGTAGACTGTATCACAGTACATTTCTCTGTAGACTGTATCACACTGCATTTCTCTGTAGACTGTATCACAGTACATTTCTCTGTAGACTGTATCACAGTGCATTTCTGTGTAGACTGTTTCACAGTGCATTTCTCTATAGACTGTGTCACAGTGCATTTCTCTGTAGACTGCATCTCACTGCATTCCTCTGTAGACTGTATCACACTGCATTTCTCTGTAGACTGTATCACACTGCATTTCTCTGTAGACTGTGTCACAGTGCATTTCACTTTAGACTGTATCACAGTGCATTTCTCTGTAGACTGTGTCACAGTGCATTTCTCTGTAGACTGTGTCACAGTGCATTTCTCTGTAGACTGTGTCACAGTGCATTTCTCTGTAGACTGTATCACAGTGCATTTCTCTGTAGACTGTATCACAGTACATTTCTACAGACTGTATCACACTGCATTTCTCTGTGGACTGTATCACACTGCATTTCTCTGTAGACTGTATCACAGTGCATTTCTCTATAGACTGTATCACAGTGCATTTCTCTATAGACTGTATCACAGTGCATTTCTCTGTAGACTGTATCACACTGCGTGTCTCTGTAGACTGTATCACAGTGCATTTTTCTGTAGACTGTATCACAGTGCATTTCTCTGTAGACTGTATCACACTGCGTGTCTCTGTAGACTGTGTCACAGTACATTTCTCTGTATGCTGTATCACAGTGCATTTCTCTGTAGACTGTATCACAGTGCATTTCTCTGTATGCTGTATCACACTGCATTCCTCTGTAGACTGTGTCACAGTGCATTTCTCTGTAGACTGTATCACAGTGTATTTCTCTGTAGACTGTGTCACACTGCATTTCTGTGTAGACTGTATCACACTGCCTTTCTCTGTAGACTGTATCACAGTGCATTTCTCTGTAAACTGTATCACACTGCATTTCACTGTAGACTGTATCACAGTGCATTTCTCTGTAGACTGTACCACAGTGCACAGAAAATAAAACCCATCAAAACGACCGAAGCAGCGTTCAGGAACTCCCAAAATAGAACCAACCAGGGTCAAGGAAATAGGTATCACCCATACCGCCGAGACACATCAACCAACCAGTTTATAGGCCAGAGCAAGGGATTCTCCGCGTTCAGGGAACTACGCACCGACCCTGCAGCCAGCGAGGATCAGGCGGGGCTACCGCAGTAATCAAGTGCCTGCTACGTGACTTTTGTGGGTGGGTCAGCTAGCGGCAGCACTACCTCCCATTTAAAGGGTGAGTCATTAATAAGTAGAAAATGAGCATGTCCAGAGGGTCATGGGTTCGAATCCCAGCCATGGCTCGTCCCAAGATGGGGAAAAAAAAGGGGGGGCAGCAGAGGGACATCCGGAGTCATGAACCGGGTGTGGCCCAACCCCCCTAGAGTGTCAGGAGATAAGGGCCGAAGCACTTGCTTGAAGGGGGCTTCTCTTCTGAGGACTCTCTGCTGCCACGTTCTCCACGAGTTTCTTTCTACTGATGCATGGGTAAACCATTGACTTCCGGGAATAGGCCGGAGGACGTCCGGGAAAGACCGGAGGACACTGGGAAAGACCAGAACCAAGGGCTCTGTGGGCTGGCTCCCCACATTGCCTTAAACATGTGGCTACTAAGAATAAAAGGAAAAGATGCTCCCAGGATTCACCGAAAGGGGGAGAGAATGATGAATCCATCGGTGCTCAACCAATCACGACTGCAAATCCCAAACGAACTATGAACATGGACCAAATTGAATATCCATGTGTCTGTGGAAAGCGTTTCGCTACCACCCGTGGCATGAAGATCCACAGAACAAAGATGGGATGTGTGAAGACTCATCTGAATGAACAGCAGCGCACTGCATCAGCAGATAAGACGTCGGAAGACCAAGGCCAGGATTTAAAACCACAGTGCCAAGGACATCCACGCTGTTGGTTCGGATGATGAATTTGCACAGGCCCTCGATGCCAGGCGCCTGAAACTCAACCTGCCACGAGCAAACGAAACTGAAGATTGGGAGAAACTGGATGCAAAAATCGTCCAAAGACTCGATGCACTGATAGGGAAAAGCACCCTGGAACACAAACTAGCCACATATGGGGACATTGTGTATGCCACATGTAGAGACGCCTATGGAGTAAAACTACCCAAAGAGAAAACACCTCCAAAGAAATCCAGATGCCAAGAAAAGATGGACAAGATCAGAGTCCAAAAGAACAACCTCAAGAAGCAAATGAAGACCGCACTGCCAGCTGAAAAACAAGGCTTGGAAAAACTGTGGGAAGACCTGAAAGAAAAACACAGCGCCCTCAGCAAAGCGGAATCTGCGAGGAAGAGGAAGAGCAAAAAGAAGAAGATACAAGAGCGCTTCTTCAGAGACCCCTTCCAGTTTGCCAGAACACTGTTTGAGCAGCCAAAATCTGGGACCCTAAGTGTGGACAAAGGAGTTCTTGAGCAGCATCTGAGGAAAACATACTCTGACTCACAGAGCAAAGCACCACTCGACATTCAAGGTCTGAGGAACAGTTCAATGGCAAGCCTCCAACGTTGGCGGAAATCAAGAAGGTGGTCGACAAAGCCAGAGCCAAATCATCACCAGGGCCAAACGGAATACCTTACCAGCTTTACAAGAAATGTCCCAAGGTGCTGGAGTGGCTCCACAGGCTGCTGCGATCGGCTTGGAAAAACCAGAAGATCAGCGGCCAGTGGATGACGGCAGATGGTGTGTACATCTCCAAAGAGCAAAACTCAAGTGACATCAGCCAGTTCAGGCCAATATCACTACTGAACGTCGAAGGGAAAATCTTCTTCTCTGTCATGGCAGCAAGGCTGACCAAGTACCTGATGGAAAACAAGTACTTGGATGTGTCAGTCCAGAAAGGTGGCATCCCAGGCGTGGCTGGCTGTGTAGAACACGCCACAATGATCTGGGACGCAATCCAAAAAGCAAAAACAGAAAAGAGAGACCTGGACGTAGTGTGGCTTGATTTGGCAAACGCATATGGATCTGTGCCCCATGAGATGATACAGTTGGCTCTTGAGATGTACCATGTGCCAAAGAACATCCGCGACATGCTCAAGAAGTACTTCAATGGCTTCTCAATGCGGTTCTCTACCAAGGAGTACACAACTGATTGGATCAACTTGGAAGTGGGCATTGCAATGGGCTGTGCAATTTCCCCGATACTGTTCGTGCTGGCAATGGAACTCATCTTGAAAGCAGCAACAAACAACGCGAGACAAACAGACCTTGGCGATGGATACAAGATGCCTCCTCTCAAGGCCTTCATGGATGACACTACAGTGATTTCATCCAGAGAAGACGAGACACGTCATGTGCTGGAGAGGCTGGACGACATAGTTGCCTCATCCAGAATGAAGTTCAAGCCAAAGAAATCACGGAGTCTCTCACTGAGGAAAGGAAAAGTGGCCGAATCTGTGGTCTTCAGTGTTGCCAACCAGGCCATTCCAACAGTTACAGAAGAACCAGTCAAGAGCCTTGGAAGATGGTATGATGATACGCTGAAAGACACACAAAGAGCAAAAGAAACCAAGCAGATGGCGGAAGAAGGCTTGGAGACCATTGACCAGTGTGGGCTCCCTGGCAAATACAAGGTCTGGTGTCTGCAGTTCATGCTGATACCAAAACTCCTATGGCCTCTGATGACATACGACATCTGCACCAGCACAGTGGAGGCAATGGAAGCCAAATTCAACAAGTTCACAAGGAAATGGCTTGGTGTCCCACCCTGTCTGACTGACATCGCGCTGTACTGTCGCCAAGCAAAGCTCAAACTACCACTGAAATCCATCCTGGAGGAATACAAAGCAGGGAAGATCAGACTTCAAAGCATGCTGGAGGACTCAGGAGACAAGGTGATAGAAGCAATCAAGCCCCAGCTGAAGACAGGCAGAAAATGGAAAGTTCAAGAGGCGATGAATTCTGCAAAAGAAAGTCTCAAGATCAGAGAAATAACAGGACACACACAGACCAACAGACAAGGACTGGGGTGACCAAAACTGAATGGTGGTCAAAGGCCAAAGGAAAAGCCAAAAGAGACATGATGATTCAGGAGATGAGAAAAGAAGAAGACCAAAAAAGACTCCAAAATGCAGTCCAGCAGAGCCAGCAAGGGCAATGGACAACGTGGGAGAATGCACTCCAAAGAAGTCTAACTTGGAATGACATTTGGCACATGGCCCCTCTCAGGATCAGCTTCATTCTCAGATCTGCATATGACCTTCTGCCCTCAAATGCAAACCTGGTGAAGTGGGGGAAAACAGACGATCCTGCATGCCCCCTCTGCCATGAAAAACAAACAGTGGAGCATGTTCTAAGCTCATGTAAAGTAGCCCTGGCTCAAAGAAGGTACACATGGAGGCACAACCAAGTGCTCAAAGAGATTGTACAAGTAGTCTGGGCTAGTACCAACACCACAAAAGGGAGAATCAGGACTCCAAAAGCACCCGCAACATTCTTCACGGCAGGAGGCAGCAAATCATGGCCAAGAACAACAGTGCCACTCGAAACATGCAGGCAGAGTCTGCTGGATGGGGCAGATGACTGGGAGTGCACTGCAGACCTCCCAGAATGGAAGAGTCACCCAGAGATCATCAGCAAGAGTGGCATGAGACCAGACATAGTAGTACACTCTAAGTCAACCAAGCAGCTGATCATGATCGAGCTCACGGTGCCATATGAGAACAGAATGGAGGCAGCTCAAATCTACAAGACTGAAAAGTATGCTGATCTGGCAAACAGCCTGAGGAGAGAAGGCTATCAGGTCAAAGTCCTCACTGCAGAAATTGGAGCTAGGGGATTTGTAGGAACGTCTGCATACAGCCTCATGAAACAGCTCTCAGTTGCAGGAAGGAAAAAACCAGAGCCCTGAAAGCAATGGCAGAAGTGGCAGAGAGGTGTTCAAGCTGGATCTGGTCAAGGAGGAACAAAAGTGAACTTCATAAGGCTTAATTCCCCTACAAATATCAGGTGTCCCTGTGGCTCAGTGGTTAAAGTGTGAGTCATTAAGTAGAAAATGAGCATGTCCAGAGGGTCATGGGTTCGAATCCCAGCCATGGCTCGTCCCAAGATGGGGGGAAAAAAAGGGGGCAGCAGAGGGACATCCGGAGTCATGAACCGGGTGTGGCCCAACCCCCCTAGAGTGTCAGGAGATAAGGGCCGAAACACTTGCTTGAAGGGGGCTTCTCTTCTGAGGACTCTCTGCTGCCACGCTCTCCACGAGTTTCTTTCTACATTTCTCTGGCTAGCGGTCACAGAGAGGGAATTAAAATACGCTGGTTGCAGCTTTATAAGCAGGGCAAATCAGAGAGCACGTAGACCAGTGGCAGGAATTAAAAAAAAGACAAGGAAATCATAAAGCTTGTGCTGGGAGCACACGTTGAGTTTACTGAGGTACCGGTGCAAGATAAACCAGCGAGAGAAATGTAGTTTTCCACGGAGCAAAACAACGCTATATATAAAGAAGAAATGAAAGACTTGATTGATAAAGGAATAATTGTAGAATCTAGTCACACAAAAGAGGAATATATTTTGTATATTTTTGTTAGGCCTAATAAAAAAAAAACAAGCTCAGTATGATACTAAATCTGAAATATCTCAACAAGAATGTAGAATATCATCACTTTTAAGATGGAAACCTTGAAAAACGCTTTGGGCCTAGTTACAAAGAACTGTTGGTTTGCATCCCTTGATTTAAAGGACGCATGTTACAATGTTCTGTGGATGAGGAGTTCCAGGAATATTTAAAGTTCAAGTGGAAAGGAAAACTGTATAAATTCACAGCATTCACAAACGGACTAGCTCGTTGCCCCGCATTGTTTACAAAGTTACTGAAGCCAGTTATGGCTTACCTACATAGACTAGGTTTTGTGTCAGCTAGTTTCATTGATGACTCACTGCTGATTGGAAACAAGACGAGTGCATTCAGAACGTCTTACACACGTTGGATCTCTTTCGGAGATAAGGTTTTGTGATTCACTTCGAAAAATCAGTTTTGAACAAATTCATAAATTCACATATTTAGATTTTGTAATCAACTCACTGACCATGATTGTGACGTTGACACAAGAGAGAAAAGAAAAACTATTGCAAATAGTATGCATATTGTTAGAACTGGGAAACCTAGTGTGAGAGAACCAGCATGATTTATTGGACTTGTGGCTAGTCCCCCAAGGGCTACGTTTGGCGCTTTGTATTATAGATAAATGGAAGATGATAAAATAAAAGCATTGAAAGAAAAGTGTGGACAATTTGACGCCCTGGTAGTGGTTTCAGAGAAGGCTAAGAAAGAGATGTGTCGGTGGGAAAACAACGTTATATTACCGCACCATGGGAACCAGACCTTGTCATTTTTTTCTGATGCACCGCTTACAGGCTGGGGGTGTTCTTGTGATCCTAGTAGAACAGGAGGACAGTGGACAGCAGAAGAGTCAAAACGGAGTATTAACGCTTTAGAATTAAAAGCAGGTCTTTTTGCTTTGCAATCATTTGCATCTGGAAAGGAACACACATCAGGCTCATATCAGATAACACAACTGCAGTCTCATGTGTAAACAAAATGGGCACAAGTCATTCTCTAGCTTGTAATTCAACGGTCAAAGATATATGGCTTTTTTCGCGGAGACGTAATATTTGGATTACTGCGCCATATGTGCCAGGCAAGGATAATTTTGAAGCAGAAAAAGAATCCAGACAGACGAATTTTGATGCAGAACGGCCACTAAATCCTGATATATTAAAAGAAGCATTAGAATTTCTAGGCTTTAAAGCTGAAACAGATCTCTTTTCATCCAGGACTGATAAACAGTTCAGCAAGTATGTTTCATACAGATCTGATCTATTTGCTGTTGCAGTAAATGATTTTGATATTTCATGGAAAAATATACTGCTGTATGCTTTTCCACCTTTTAGTGTGATCCCAAACATTCTGCAGAAAGTAGTCAGGAACAAGGCAAAATGAGTTGTGGTTGTTCCGGACAGGCCACGTCAACCCTGGTACCCCACCACAGGGCGACTGTTGATACAATGGTTGTTCCAGACTGACCAAGTCAACCCTGGTACCCCATCATAGGGCGACTGTTGATACAGTGGTTGTTCCAGACTGGCCAAGTCAACCCTGGCACCCCATCATAGGGCGACTGTTGATACAATGGTTGTTCCAGGCTGACCAAGTCAACCCTGGTACCCCATCATAGGGCGACTGTTGATACAATGGTTGTTCCAGACTGACCAAGTCAACCCTGGTATCCCATCATAGGGGGACGGTTGATACAATGGTTGTTCCAGGCTGACCAAGTCAACCCTGGCACCCCATCATAGGGCGACTGTTGATACAATGGTTGTTCCAGACTGACCAAGTCAACTCTGGTACCCCATTATAGGGCGACTGTTGATACAATGGTTGTTCCAGACTGACCAAGTCAACCCTGGCACCCCATCATAGGGCGCGCCCGCGACTGTTGATACAATGGTTGTTCCAGACTGACCAAGTCAACTCTGGTACCCCATCATAGGGCGACTGTTGATACAATGGTTGTTCCAGACTGACCAAGTCAACCCTGGTACCGATCATAGGGCGACTGTTGATACAATGGTTGTTCCAGATTGACCAAGTCAACCCTGGCACCCCATCATAGGGCGACTGTTGATACAATGGTTGTTCCAGACTGACCAAGTCAACCCTGGTATCCCATCATAGGGCGACTGTTGATACAATGGTTGTTCCAGACTGACCAAGTCAACCCTGGTACCCCATCATAGGGCGACAGTAGATACAATGGTTATTCCGGACTGACCAAGTCAACCCTGGTACCCCATCATAGGGCGACTGTTGATACAATGGTTGTTCCAGGCTGACCAAGTCAACCCTGGCACCCCATCATAGGGCGACTGTTGATACAATGGTTGTTCCAGACTGACCAAGTCAACTCTGGTACCCCATCACAGGGCGACTGTTGATACAATGGTTGTTCCAGACTGGCCATGTCAACCCTGGTACCCCATTATAGAGCGACTGTTGATACAATGGTTGTTCCAGACTGACCAAGTCAACTCTGGTACCCCATCACAGGGCGACTGTTGATACAATGGTTGTTCCAGACTGGCCAAGTCAACCCTGGTACCCCATCATAGGGTGCCTGTTGATACAATGGTTGTTCCAGACTGACCACGTCAACTCTGGTGCCCCATCACAGGGCGACTGTTGATACAATGGTTGTTCCAGACTGACCAAGTCAACTCTGGTACCTCATCATAGGGCGACTGTTGATACAATGGTTGTTCCAGACTGACCAAGTCAACCCTGGTATCCCATCATAGGGCGACTGTTGATACAATGGTTGTTCCAGACTGGCCAAGTCAACTCTGGCACCCCATCATAGGGCGACTGTTGATACAATGGTTGTTCCAGACTGACCAAGTCAACCCCGGTATCCCATCATAGGGCGACTGTTGATAAAATGGTTGTTCCAGGCTGACCAAGTCAACCCTGGCACCCCATCATAGGGCGACTGTTGATACAATGGTTGTTCCAGACTGACCAAGTCAACTCTGGCACCCCATTATAGGGCGACTGTTGATACAATGGTTGTTCCAGACTGACCAAGTCAACCCTGGCACCCCATCATAGGGCGACTGTTGATACAATGGTTGTTCCAGACTGACCAAGTCAACCCTTGTATCCCATCATAGGGCGACTGTTGATACAATGGTTGTTCCAGGCTGACCAAGTCAACCCTGGCACCCATCATAGGGCGACTGTTGATACAATGGTTGTTCCAGACTGGCCAAGTCAACTCTGGTACCTCATCATAGGGCGACTGTTGATACAATGGTTGTTCCAGGCTGACCAAGTCAACCCTGGCACCCCATCATAGGGCGACTGTTGATACAATGGTTGTTCCAGACTGGCCAAGTCAACTCTGGTACCTCATCATAGGGCGACTGTTGATACAATGGTTGTTCCAGACTGGCCAAGTCAACCCTGGCACCCCATCATAGGGCGACTGTTGATACAATGGTTGTTGCAGGCTGACCATGTCAACCCTGGCACCCCATCATAGGGTGACTGTTGATACAATGGTTGTTCCAGACTGACCAAGTCAACTCTGGTACCTCATCATAGGGCGACTCTTGATACAATGGTTGTTCCAGACTGACCAAGTCAACCCTGGCACCCCATCATAGGGCAACCGTTGATACAAGGGTTGTTCCAGGCTGACCAAGTCAACCCTGGTACCCCATCATAGGGCGACTGATGATACAATGGTTGTTCCAGACTGACCAAGTCAACCCTGGTACCCCATCACAGGGCGACTGTTGATACAATGGTTGTTCCAGACTGACCAAGTCAACCCTGGTACCCCATCACAGGGCGACTGTTGATACAATGGTTGTTCCAGACTGGCCAAGTCAACCCTGGTACCCCATCATAGGGTGACTG
>CM031628.1:26336398-26338898 GCA_018398815.1 Conus ventricosus
ACCAAACAACATTGAAGACCAATGGGAAAAAGGAACAAACAAACGTTAGGACAGGTATTGAAACAAGAAAAGAAAATCTTAAATAAATGTTAGCAAACCGCCAAGAGAAACGTGGACAAACGAGTCACAAGACAAAACACGACGCGTTTCGACCTCTTAGGTCTTCTTCAGGCAAGACACAAACAAATAGGACAATGAAAATGAACGAGTTTGTCTGAAGAAGACCTAAGAGGTCGAAACGCTCGTGTTTTGTCTTGTGACTCGTTTGTCCACGTTTCTCTTGGCGGTTGCTAACAATTATTTAAGATTTGTTTAGATTTCCGCCTGCAGTCGTCTCACTTTGCAACAAGAAAAGAAAAGCAAACAACACTAAGGATTGATGGGGAACAGGAGCAGAGATTTAAAAAAAAAACTATGAAATTAGTATTGAAAAAGAACAGAAAGCTAATTACGTTTAAGACTGATAATGAAAAGGGCAAACGGGAAAGGAACACAAACAGTTACCACTGATGTTCACAAATGAACAGAAGAAATAAAAGCAACATTTAACATTGATCAGGAAGATAGATGATGACAAAACAATGAATAAAACAAGCATCAGTTCAGATAGTTAGGGGGAAAAGGAACAGAACACAAACAGTGGTTAAGATTAATGGGAGGAAAAAGGGAGCAGAAAATACGAAACAGTTAATATGGATCAGGAATATAGATGATGGTGAAAAAAGGAACAGAAAACAAACAACAGTTAAGATGGAGGGTGGAAGGAACAGAATGCATACAATTGTGAGGGTTGATAGGGAAAAAAAGAACAGAAAACAAACAACAGTTCTCACTGATCAGGAAAATGGAAGAGAAAACAAGCAACATTTAAGATTGACATGGAAAAAGGGAACAGAAAACAAGCAACATTTAAGATTGACAGGGAAAAAGGGAACAGAAAACACGCAACGGTTCAGACTGATCAGGAATATGGAAGAGAAAACAAGCAACAGTTCATACTGATCAGGAAAAGGGGACAGAAAACAAACATCGTTTAAGATTTCTGGGGACAAGGGATCAGACAACAAACGGTCAAAAGTGAGGGGGAAAAAAGGAACCGAAAGCGTACGACTGAAAGAATAGGCAGAAGTATGAAGTGAAAACAAACAACCTACAAGCTGAGGTTGGTTGAAGAACAAAACAAACAACCTATAAGCTGAGGTTGATGGAAGAACAAAACAAACAACCTATAAGTTGAGGCTGGTGGAAGAACAAAGCAAACAACCTATAAGTTGAGGTTGATGGAAGAACAAAGCAAACAACCTATAAGCTGAGGTTGGTGGAAGAACAAAACAAACAACCTATAAGTTGAGGTTGATGGAAGAACAAAGCAAACAACCTATAAGCTGAGGTTGGTGGAAGAACAAAGCAAACAACCTATAAGTTGTGGTTGATGGAAGAACAAAGCAAACAACCTATAAGTTGAGGTTGATAGAAGAACAAAGCAAACAACCTATAAGCTGAGGTTGGTGGAAGAACAAAGCAAACAACCTATAAGTTGAGGTTGATGGAAGAACAAAGCAAACAACCTATAAGTATGGCATGGAAAGGAACATTAAAAAATAACATGTTAGGTTTAGAGAAAGGGAAACAGCACGACAGCTGAGAGAGGTGAAAAGAGAACAAAAACCGAAAACATACAGCATTAAAGATTAGTGTGGGAAAACGAATGGAAAGCAAACTGCCGTTAAAATGGAGAGGAGGGGGGGGGAGGGGAGGGGGAGGGGGGATAGTAGAGAATGCAACCTGCAGTCAATACTGGTTGGAAAATGGCAGGGGTGGGGGTGGGGGACCTAAACGAGCGTTTAGAGACGTTGGTCGAAGAAAGGAGCAGACAACCAGTTACAGTGAAGACTGACGGGAGAAACGAAAAAACAAACGACGGTAAGGAGAGGTGGGGGGGGGGGGGAATAAAAGGAACAGAGAACAAACAACTTATCAGATTGGTAGAGGGGGGGGGGGATTCTACCCAGACAACATTGAAGATTGTTTGATAAAAACAAAACACAGAAAACAAAGAACGTGTAAGATTTGATTTCAGGTTTCAAGCAACATGTTCAGATAAGTGGTGAAAATGGAACTGAATTTTAAAAAATAATGACGATAGGTGCGGAAAAGGGTATGGAAAGTGGAGAAAATTAATGTTAAGATGGGTGGGAAAAACAGCTTTCAAACAATAACTAAGGTATGTAGGGAAAATGGGACAGAAAACAAACGACATTCATCTCGGTGGTTAAAAAAAAGGGGGGTGGGGGTGGGGACGGAGAACACTGGCTGGGAAATTGGAACAAAAAGGTGACAATTAAGACTAGTGGAAAAGGAAAAGAACTGAAATCAAACACTAATTACTATTTTAGTTATGGAAAACGGGACTGAAAAACGATGATTGCGATAGATGGGGAAAATGGGAAAGAAAATGAACATCAGTTAAGGCGTGAAAAAAGGAACAGAAATTGAATTA
>CM031628.1:26343898-26356398 GCA_018398815.1 Conus ventricosus
AAAAAAGAAAAAGTAGTATGAAAAGAGTAAGCGGGGAGTGGTGGGGAGGGGTGAGTGGGGATCGAGGGTGTTGAAGTGGGGGAGGAAAACAAATTCCACAGGAAAAAAAAAAAAAGAAGAAAAGAAAGGAAACACAAAGAGAAGACAGCTGCAGGATGTTCAGATGATTCATGAACATGGATACACCATCACCCGAATCTTTCTTGTAATGTGGCTTTCGAGCCGAATATGAAGCAGACGGGTCTAAGGCTGTGGACCACCTGTGAGTGATAACTGGGACGCTGAACAGGGTAGAGAGGGGGGGGGGGGGGGGGGGTCATCAGATGTAGGCTATTGTCCTGACACAAAGAATGAAACGCAGGTGGTCGACTGGTTTTAGGGTTCAAGCCGACAGCTTGGTGACAATGTGTGTCTCATCTGCCGAGTTCAAAAACGTGTGTGATGTTGTTTTTTTTGTTTTTTTTTTTTTGGTGGTGGTATGTTTTGTTTTGTTTTGTTTCTTGTTTTCGTGTGTGTGTGTGTGTGTGTGTGTGTGTGTGTGTGTGTGTGTGTGTGTGTGTGTGTGTGTGTGTGTGTGTGTGACAAGAACAAGAACAAGAACAAGAACAAGAACATATTTTATTGCCATATGAAAACCAGAGGTTTTGTGGGGCACAGATGATCAAGTTCAGACATTCAACTAAACTAATCCTAGCGTTGTCACATCTTGCAACATAACATCATTAGTAGCAGAAAGAAAAGCACAGTGTGTATCAGAGTCTGTGTGTGTGTGTGTGTGTATGTGTGTATGTGTGTGTGTGTGTGTGTGTGTGTGTGTGTGCGTGCGCGCGCGCGCGGCGCGTGCGTGCGTGCGTGCGTGCGTGGTGTGTGTGTGTGTGTGTGTGTGTGTGTGTGTGTTTGTGTTTGTGTGTTTGTTTGTACGTTTGTTTGTTTGTTTGTTTGCTTTTTTTTGAGGGGGGAGGGGGGCGTTGTTGTTGTTGTTGTTGTTGTTGTTGTTGTTATGTCACACACATCAACAATTCGTTGACGGGTATATTGTATTTTCCATCCTCGTATGTTCTAAGAATGGCCTTCTTAGAAGTGTATTGCTTTTAAATGGTTTCATACTCACATGGGTCTGGAGACAAAATCTAGCGTGACTGTCGGAGCGGCGACTTCCGGGAATTCCCTTCGTTTTCGTCAATCCAAGATGGCTGCCTGGTTCTGGTGATGATTGATTTTTTAAAAATTAATCACTGTCAATCAACGTGTGAAGCGGATTTTCCCCGTTACGTTGGTCTGAGAAATATTTTTGTTGTGTCCCACTTGTAAAAATGGAATCAAACATGGGTTCACAGGTCAAATTCGAGGTCATTTGGTGTGCCCGGAAGGTTAGTCTTGCCACTGCACAAGGATCTGGATGCTGGCCCACCCTATCGACAGCTGTGTCTGCTGTGATGGCACTGGGCAGATACGAAGATTGACGGAGTTTGCTTAAGCAGATATAGAGTTATACCAGTGCAACTTGCTTGTGGTGAGGAGCTAACCAGTCACAGTGAACACCAGTGCAGTAAATTTCTGTTGACCTCCATCCACTTTGACTACACACATACCAAGACTTCTTGTTCAGGCACAGGACACAGGACAGGACACATAGTGTCATTCAGAAGTTCAAGTCCCTTGGCAGTTGTCCGGGGCCGGAATAGCTCAGTTGGTAGAGCGCCGGACTTGTGATCCTACGGGTTGCGGGTTCGAATTTTGGTACAGAGGGATTTTTCCCTCGGAGTTAACATTGGTTCTGACTCCATTCCCCATACAGTCCAAATGAGACTACAAACCGAGGTTCCGTGTGTGAACGCACGCACATCTTGCTCACACGTAAAACCCATCACCAACTTTCGGAAGATAAGGCCAGTTTGGCCGTTGGTATGGATGACACGTTACACATAGCATACACCTTCCCGAAGATGGAGTGTGGCTGTCTTAATGGTGGTATAAAAAACGGTCATACACACAAAACTCCACTACCTGTGTATACAGGCAGTGTCCGCAGGATTATCAACCTGCTTACGCAGAAAGAAAGAAAGAAAGAAAGAAAAGGCAGTTGTCCGTTCGGGCTGCTGTCAGAGGTTCCGGTGTCTGGGGTATGGCTCGATGAAAGGTGAAGCCCATCTCTCCTTTCGCCACGCCACCTTTATCCTCTTCTCCACAGAACCAGATACCCATTTACCACTGGGTGGACAGGCGAGTTTCCCAAGCCCGACCAAACCCGATCTCACGAGTGGTTCAAACTCACGACCGTCAGCTCGGCAGACAAACGCTCTGACAGTTTGACAATGGGCTGCTCTGATTTCTGGGTACAGTGTCCAAAACCTCCTCCATTGGCACATGCTGGTTTAAACTACAGCCCTGAGTAATGGTAAGGGTCGGACAGATTCTGACATTTTTCGTTGCACGCAAAGCTACTGAAAAACTCTGAGAATGCTGAACACCAGGTTACACGGTCCGTACCGCCTTTGAATCCATTTTGACGAACATGCACGATCATGTTTTTTTCTTGCTTTCACAAGATTATATCTCCGTCACAGAAGATGTTCTTTAAAACAAAATGTCTTTTCTCATAAGTGAAACATTTGGCAGGCTGTCTTTTTTTTAATACATATATGCATAGCTAGTATAGTTGGGGGTTGTTACGTTGACACTTTATAAGTGGCATGGATTTATTCAGAAATTCCAATGAATTAAAAGAAATAGAAAAAAGAAGAAACTACTTCAATGAAAAAAGAAACCTACCTAGCTGTGCTGCATTTCTTTTCAATATTTCAGAACGCAGAACTACAATATTTTCCAGTGTTTTGAAGGTAGTTATCTTCTCTCGAAAACTGTCGTTCATCGGCCATTGTGGATGATTTCTGTGATGACGCCGGGTCAAATTACGTAAGCACGCACTTTGGGGCTTTTCAAGTAACATCCTGTACTGTCTAAAACAAAAACATGAATTTCTCCAGAATTAACACCCCTGTCTGGTCACTTCGAAACTACATAAAGTTTTTAGACGGATTTAGCAAGCACTGTATACATCAACGACTTTAGAGCTTGATGCCATTAAGACGAATTTTGAACAGACACAAAAAACGTCATTATCAACTCCCTAATGACCAAACACATTTACACTCATCTTGGTCCCAGACATCAGATGTGACAAAAGGAGACACGCTGTCCATAACCTAAGGGATTGTCGGGGAGCGAGTGGTTAGCGACCTTTTATTTTCTGTTTGGTCTTCAGTGTCCCCCCCACCCCCACCCCCACCCCCCACACACCCCCACCCCTCACCCCCACTCCAACTCCCAGCCCCTCAATGGCACCATACCCACGCCCCTCATTCAGGTTCCACAGTACCTCGGTCACACGCGGGCAGTCTGCTCCGTCACCATGGGCATCATAGTAAAAGGGGAAGTAACACTGAGTTCACCGTGAGAGCAGTGAATGCAGGGGCCACACTTTGAGAGTTCACTCGAACAACGATCATTGAGGCAACGAAGAAACTTATGAAGATGATGCTATGAAGCTCCATTTTGGTCGTAGACTACACGAAAAGACTCTGTTCTTCGTCTATCACATCCTGGCTCCAGCCACGTCCACTAGTTGCAGACTCTGCAAGTGTTGTACAAGAACTAGGAGTTGCACTTGGAAACGCATCTGTTGTGTGGATGACACTCGGTTGTTCGGTTTCATTCTGTCCATTTAATGCCATAGCAAACTCAGTAGAACCTGGGGAGGAATAGAAGAAAAAAACAAGAAATCTGGCACAAAGACACGTCTCTGATAGGTTTGGAACTTACCATATTCCAGCCCTCAAGGCTGCAAAGCTGTCAACCACACCACAGTGGGCATTGGAGTTCTTTTAGCGACCTTTTCCCGAAACAAGCATAACGTAGGTAGTGCTCTCTCTCTCTCTCTCTCTCTCTCTCTCTCTCTCTCTCTCTCTCTCTCTATCTCTCTCTCCCCCTCCCTCCCCCCTCCCCCCCCTCTCTCCCTCTCTCTCTCTCAACGTTGCCTTGCCTCCCACGTCCTTACAGTGGAAGAGGTACTTCTTTTCAGCTGGATGGTTTGTGGATGGTGCGTTCAAGCGAGAGCCCACGAATCTGGGAGCCACGCCTGATCGTGCTTAAGAGCGGCTTTCCAGAGCACGTGCTCTAAATATTTTCCCCCTCTGTCACCCCACTCTCACTCTACCCCCAATCCCCACCTCCCCATCTTTCTCTTCCTTCGATCGCCGTAGACAACAATACCTCCACAATTTTTGAAGCGTAAATACGAGCAGAGGACAGAAAGTAACAGCACAACAGAGAAAAAACCCATCATGTTTAAAATCGGTGCAAAAGAGGAACAGGAAACAAATAACAGTTAAGATCGGTAGTGGGGAGGAGAGGATTGGGGTGGGGGGGGGGGGGGGGGAAACAAACAATACTGACCAAAGGTAGAAAAAGGACTAGAAAAAACGACAGTTACTAAATGACATTTAAGATTAGAAAGAAAAAAGAAAGAGAAAACAAACGAGGTCCAATATTGGTGTGGGGAAAAAGGAAAAGAAAACAAACGATACTTTAAGCTGATGTGAAAGACAAAGGAAAAATAAAATAAACAACATACAGGATTAGCAGGAAAAAGGGAGAGAAAACAGACAGCGTTTAGAACTATTACAGAAAAGGAACAGACAAAAATAGAAACAAGGAACAGAACACAAACAAGATTAATGAACAAACAAGATTAAAGTTAAGACCATGAGAAAATAGAAAAAAAGCAAACAAAACGTTAGCTAACACTGACGGGAAAAGGAACAGAAAACAAACCGACAGTTAACATAGGTGGAAAAAGGAACACTATCAAACCGACAATAGACATTGGTGGAGAAAAGAAACACATATCAAAATAACAGTTAACATTGATAGAGAAAGGAACACATATCAAAACGACAGCTAACATTGATAGAGAAAGGAACACATATCAAAACGACAGTTAACATTGATAGAGAAAGAAACACGTACCAAAACGACAATTAATATTGATAGATAAAGAAACACGTATGAAAACGACATTTAATATTGATAGAGAAAGATACGCGTATGAAAACGACAGTTAATATTGATAGAGAAAGATACACGTATTAAAACGACAGTTAATATTGACAGAGAAAGAAACACGTATGAAAACGACAGTTAATAATGATAGAGAAAGAAACACGTATGAAAACGACAGTTAATAATGATAGAGAAAGAAACACGTATGCAAACGACAGTTATTATTGATAGAGAAAGATACACGTATGAAAACGACAGTTAATATTGATAGAGAAAGATACACGTATGAAAAAGACAGTTAATATTGATAGAGAAAGAAACACGTATGAAAACGACAGTTAATATTGATAGAAAAAAAAAACACGTACCAAAACGACAGTTAATATTGATAGAGAAAGGAACACGTATCAAAACTACAGTTAATATTGATAGAGAAAGAAACACATACCAGAATATTGATAGAGAAAGAAACACATACCAGAATGACAGTTAATATTGATAGAGAAAAAAGCGCGTATCAAAAAGACAGTTAATATTGATAGAGAAAGAAACACGTACCAAAACGACAGTTAATATTGATAGAGAAATGAACACATACCAAAACGACAGTTAATATTGATAGAGAAAGAAACACATACCAAAACGACAGTTAATTTTAATAGAGAAATAAACACATATCAAAACGACAGTTAATATTGGTGGAGAAAGGAACAGACATCAAAACGACAGTAGAAAAAAGAACAGATATCCAAACGACAGTAAACATTGATGGAGAAATGAACGGACATCAAAGCAACATTTAACAATGGTGGAAAAAGGAACAGACATCAAAGTGACAGTTAACATTTGTGGAGAAAGGAACAGACATCAAAACGACAGTTAACATTGACAGAGAAAAGAGCAGACATCAAAACGACCCTTGGCATTGGCAGAGAAAAGAACAGACATCGAGACAACAGTTAACATTGGTGGAAAAAGGAATTGACATCGAAACAACAGTTAACATTGGTGGAAACAAGGAATTGACATCGAAACGACAGTTAACATTGGTGGGAAAAGGAATTGACATCGAAACAACAGTTAACATTGGTGGAAACAAGGAATTCACATTAAAACGACAGTGAGCATTGATGGAAAAAGAGAACATATATCGAGACGACATTTAACATTGGTGGATAAAGGGACAGAAAACTGAACCAGAATCAACGATGGCCAAGAATGGAACAGAAAAACAGCATGTACACTGATGAAAGAAAGCAGCAGACAACACACAGCATTTACACTGATAGAAGAAAGGAGCAGACAACACACAGCATTTACACTGATGAAAGAAAGCAGCAGACGACACACAGCATTTACACTGATGAAAGAAAGCAGCAGACGACACACAGCATTTACACTGATGGAAGAAAGGAGCAGACGACAGACAGCATTTACACTGATGAAAGAAAGCAGCAGACGACAGACAGCATTTACACTGATGAAAGAAAGGAGCAGACAACAAACAGCATTTACACTGATGAAAGAAAGGAGCAGACGACAAACAGCATTTACACTGATGAAAGAAAGCAGCAGACGACAAACAGCATGTACACTGATGGAAGAAAGGAGCAGACGACAGACAGCATTTACACTGATGAAAGAAAGGAGCAGACAACAAACAGCATTTACACTGATGAAAGAAAGGAGCAGACGACAAACAGCATTTACACTGATGAAAGAAAGCAGCAGACGACAAACAGCATGTACACTGATGGAAGAAAGGAGCAGACGACAGACAGCATTTACACTGATGAAAGAAAGGAGCAGACGACAAACAGCATTTACACTGATGGAAGAAAGGAGCAGACGACAAACAGCATGTACACTGATGGAAGAAAGGAACAGACGACAGACAGCATGTACACTGATGGAAGAAAGGAGCAGACGACAGACAGCATGTACACTGATGAACGAAAGCACCAGACAGCATTTACACTGATGGAAGAAAGGAGCTGACGACAGACAGGATTTACAATGATGGAAGAAAGGACCAGACAAAAAACAACCGTTAAGGTTAACGAGGGAATAGTAACAGAAAACAACAAACAACAAAGGCTGATGGAAGAAAAGAATAGAAAAAAAGCAATAGTTGAGACTGATTGGGGAAAAAACAACAGAAAACAAAACGCAGTGAATACTGGTTGAAAAACGGAACAGAAAACAAACGGCAGTCTAAGTAAGAGGGGAGGAAGAATAATACAGGAAACAGAAAACAAAAGAGACCGGTAATAGAAAAAATAAAACAACAGAAATCAAACACAGTTTAAGAGAAATAAAAACAAAACAGTAGCAGGAAGCCAACAACTAATAAGGTGGGTTAAAAAACGAACAAAAAACAACATTAAAGACCAATGCGGGGAAAGAGCAAAAAACAAACAAGTTTGATAGATGAGAAAAGAAAACAAACAAGAATGGCGACGTGTAAGATTAGTTGGGAGAAAAGGAAACAGAAGAGATACGGGGGAAAAGGAGGAACGGAAAACAAACGATGATTACGATTGGTGGGGAAAATGTTATGGAAAACAAACGATGATTACGATAGGTGGGGAAAAAGTCATGAGAAACAAACGATGATTACGATTGGTGGGGAAAATGTCATGGAAAACAAACGATGATTACGATAGGTGGGGAAAAAGTCATGAGAAACAAACGATGATTACGATTGGTGGGGAAAATGTCATGGAAAACAAACGATGATTACGATTGGTGGGGAAAAAGTCATGAGAAACAAACGATGATTACGATTGGTGGGGAAAATGTCATGGAAAACAAACGATGATTACGATAGGTGGGGAAAAAGTCATGAGAAACAAACGATGATTACAATAGGTGGGGAAAATGTCATGGAAAACAAACGGTGATTACGATTGGTGGGGAAAATGTCATGAGAAACAAACGATGATTACAATTGGTGGGAAAATGTCATGGGAAACAAACAACAGAGAGGATGTCGGGCAGAACAAGGAACAGAAAATCAACATCAGGTTCAGATTTCGGGGAGGCTGAGGACGCAAGAGAAAAATGAAAGCAATGGCCCACGCCAGGCTTCATCGGTTTTTTTTTTTATTAGTTACTTCCCCTGTTTACTCATAATGACGACTCGGTGAGAAATGTAATTGTGTTGTATTTTGTCGGAATCATTAAGAAGCCAGTTCATCGCTTCCAGTCCTGATTCTTATTTAAAAGACCAGACAAAAAGTGTCATATTATACCTGATCTCATCGCACGTCAGCCATTTTGTTTTGATTAAGAAGCTGTAGTGCAGCAAATACAGACCAGCTTACATATAGTGACGCTTAAAAAAAACTGAATGATTCCATGTGTCTTAATGTATAAGAAATAACGCGTACACCTTTAAATTTTCATGTTGATGCTTGTCACGACCGACCCCTGGAGGTCTGCCCTGACAGGATCGGTCTAGATGGGAGTGAAGGGAATGACTGACCTCACACGCCTCGCAAGAGACCACAAAGAAAGATTACGATACAACACCCCATTTATTCACACCAACACACACATAGTCACAAATAAGCATTCCAACACACTCAACATGCACAATCACAATCAAGCATTTCAACACACACGACATGCACACAATTAATCATAAATAAGCACTTCCAGCACCCATCCCTTTCCGTGTCCCACGTAGTTCCCCACACCTCTGTCTCTCCAAAGTCCTTCGAGAGCACCTGGTCGACTCAGGCGCCCCCAAACCGGGTCTGTTCCTGAATAGAGTTTCAAGGCCGACACCCTTGACACACGCGCACCCCCAAAATGGCACGACACAGAGTTACCCACACCCGGTCACGTGCACTGCAGGAGGTCCGTGGACGGTGGAGAATGGCTCCCGTGGGACAGGGCGTTGTCGCGGAAAGCCCCGGACAGGGCCAGGACCATCCAGCCAAGTCCACGTGCTGCTCCACCAGCGCGCGGCTCCAACCAGTGTGCGGCCCCAACCAGTGCGCGGCCCCAACCAGTGTACGGCCCCAACCAGTGTACGGCCCCAACCAGTGCAGGCTCCGGGTGAAGCCCCCGGGAGGAGGGAAAACGGAACTGGGAGGAAAGAAGAAAGAAGGGTACTGGAACCCCGCAGTCAGTACAGTCTGGCATATGCTGTTAAATCCTAACAGCCCCTCGCATGATGGGCGAGGGGAGGTTTTCTAAATACATTCACCGCACCAGCTCGACACAGACCTGAGCATAACACAGTAAACAAACCAACCGAGGAACGTTCGCTAAAGGTCTCCTCACACGAAGCAGGTAAGAGGTTACATTAACAGGCTAAACAAACAAATATCAATTTATATCTTCATCCTTCCCTCACTCACGTTCAACATTTTCCTTTCTTAGGAACTGAACAGATACAGCAACCGCTGCTCTATAACTGCCACCACATTTACAAATAATACTAACTCAATGGCACAATTATCCACACATTTTATAACAACATTTCAAAATGACACAATTCTCCAACCACGCATCCAAACGACTAATCATGCGTACACACGCTCGCAAACATAAAACTCGTTCCCCTTGCACACACAAACAGACGGTGGCTGAAGAATGCGAGACAGGCAATTGTGACAGGGGCGGACGAGCGAGACCAAGCAAGTACCAACCCTGAATCACCAGGTTCTCCCCCACCACCGCCGACTACCGCATCACCAGATGCATAAAAAGGAGAAAGACTTTAAGATATAATTTTGACTGGCCAGGTTAAAGATTGAATTAACCAGAAGAAGTGGTCTCAAACAATATTTCTTTTATAATTTTGAAAACCAAAAGAAATTGCGCAAAAGAGAAGAATTAGCCGGCTAACAACAACAAAAAAAAACAACAACAAATAAACCACGAAACTGATGCTTACCAGCTACCCGTGGGTGACCCAAAGTGGCGGGTCAAGCGACTCTCTGCCCTCTGTCCAGTCGATAGGACCAGCAGAGCAGATGCGGAAAAGATGACGTGATGTGATGTCCCTCCCCTACAGGCCGACTGTAGGGATGAAGGTACCGACCGTACCTTCGACGAAGTGGTGTAGAACCAAAAACAGAGCAGGCGCTCTCAGGGACATCTTCCGCTCGAGTGAAGAGAAAACCTCCCTCAACGATGGCAGCCAACATGCCACGCTACGTCACAGTGAGCATACCTCAAGCCTAAGAGGAATGATGCACGTGCGGCAGGTTAAAAGACAGGTGAGAGGCCGATAGAGACAGCCAGCTCAAGCGAAAGGTACCAGCCACCCGTGAACTTGCAGGATGAATTGCACGGGCAGTGGAATTAGAGAGAGAGAGAGAGAGAAAGTAAACCTAACCTGAGCTGAACGACATTAAGGGTGCAAACGCACTACAAACCACATTAAGGGACGGATACACGACAACAGCAACGACAATAAATAAATGAATAATTCCGCCACCCTAGACGGGTCAATCGTCGTAGGCCTCGTGACAAACTCGTGACAATGCTGAAGACCTAAATGAAAGACATCACACACCGAATGCTGAAAGTGTTGTTGCAGTGTTCAAAGCTTCTGTTTGCATTGATATCTGTGTTAAGGCCAGAACAAAGTCTATAGCTTGAATTTTTATTTCGGTTCAGAAGACTCAGGGAAGACGACTCTGGTTCAGGGCCTATGGAATTGTGTGTAGCTGTGCTCAAAGTCTCATTTGGAACAAAACATAGTGGTTTCATTGGAGGCCACTTATTGCCAAATCATCATTTCAACTTTCATCTTGAATCAAAAGACAAGAAGATAGAGTTGAAACAGGGCCCGAAGATGTTACTGCCCGTGCTCAAGATAAACAGGCCAAGCTCAAACTTACAACTGAAACTTGCATTTCTGTTCACAAGGTTTTGTACATGACTTAACAACAATACTATCCCTGTGTGCAAGGCTTTTAATTGGCAAGATATTGTGGCACCAAGACCAATATTGAATCCAGAACAAAAATGCGTAACTTAAACATCTATTCTAATTTAGAATACTAGAGAAAAAGGGTTTGGCGAGGCCAATTGAGGTTGCTCTTGTGCTCAATGTTTTTGTTTGCACAGAGTACTTTTCGGCATTGAGAATTACTTTATGGCAGAGCAAAATGGTTAGCTTGAACTTTTTTGTCTTGATTCGGGAGACCAGGTATAAACATGTGTGCATGGTTTGACGACGCAACCATTTCTGTGCTGAAGAGCTGCTTTCATTATCTGCACAGTAGTGCCTCGTTGAGAGATGTACTAGTGGTAAAATATCACGTGTTTCCAAAGCTTTTATCTTTACTAAGAGATGGGCGTTTGCAAGCTTTACATGATTTGGTATCTACCAAAGATTCTATTTCGCGTTGTCGCAGCTGCAGCAACTTAGGAGCCAGTATAGAAAATATATTTAGATAAAAAGAAACATTCATCAAGACATTGTTCATATATTTTAAGTGTCTATTTTGTTCTGGGAGCATGTTAGACCCAGTACAAAATTCATAGTTTTTAGTCGATTCGTAAGACCAGAGGTAACACTCAGAACAAAACTAGGTCAAAGGCAGAACCACTATCATGTCAATCTTGTATCAGAGTACCAGAGATGAAGGCCAAAACAGAATTGACAGATTTCGTTTTTAATTCAATGTAGACTACTACAGATAACCGTCAAAACAAAATTGATAGCCTTCATGTTCATGTTGATTCAGACTACCAGAAGTAAGCCTCAAAATAACATTGACAGCTTTCATGTTCATGTTGAATCAGACTGAGAGAGATCAGTTTGAGAATAACGTCGATAGCTGCGGTTCTCTTTTTGCTCCCTCACAATGAAGGTCTATTTTCATTGACATATTTACAACACAGTCTATGGAAAAACGTTGACTTCAACAACTCGGTTAATGACAACTATTTCTCATTGTGTTCTGACATGACATAGGATTGGAAGCGTACTGCACATTATTACGAGAAAGAAGAGAAATCATGTATCGATAGAGACATAGACAGATAGATAGCCAGCCAGCCAGCCAGACGACCAGCCGGCCAGCCAGATAAATAAATAGGTAAAGAGATAGATAGATAGATAGATAGATAGATAGATAGATAGATAGATAGATAGATAGATAGATAGATAGATAGAGAAAGAGAGAGATAGACAGAGAGAGAGAGAGAGAGACACACACACAGAGAGAGAAACGGAGACAGACAGACAGAGATACAGAGGCAGATAGACAGACATAAATATGGATATGTGTGTGCACGCGCACGCTTACAAACATGTATCATATACAACTACACACATACATACACACGCACACACACATACAAATCAATGTACACATACATAATCTATCATTTTCAGTGCTGATTCAGACTGCCAGAGAAGAACGTTGATGACATTCATTGTCATGCCGATTCACAAAGATCACATTACA
>CM031628.1:26363898-26373898 GCA_018398815.1 Conus ventricosus
TAATTTCATTTGTTTTATGTTTTATTTGTCTCCTTTTCTATATATAACAAACACGTAAGTTAACTCGCTCCCATGAAGAATATATACACGCCCATCACTCCAAACGAATGCCGCTTACGACACCTAATGGCGTAGCAGAAATGACCACAGAGCATACAGAACAAACAAGGAGACATCTTTTAAATCAAGTCAAACATTGGCAGATTAGGGTATTTTATATAGAACACTTACAGTCAAGATGCTTCCATTTTAATCATGGGTAAATGAAGATGTGCAGGTGCGAAATATGGACGAATGAAGATGATTTACCTAGAATATGGACAAACAACCACGTGATCACATCAGTTCAAGATACGTCCATCACAAACTCAAGTTGGAGGGTCTAGTGAATGGGATGATCATGCAGAACGTGAATCAGTCAGGATGCTTCTACGTAGAACACAGACACGGACAAATCCACATGTCTGTAACCAGCACACAGACAGCTCGATTTGTTCGTAAGTGGAACATGAGTAATTATCCTGATTTTTCTTCTTTTCTTTCTTTCTGCGTACGCAGGCTGATACTCATGCGGACACTGCCTGTATAGACAGGTAGTGGAGTTTTGTGTGTATGGCCATTTTTTATCCCGCCATTAAGGCAGCCATACTCCATCTTCTGGGAAGGTGCATGCTATGTGTAACGTGTCATCCATACCAACGGCCAAACTGGCCTTCTCTTCCGAAAGTTGGTGATGAGATTTTACATGTGTGCAAGATGTGCGTGCGTTCACACACGGAACGTCGGTTTCTAGTCTCATTCGAAGGACTGTATAGGGGATGGAGTCAGAACCAATGTTAACTCCGAGGGAAAAATCCCCCTGTACCGAAATTCGAAACCGCAACCCCAGGATCACGAGTCCGGCGCTCTACCAACTGAGATCCTAATTTGATCGGTGCCCCTCATTTTAAAGCCGACGTTTCAGAACCTGTGATAACCAACATCTTCCATATCAGACCATGAAGTCGTCAGTAACCAGCATCAGCTGAATGACACACGATTGCTACTGAGATTCCATGGCGCACACCAGTTAAACGCGAAAAAGTGGCATTTTCATTGACACAGATTGGGTGAACCAGCAATATCGCAGTGCTAGCCTATGCTTCTCAACACCTTCACCCCATCAGAGAATGAGTACGTGATAAGACTATAACGCGATGTTACGTCAGTCGACACAAAAGAGGCTAGGAAGAAAGATGCTTGGACGTCTTGTCTTGATCTATATAATGACTAAGAAGTAGAGAGCCTTGGACATCTTGTCTGGATCTATAGAATGGCTAAGAAGTAGGCCTAAGAGCCTTGGACATCTTGTCTTGATCTATAGAATGGCTAAAACGTAGAGAGGCTTGGACGTCTTGTTTTGATCTACAGAATGGCTAAGAAGTAAGTCTTGGACGTCTTGTCTGGATCTATAGAATGAGTAGGAAGTAAGATGCTTGGGCGTCTTGTCTGGATCTATAGAATGACTAGGAAGTAAGATGCTTGGGCGCCTTGTCTGGATCTATAGAATGGCTAGGAAGTAAGATGTTTGGACGCCTTGTCTGGATCTATAGAATGGCTAGGAAGTAAGATGTTGGACGCATTGTCTGGATCTATAGAATGAGTAGGAAGTAAGATGTTTGGACGTCTTGTCTGGATCTATAGAATGGCTAGGAAGTAATATGTTTGGACGTCTTGTCTGGATCTATAGAATGACTAAGAAGTAAGATGCTTGGACGTCTTGTCTGGATCTATAGAATGGCTAGGAAGTAAGATGTTTGGACACCTTGTCTGGATCTCTAGAATTGCTAAGAAGTAAATGTCTTGGACGTCGTGTCTTGACCTGTAGACTGGCTAAGAAGTAGAGAGGCTTGGACATCTTGTTTTGATCTATGGCTTCGAGTACTGCTTCCTCTCTTCCCCTTCAACTGTCCTTTCACCTAACCCACTTACCTACCGTGACTCACCCCTCCCCTTCCTTTTCCAGCCGTCATCTGCCCCAACTGGTCCCTAGCTCGCCACGTCAAGACAAAAGGCCAGACGCGCGTGGTCAGACTCTCAGACTCGCGGTAATTGCGTGTCGTGGTAAGTTTGGCCTGAGGCGAGAAAAATGCAAGTCAGCATAGGTTGCAACTTTCTCTTTGGTATCGCCTCACCTTCACCTATCCCTTGACATCGTCTGTTGTCGTTGGGGCACCCCTGATGATCTGGCCACCACTCTCCTCCATCCGTCCCTGTCCTCCACCGCTCGCTGAGATTCTGCTAGGCTCTTTGGTATCTATTCTCTTTGGTATACATTTTCACAAGAACCTCTCTCTCTGTCTGTCTCTCTGTCTCTCTGTCTGTCTGTCTGTCTCTCCTCTCTCTCTCTCTCCCTCTCTCTCTCTCTCTCTCTCTCCCTCCTCTCGCTCTCTCCTCTCTCCTCTCTCTCTCTCTCTCTCTCACTCTCTCTCTCTCTCTCTCTCTCTCCTCTCCTCTCTCTCTCTCTGTTAGTTTGTTCTTGTTCTTTTTTGCCCTTTCTCTCACAGCTGAATAGGTGAAGAAAACGTATTTATACATAATTGTTATTCTAGTGTACAAAACCTGGAATATATTGAAGGGAAGTGAGCCGGTGAGGTGACATAGGTGATGAGTGAGCAAACATGGAGGAAAAGGTACCAAAGGAAGATGGACAAATGCACGCTGGAACAAAATGTTTCTGGGCAGCCCCACCAGGAACGGCAAAATTCACACCGATCTGGACGCCCCTCTCCTTCACGTGCACAATCTCTACAAAGTGGGGACACACGTGGACTTCTAAACTGTCCCACCTTGATGGCAATGACTGTTCAAAGTCTGGTCTGGACGTGTGTCTGCGAGCTTTAGCTCAGGTTCGCCTCTCTTTCTTGTGTTGCATGGTTTGTTCACCTGTTTATTATTTATTCTTACACTGACTTATCTATGCTGCATACGTCTTTTTTTTTTCTTTTTTTTTCTTTTCGTGCGCAGGTGACTTGGACACCATTTCAGTTGCAGTGCTTTTGAAATATGAGTTCCGTTTTCTGGCTTCCCCTATCCCAGCTCATACGCAGGACTTTCCGTCCTTTTTTTTCTTCCTTTGAAAAATCCAGCGAAATGAATTATATCAATCAAAATGGATTTTGATGCTAAATTGTAAAAAAAAATATCTGAATGGTCTCTTTTAAAAGTAAATCATACCCCGATTTGTTTTAATGATGGTTATCACTGGGATCAATACAGAGGGAAGGGGGTGGGGGTGGGAGACAGAGAAACAGACAGACAGACATAGAGGGGGGGGGGGGGGGTGTTAGGTGCCCTGTGGGAGGAAAGTGGCCATGAGAAATGAAACCACATTTTTAAGGGAAAGATTCAATTCAGTATCCATTACAACAAAACAAAATGAACATAACTGAAACTACACCTGATGATTCTTTTTTTTTCCCTTTTTTTTCGGTGCATCTAAACACAAGTTAAGCAGAAAGAGAGGAAAGGAGATGCAGAAATAGACAAAGAGAAACAGTGACAGAGGAAGAGGTATAGCAGAGTTAGATGCAATTGCATACGGATACAAAGAAAAAATAACGATTAAATTACACACAAAAGCAAAACGTAACTGATTCAAGCTTCTTCTGTTCTAGCTTTACAGCCAAAACAAAAGAAGCAGACATACACTGAAAGACGTAGAGAGAGAGAGAGAGAGAGAGAGAGAGAGAAGAGAGAGAGAGAGAGAGAGAGAGAGAGAGAGAGAGAGAGAGAGAAACTCGAAACTCCAAATCTTTAATGAGAGAGAGAGAGAGAGAGAGAGAGAGAGAGAGAGAGAGAGAGAGAGAGAGAGAGAGAGACAGACAGACAGACAGACAGACAGACAGACAGAGACAGAGAGAGACGTATGATCGACGGACTGACCGACTGACCGATGGACAGACAGACACACAGACAGACACACGGACAGACACACAAACAGATACACAGACAGATACACACAGACAGACAGACGGTATAATGACATCTTTTCAGCGAAAACAAAATTCAATTACGGAAACATGTCCCGTACACAGGACATGACACACATTATTGAATTTTCCGCAGAGACAAAAGAGTGGGACTGGCTGGGGGAGGGTGGGGGGGGGGGGGAGGAGGGAGGGGAAGCGAGAGGGGTGGGGGTGGGGGCTTTGATGAAGTGTGAATTGCCATTTCCTCCCATCCAGTCTGTCCATCTTCCACCTTCCTCTTCCCCGATCCCATCTCCCCTACGTCACTTTTCTCCTACGTCATTATCGCCTGTTACGCAATTGTGCGTGTGTCTCTTCTTCTTTTTTTTCCTTTTTCTTTTTAGCACATAGGCCTAATCGTTGTCATTCGTTTATTGAACAGGATGAAACGCATAGAGGTGCAAAACGGGAAGCAAGCGCATGTGCATGACTTTTATCATTCCTATTTTTGCCGTTTGCTCTTTTTTTTTAAATGTAAGCGCTGAACACGGATCAATTTTATGGAATGTGCGCTATACAAATAAACATTATTGTTCTTATTATTATTACGAATATCTGAACACATGTGGCTGGCTTTATTGGGCAGCAATTCTAGCCTGCTATCACACCCTTGAAGAAATAAACAAAACATCCGATGTAGGATCAGGTTTTATACACAGATACGGGACATCCCGTAATCACTACGTATCGACATCACTAACGGGCTAAAGCTCTACGGAACACTAATCTACATATCCAAACGACTATTAGCCGATATCACACAGTGTCATTCGCAAGACGATTTCCCTTCATAACTTGTACCTATACAACTATTTAGATTACCACTACGATTTCCAGACACTGTCTTTATCGCTACGTCTCTATGCACTCTATATCACTACGATTTAAAAAAAAAAGATGAATCAAATTACGAAAGAATGTCAGTGTGTGTGTGTGCGTGGAGTGTGTGTGTGTGTGTGTGGTGGTGTGTGTGTTGTGTGTGTGGTGTGTGTGGCGTGCGTGCGTGCGTGCGTGTGTGTGTGTGTGTGTGTGTGTTGTGTGTGTGTGTGTGTGTGGGTGTGTGGTGTGTGTGTGCGCGCGTGCGTGCGTGCGTGCGTACGTGCGTGCTGCGTGTGTGTGTGTGTGTGCGGTGGCGCGCGCGCGCAAGTTCAATGTCTCTCTCTCCCTCTCTCTCTCTCTCTCCTCTCTCTCCTCTCTCTCCTCTCTCTCTCTCTCTCTCTTTTCTCTTCCTGTCACCATATAGTATACGTAATACTGGTAAAATATTAGTTCGCTCTCTCTCTCTCTCTCTCTCTCTCTCTCTCCCTCCTCCCTCTCATCTCTCTCTCTCTCTCTCTCTCTCACTCTCTCTCTCTCTCTCCTTTTAATTTTTTTTTGGCTATTGTTGGTATTGTTTTTAAGGCATGACAGATACATATATATAATTCTCTCTCTCTCTCTCTCTCCTCTCTCTCCTCTCCTCTCTCTCTCTCTCTCTCTCTCTCTCTCTCTCTTTGTGAAGCGTGAAATTCACAGAATTCAATTTTCCGGCCGAAAATCAATTTTCATAGTCAGAAAATCGATTTTCTGTGTAAATTACTTACCAATAGGCCCATTAATCAATAACCAGCTGCAAATTACGCCGGTAATCAATAACAGGCCCCAACAATCAATAATGGGCCGAAAATCAATTTTATGTGCAAATATATTTACCAAAATCATTGTTAGGTGTACAAATCAATAACCGGTCCCGCTAATCGATTATCAGACGTTATTTCACCTGGTTATTGATTATTGGGCCTATTGGTAAGTAATTTCCTTATAAAATTAATTTCATACTATGAAAATCGATTTTCGGCCGGAAAGTGAATTGTGTGCATTCACGAAAATCGATTTTCATAGCACGAAAATCGATTTTATGTGCAAATTACTTACCAACAGACCCGATAAATCAATAGCCAGGTGCAAATTATGCCGGAAATTAATAACCAGCCCCGATAATCAATAACGGGCCAAAAATCAATTATATGTACAAATTATTTACCAAAATTAATAAGAACTTATTAGGTGTAAAAATCAATAACCGGTTCGATAATCGATTATCAGGCGTTATTTGCACCTAGTTATTGATTATCGGGCCTATTGATCAATAATTGCAAATGAAAATAATTTTCATTCGATGAAAATCGATTTTCGGACGAAAAGTGAATTTTTGCATTTCACGCTTCACTCTCACTTCTCTCTCCTCACTCTCTCCTCTCTCTCTCTCTCTCTCTCTCTCTCCTCTCTCTCTCACTCTCTCTCTCTCTCCTCTCTCTCTCATTCCAATAAGTGTCACAGAGGTCTAAATTTAAAAGTAATGCCTAGGTTTTCTTTTGGTTTGTTTTGTTTGTTTTCTTTGTTTGTTTGTTTTTTTTTGTTTTTTTTTGTTTGCTCATAGAAAATTTTCATGAATATCCCATGAATAAATATTCTAATGAGGAGAGAGAGAGGAGAGAGAGAGAGAGAGAGAGAGAGAGAGAGAGAGAGATGTCTTCGCTTAGTCATGTAGCAATGGCACTACGTATTCAAACCTCTACCTGTTTCGGCACTACGAGATGTAACGAAAAGTAGCTAAAAAGCGACTGCCCTCTGTCACTAATGGACATTTTTGATTAGCTCTATATAGATGGCAAAACAGGCGAAAGAAGCTCAAGGCTGACTTGCGATCTCTATTGGCTACTGTCCTTTAGCACTACGTGGCATAGCTCTACATACTTTCGTGTGTTTTGTTTTCTATTTCTTTCTTTAGCACTACGTGGCAATAGCTCTACATGATGAAAATGTAGAACTGCTGCACTGGCAGCGCTGATTTTTTCATTGAACAGACTAGGCCTATTACTCATCATCAATTAAATACCGATACTGTTTTGAGCACAACGCCTTCTACCCACTTGTTGAAGAGAGAGAGAGAGAGAGAGAGAGGAGAGAGAGAGAGAGAGAGAGAGAGAGAGAGAGTTCTTAGATTTTATCTCTTTCTGTCTCTCTGAATCTCTCTCTGTCTCCGCATCTCTCTGTCTCCGCATCTCTCTCTCTCTTTTTTTCTAATATATCTCTGACTCTCTGTCTTTGTCTCTCTCTAATTATCTCTTTCTGTCTCTCTTCTCTGTCTCTTTGTCTGTCTCTTTGTCTGTCTGCTGTCTGTCTGTCTGTCTGTCCTCTCTCTCTCTCTCTCTCTCTCTCTCTCCTCTCTCTCTCTCTCTCTCTCTCTCTCTCTCTCTCTCTCTCTCTCTTCTCGATTTCTGTATTTTGGTAATTTCAATTATCGTAATTTAATACAACTCTGAACTCTGAACATTTTATTGTACTTTGGCCTTAGGCCAGGGCTCTTGGCCATAATGCAGAGGAGGGATGGAACTAGGAAAGAAAATGATTTACAAAAATAATTTTGACGCACTAAACCATCCACATATACTCAGGACTCAGGAATTTTAACGTAAGGTCACCAACCCGTATAGCTATGGAACACACCGTGTACTGACACATTAACTAAAGAACTGTAAAATGAACAACAAATTAATGAGTAACAATGACTCCTGTCACCAAATACAGAGAAAAACAAAGCAAAGCAAAGAAAGGATCAATACAATCTTGTAACAATTAAATGTGTTCCGTCTCTTCTCTCGGGTTTAAAGCATAAAATATGAACATTGCAACGACTTGGATTCTGTAACAAGTATGACAATCCGGTCACGTGCGATTCGAGGACACGTACGGCACGAAGCATCCCTTTGTGCCCACGTCTTTGTGCCCACATCTCTATAATGCCCAAACCTATGCCAGTTGGAGTTTGTGGGTAGGTACCCTTTATATCAACAACCAAACTGACCAGTGGTCAAGCAATGGTCAAAGTGACCAGTAGTCAAGCAATGTCCCAGACTGACCAGTGATCAAGCGATGGTAAAACTAACCAGTGGTCAAGTGAGGTCAAACTGACCAGTGTCAAGCGATAGCTAAACTGACCAGTGTCAAGCAACAACCAAACTGACCAGTGGTCAAGCTGACCAGAGGTCAAACGTTGGTCAAACCGACCAATGATCAAGCTATGGTCAAATTGACCCCTAACCATTTTGAACACTGCTGACCACTGTCAGTTTGCCCACTGCTTTACCACGGGTCAGTTTTGACCACTGCTTGACCATTGGTCAGTTTTGACACTGACCACTGGTCAGTTTGACCAATTCTTGGCCACTGGTAAGTTTGGCTATTGACATAGAGGATGCCTACCCGAAACTCCCACTGGCATACGTTTTGGGCATATAGAGACGTGGGCACAAAGGACGTGGGTACAAAGATACGTTACGGTAGGTAGGTGGTGGAACATAGACCTGGGGAATATGGAAGTGGGGAACATAGACCTGGGGGAATATGGAGTGGGGGAACATAGACCTGGGGGAATATGGAGGTGGGGAACATAGGCCTGGGGAACGTAGACCTGGGGAACATAGACCTGGGGAACATAGTCATGGGGGAACATAGACATGGGGGAACATATGGCGCCTCCCCTAACGGGACCTACTGACATTATCCAGTAGTGATGCGCTACACCATCCCATACAAACGGGCCGTTGTCACTATTTTTCTTTCTTTCTGCTGTAGAGCAAACGGCATAGCGATATAGACACGTAGTTCTAGAGAACGCGAACATGAATAGCTCTTTCGATACATGGTCAATTGTAGTGATAAAGACACGTATTCTTAAAGAGTCGTATGGTTACGACACGTAGATCTATTGGTCGTAGGGCTAATAACTGGTAGTGCTTTAGATACGTAGTGATTGCGCTACGCACCCCACAATACCGTGAATTCAATCAGGTTTTATACACAGATACCGTGCATTCAATCAGGTTTTATACACAGATACCATGCATTCAACCGGGTTTTATACACAGATACCAATGCATTCAAACGGGTTTTATACACAGAACATGCATCAACCAGGTTTATACACAGATACCGTGCATTCAATCAGGTTTTTATGCACACATAACCATGCATTCAATCAGGTTTTATACACACATACCATGCATTCAATCAGGTTTTACAGACATATACCGTGCATTCAATCAGGTTTTCTACACACATGCCATGCATCCAGTCTGGTGTTCTACACAGATACCATGCATTCAATCAGGTTTATACACAGATTCTATGCATTCAATCAGGTTTTACACACAGATACCGTGCATTCAATCAGGTTTTATACACAGATACCATGCATTCAATCAGGTTTTACACACAGATACCATGCATTCAATCAGGTTTTAACACACAGATACCATGCATTCATCAGTTTTATACACAGATACCATGCATTCAATCAGGTTTTATACATAGATTCTATGCATTCAATCAGGTTTTATACACAGATACCATGCATTCAATCAGGTTTTGCACACAGATACCTTGCATTCAATCAGGTTTTATACACAGATACCATGCATTCAATCAGGTTTTATACACAGATACCATGCATTCAATCAGTTTTGCACACAGATACCATGCATTCAATCAGGTTTTCTACACAGATATCATGCAGTCAATAAGGTTATGTACACAGATATCATGCATCAATCAGGTTTTATACACAGATTCTATGCATTCAAGCAGGTTTTTATACACAGATTCTATGCATTCAATCAGGTTTTACACACAGATTTTATGCATTCAATCAGGTTTTATACACATTATACCAGCATTCAACCAGGTTTTATACACAGATACCATGCATTCAACCAGGTTTTATACACAGATACCGTGCATTCAATCAGGTTTTATACACGGATACCATGCATCAATCTGGTTTTATACACACATACCATGTATTCAATCAGGTTTTATACACAGATACCAGCATTCAATCAGGTTTTCTACACAATATCACGCAGTCAATAAGGTTATGTACACAGATATCATGCATTCAATCAGGTTTTATACACAGATTCTATGCATTCAGTCAGGTTTTATACACA